>CM048744.1:2131598-2639098 GCA_026315105.1 Locusta migratoria | reverse complement strand
CGTGGCCAAGGACCCACAGGAAAGAAACGTGACAGCTGTCATCTGCTAGCAACTGGAGGGAGCGTTGGATCCGATACAAGAGAGGATGGTTCGAGAAAGGGTCCTTAAGACTCTGCAGGGCACTTAGGGAGTCCGAACATATGGTATGCGGTGGCGGCAGGTATACAAAATGGCCTGGTGGAGGGCAAAAAGCTCAGCTGTGAAGTTCGAGCACCGGTGAGGGAGCTAGTATTGGAAACGGTTGTCGCCGACGACGAAGGCATATCCAACACCAGCCGTGCTCTTGGAACCATCAGTATAAATAAATATGGCATTATCGAACCGCGAATGGAGTTCGACAAGCCTCGAGCGGTATACCAAATCCGTAGTGCGCTCCTTGGGGAGCGAACTAAGTTCAAGCTGAGTGTGAACCTGGGCCTGATGCCACGGTGGCAATGGGCTTTCGCTCAACCGAAGGGTGGAAGGAAGGGTAAAATCGAGCCGCTGTAGCAGGCGGCGAAATCGAACTCCAGGTGGAAGCAAGGCAATCGCAGACAACTTATATTGGCGATCAAGTGAGTCGTCAAAAAATAATCGGTAAGATGGATGGTTGGGCATCGACCGCAGGCGGCATGCGTACCGACACAAGAGTATGTCATATCGAGTGGTCAAGGGTAATACAGCAGCCTCGGCATACAGACTTCCAACAGGGCTGGTATAAAATGCACCGGTTGCCAGACGTAATCCCCGATGGTGGATAGAGTTGAGACGGCGGAGAATCGACGGCCGTGCAGAAGAGTATACAAGGCTTCCGTAGTCGAGCTTCGACTGAACAATGGCCTGGTAAAGGTGAAGCAGGACGGTACGATCCGTTCCCCATGACGTGCCACTGAGGACACGAAGAACGTTAAGGGATCGGGCACAACGGGCAGCCAGGTAGGACACGTGTGTGGACCAGCAAAGTTTACGATCCAACATGAGTCCCAATAATTTCGTAGTCTCCACGAAAGGGAGAGCAACAGGGCCGAGACGTAGAGAAGGTGGAAGAAATTCCTTGTATCTCCAGAAGTTTACACACACAGTTTTCTCAGTGGAGAATCGGAAGCCGTTTGCGATGCTCCAGGAATATAGATGGTCAAGACAGCGTTGAAGACAACGCTCCACAAGACACGTCCGCTGGGCGCTGCAATAAATTGCGAAATCGTCAACAAAAAGAGATCCGGAGACGTCGGCTGAAAGACAATCTACGATCGGATTGATTCCAATGGCAAAGAGCGCCACTCTCAAGACGGAGCCCTGTAGTACCCCATTCTCCTGGCAAAAGATATCTGACAAAACAGAGCCCACCCGTACCCGGAACTTGCGATCTGCCAAAAACGCTTGAATGAAAAGAGGAAGGCGGAGAATGCCCGCTCTCCAACAGGTATCGTATGCCTTCTCCAAGTCGAAGAACACTGCTACTGTTTGACGCTTCTTTAGAAAGTTGTTCATAATGAAGTTCGACAACGTAACGAGGTGATCAGCAGCAGAGCAGTGTCGACAAAAACCGCATTGGATATTAGTCAGGAGGCGGCGAGATTCGAGGAGACAGACCAACCGAGCGTTAACCATGCGTTCCATCACCTTACAGAAGCAGCTCGTCAGAGAAATGGGGCGATAACTGGAAGGAAGATGTTTGTCCTTCCCTGCTTTGGGGATGGGGACAACGATGGCTTCACGCCAACTTGTGGGAACATGACCTTCAGTCCATATGCGATTGTAGGTACTAAGAAGAAAGCACTTGCCCGCTGGAGAGAGGTTCTTCAGCATCTCAATATGAATGGAATCGGGCCCGGGAGCAGAAGATCGGGACAGGGCGAGAGCACGGTCTAGATCCTGCATGGTGAAGGCGACGTTATAATTTTCACGATTAAAAGAGTGGAAAGAAGGCGGCCGTGCCTCCTCTACCCGTTTGCAAGGGAGAAAGGCAGGGTGGTAATGGGCAGAGCTTGAAACCTCCGCAAAGAAACGGCCCAATGCGTTGGAAACAGAAGCGGGATCCATGAGGACTGCGTTCTCCACGGTCAGGGCAGGAATCGGGGAGTGGACCTTGATGCCGGATAAACGGCCGGATAAACCCCAAACAACCGTGGAGGGAGTAAAACGGTTAAAAGAACTAGTAAAAGCAGTCCAGCAAGCTTTCTTGCTGTCATTTATGATACGACGACATTGCGCTCTCATACGTTTATAATTGATGCAAATCTCCAAAGTTGGGTGGCGGCGGAAGGTGTGTAAAGCACGGCGCCGGGCTCTAAGCGCGTCGTGGCAGGCTGCAGTCCACCAAGGGACCGGGACACGACGTGGAGAAGAGGATGTATGAGGTATGGAACGTTCAGCAGCGGTGAGAGTAACCTCTGTGAGGTAGTCGACCTGACTGTCACAGTTGGGAAAATTCTGATCGTGAAAAACAGCCATGGAAGAATAAAGCCCCCAGTCGGCTTTTGAAATGTTCCAACTGGCGGAACGAGGAGATGGGGAATGATGCAGGAAGTGGATGATACAAGGGAAATGGTCACTCGAGTACGTGTCAGAAAGTGCATACCACTCAAACCGACCGGCAAGCTGAGGAGTGCATATTGCGAGGTCTATATGGGAATAAGTGTGTGTTGTGTCTGAAAGGAAGGTCGGTGCACCGGTGTTGAGGCAGACAAGATTGAGGTGTTGGATAAGGTCCACCAAAAGGGAGCCTCTCAGACAAGGTGCCAGAGAGCCCCATAGGGGGTGGTGGGCATTAAAGTCGCCTACCAACACGAAAGGTGAAGGGAGCTGGTCAACAAGGTGTAGCACATCTGCCCTAGTAAGGGCAGATGACGATGGCGAATAGATATTACAGAGGGAAAAGGTAAATGTGGATAAAGTGATGTGGACGGCAACTGCCTGTAGGTGAGTATGCAATGAAATGGGATGGAAATAGACGTCGCCTCGAAGGAGCATCAGAACCCCTCCATGGGCTGGGACACCTTCCACGGGTGGCAGGTCTAACCGCACAGAGGTGTAGTGTGCAAAGTCTGCATGATCACTTGGACGCAACTTAGTTTCTTGGAGGCGGACTAGAAGCGGGCAGTGCTATCGAAGGAGTAGGTTTAACTCCTCCCAATTAGAATGAATGCCACGAATATTCCATTGAAGGAGCGCCATGATAAGGATAAAAACTAACAAGTAAGCGGGGTCACCTCGACGGCCGCTGAGGACCGGATTTCGAGGGAGGACTGCTATCGCTGTCTAGGGGCAAAGGGTCGTGGTCCATAGGTTCGACCGACGCGCCTGCCACGTCCTTGAGTTGATCAGGAGGGGCAGTTTCCACCACAGGGAAAGGGCCGGGTGCCCGGCAGACGGAGCGTCCCAGTGAAACAGAAGACGGCCGAGGCCGGCAACTGTTGGGCGGCGTGACGGATGGGTCACGCCTCGGCGGGGAAGGAGAGGAACTCTTTTTCTTGTTGGCTCTTCTCGAAGAGTGACGGTGAGAAGAGGCAGTTGACGGTTGGGAACCCTGAGAACGCAGAAAATCCTCACGGACGGGTTCCTTTTTTAAAGTCCGGGCATCTTGTTTAGGTGCCCGCGGTTTACCAGAGGTTGATGAAGACTGTACTTTAGAGGCAGCAGGAGGAAGCGGGGACGTGGAACGGGCAATCTTTGGGTTGGCGGATCGCACAACTGTGTCAGCGAAGGTAAAAATCACACGTCTGGGTACTTGAATCCTTAGTAGGTCGAGTGGAGGTGAGGACCTTACTGTATGTGCCCGCTGGGAGGACAGCGGGCTTTCGACTCACCAACTTAGCCACAGGGTGATCCTCATTACCAACATACACTGTCTGCCTGTGACCGTTCATACGAATGGACAGTTTGTTGTTGGTCATTCCCACATAGAACACTTCACAATGCAGGCATGTCAGTTGGTAAATCACGTGGGCGGTATCGCAAGTGACTCTGCACTTAATAGTGTACACCTTCCGGGTTAAGGGACTGGATTAAGTGGTAGTGAGAGGATGCATAGGGCAGGTTTTACACTTGGGTGGTTACATCGGTAGGAGCCGGAGGGTAGAGAAGGTGGTTTTGGGATTACATAGGGATGAACTAGGAGGTTACGAAGGTTAGATGGGCAGCGAAAAGAAACTTTTGGTGGAGTGGGAAGGATGTCACGAAAGATGGATCTCATTTCAGGACAGGATTTAAGGAAGTCGTATCCTTGTGGAGAGCCACATTTAGAGTCCGCTCCAAACCCGGAAAGTATCCAGTGATATGAGAGGCACTTTTAGGGTCCCTCTGTGGATGGTTCTGGGTTTGTGGGGAAGAGGAAGTGGCCCAGGCTATTTGTTTCTGTACCAGATCAGGAGGGTAGTTGCGGAATGTGAAAGCTGTTATTAGGTTATTGGTGTACTGGTTCAGGGATTCAGGACTGGAGCAGATGCGTTTGCCACGAAGACCTAAATGGTAGGAAAGGGACCGTTTGATATGGAATGAATGGCAGCTGTCATAATAGAGGTACTGTGTTTTGTTGGTGGGTTTGATGTGGACAGATGCGAGGAGCTGGCCACTGGATAGATGGAGGTCAACATCGAGGAAAGTGGCATGGGATTTGGAATAGGACTAGATGAATCTGATTGAACCAAAGAGTTGAGATTGGAGAGGAAATTCTGTAGTAGTTGTTCACTGTGAGTGCTGATCGTGAAGATGTCATCAATGAATCTGTACCAAACTTTGGGTTGACAGGCTTCGTCTAAGCATCCCATAAATAAGTTTGTGTACAAGGTTTCCTGGTTCCCATGGCTGTTCCCTTTAGTTGTTGCTATTTCTGGCACTCAAAAGTGAACAAGTTGTGGGGTAGGATGAAGCTGGCTAGGGTAATAAGGAAAGAGGTTTTAGGTAAGGTTGCAGGTGGTCGGCATGAAAGGAAATACTCCATCGCAGTGAGGCCCTGGGCATGTGGGATATTTGTATATAGGGAGTGGCATCACTGGTTACAAGGATGGTTTCCGAAGGTAACAGGATCGGTAAGCATTTCAGGCGATCGAGAAAGTGGTAGGTCTCTTTGATGAAGGATGGGAGACTGCACATGATGGGTTGAAGGTGGTGTTTTTGTAGGGGCTTGGTAACCGGCCACAATGGGGCCGCCAGGATGTTTATTTGTGAATCTTGGGAAGTAGGTAGAAGGTGGGAGCATGGGGTGTCAGTGGGATCACGAGGTTAATGGACTCAAGTGAAATATTTTGTAGGGGGCCTAAGGCTCTAAGGATTCCTTGAAGTTAAACTATTTTTTATACATTTTTTCCCACCAGGAAAGTTTCCTTATATATTTTAGAGGAAGAAATTCCTAACAGAAAAATATATGTAAAAAAATAGATGAAGTTTACTTACCAGGCGAAGGAGCACAGGCAGTGATAGTAACAAATAAACACACACAAACACGCGCGCGTGCCTAGCTTCTTCATCAGGCAGAAGGGAAGGAGAGGGAAAAGGAAATGATGATGGTTTTAAGGAAGTGTGCAAGGAGTCATTCCAATCCCGGGACAGGAAAGACTTACCTTGGAGGAAAAATGGAGGGTAAACAAATACACACATGCCCACACATTCACACAGACACAAGTACACCTAGGCAGACATACTGTAGAAAGCAAAGTAGTATATATATTGGTGTGTATTTGTTTACCCTCCTTTTTTTCCCCCCAAGGTAAGTTTTTCCTGTCCCAGGATTGGAATGACTCCTTACCCACTCCTTTAAACCCTCATTTCCTTTTCCCTCTCCTTTCCTTCTGCCTGACAAAGCAGCTAGGCTGCGAAAACTAGCGTTTGTGTATGTGTGTGTTCTATTTATTTGTGATGCTGTCACACCTGTGCTCCTTCGCATGGTGAGTAATCTTCGTCTATTATATATAACGAAAATTATAGAAGGAAACTTTCCTACTGGGATAAACAAATATAAAAAATAGAAAACGGATGACTTACCAAAAGGACCGGCTCGTCGATAGACACAAATAAAATCACACACAAACACACATAAAAGCTTTCGCAACCGTTGATCGCTTTGTCGCTTCATCAGGAAAAGAGGAAGAAAGGAGAGGAGAAAGGGAAGGATATGGGTTTTAAGGAAGTGGAAAAGGAGTTGTTCTAATCCCAGGAGTGGAAGGACTTACCTTAGGGTAAAAAAAGGAAGGTACACACACACACACACACACACACACACACACACACACACACACACACACATCCAAAACGCAAACACACCTAGACAGACATTTGTAAAAAGCAAAGAAGTTGGACAGAGATACTACTTGAGGCAGAGGCTCCATCCACAGAACCGAGGCAAAGATGCTAAAGATGGTGGGCAGGAATTTAAATTTAGCGGAGGTTGAGACCAGATGGGCAATGGGAGGAGAGAATAAGCTGAAGGGCAAGTTCCCATCTCCGGAGTTCTGAAAGGTTGGTGTCGGTGGGAAGTATCCAGATAACCCGGACGGTGTAACACTGTGCCAAGATGTGCTGGCCATGCACCAAGGCATGTTTAGCCACAGGGTGATCTTCATTACTAACAAACACTGTCTGCCTGTGACCGTTCATGCGAATGGACAGTTTGTTGCTGGTCATAATATTATATATAATTCCTAGCAGGAAATATTATATATAAAAAATAGACGAAAATTACTCACCAGGCGAAGGAGCGCAGGTGTGACAGCCTCACAAATAAATAAAATAAATAAATACACACACACACACACACACACACACACACACACACACACACACCCATACATTCACACAGACGCAAACACACCTAGGCAGACATACTATAAAAACCAAAGTAGTTAAGAAGTTAGACAGAGATGCCACTAGATGCAGAGGCTCTGTCCAGAGAACCGAGGCAAAGATGTTAAAGATGGCGGGCGGGAATTCAAATTTAGCGGAGTTACGACCAGGTGGGCAACAGGTAGAGAGAATATGCTGAAGGGCTAGTTCCCATCTCCGGAGTTCTGAAGGATTCGTGTCGGTGGGAAGTATCCAGATAACTTGGACGGTGTAGCACTGTGCCAAGATGTGCTGGCCGTTCACCAGGGCGTGTTTAGCCACAGGGTGATGCTCATTACCAACAAACACTGTCTGCCTGTGTCCATTCATGCGAATGGACAGTTTGTTGCTGGTCATTCCCACATAGAACGCTTCACAGCGCAGGCATGTCAGTTGGTAGATCATGTGGGTACTATCGCAAGTGGCTCTGCCTGTGATCGTGTACACCTTCCGGGTTACTGGACTGGAGTAAGTGGTGTTGGAAGGGTGCATAGAGCAGGTTGTACAACGGGGGCAGTTACAAGGGTAGGAGCCAGAAGGTAGGGAAGGTGGTTTGGAGATTTCATAGGGGTGGACTAAGAGGTTACGGAGGTTAGGTGGGTGACGGAAAGACACTCTCGGTGGAGTAGGAAGGATGTCATGAAGGACGGATCTCATTTTGGGGCAGGATTTAACGAAGTCATATCCTTGCTGGAGAGCCACATTCAGAGTCCGCTCCAGTCCCGGAAAGTATCCGGTGACAAAAGGGGCACTTCTGGGATTCTTCGGTGGAAGGTTCTGAATTTGGGGGGATGAGGAAGTAGCTCAGACAGTGTTTGGTCCCTACCTTCTGGCTCCTACCCTTGTAACCTCCCCCGTTGTAAAACATGCCCTATGCACCCTTCCACCACCACTTACTCCAGTCCCGTAACCCGGAAGGTGTACATGATCAAAGGCAGAGCCACTTGCGATAGTACCCACGTGATCTACCAACTGACATGCCTGCACTGTGAAGTGTTCAATGTGGGAATGACTAGCAACAAACTGTCCATTTGCAAGAATGGACACAGGCAGACAGTGTTTGTTGGTAACGTTCCCATTGCCCACCTGGTCTCAACCTCCGCTAAATTCGAATTCCCACCCACCATCTTAACATCTTTGCATCGGTTCTCTGGACAGAGCATCTGCCTCAAGTGATATCTCTGTCTAACTTCTTAACTTCTTTGCTTTCTACACTATGTCAGCCTAGGTGTACTTGTGTCTGTGTGAATGTGTGGGCATGTGTGCATTTGTTTACCCTCCATTTTTTCCCCCAAGGTAAGTCTTTCCTCTCCCGGGATTGGAATGGCTCCTTACCCCCTTCCTTAAAACCCTCATAATTTCCTTTCCCCTCTCCTTCCCTTCCGCCTGAAGAAGCAACTGGGCTGTGAAAGCTTGCGCGTGTGTGTGTGTGTGTGTGTGTGTGTGTGTGTGTGTGTGTGTGTGTGTGTGTGTGTGTGTATTTATTTATTTGTGATGCTGTTACACCTGCGCTCCTTCGCCTGGTGAGTAATCTTCGTCTATTTTTTTATATTTAATTTTTCCTGCTAGGAATTTTTCGTCAAGTACACTTACCAGGCGAAGGTGCACTGGCAGTGATAGCAACAAATAAACACACACACACACACACACACACACACACACACACACACACACACACACACACACACACACCAACGCAAGCTTTCGCACCCTAGCTGCTTCGTCAGGCAGAAGGGAAGGAGAGGGAAAAGGAAATGATGAGGGTTTAAAGGGAGTGGATAAGGAGTCATTCCAATCCCGGGACAGGAAAGACCTACCTTGGGGGGGGGGGGGGGGGGGAAAGGAGGGTAAACAAAAACACACACACACCCACACATTTACACAGGCGCAAGTACACTTAGGCAGACATACTGTAGAACTGTAGAAAGCAAAGAAGTAATATATATATATATATATATATATATATATATATATATATATATATACACGTAAAAAATAGATGAAGAACACTTACCAGGCGAAGGGGCACAGGCAGAAATAGCAACAAATAAACACACAGACACACACACACTCAAAAATGCTAGCTTTCGCAGCCTAGCTGCTTCATCAGGCAGAAGGGAAGGAGAGGGAAAAGGAAATGATGAGGGTTTTAAGGAAGGGGGTAAGGAGCCATTCCAATCCCGGGACAGGAAAGACTTACCTTGGGGGAAAAAATGGAAGGTAAATAAATGCACATACACCCACACATTGCTAAGTGTACTTGTGTCTGTGTAAATGTATTTGTTGCTATTTCTGCCTGTGCCCCTTCACCTGGTAAGTGTTCTTCATCTATTTTTTACGTATATTTTTTTCCTGTTAGGAATTTTTCCTCTATAATATATATATATATATATATATATATATATATATATATATAATAGAAGGAGACTTTCCTGGTGGGAAAAATATGTATAAAAAAGAGAGTTCGTTTAACTTACCCAAAACACAGGCTCGTTGACAGATACAAAAACAAATAAAAACACATATATATACAAAGATTCAAACTGTCACAACCGTTGGCTGCTTCATCAGGAAAAGAGGAAGGAAGGAGGAGAAAAGGGAAGGATGCAGGTTGTAAGGGAGTGGATGAGGAGTCATTCCAATCCCGGAAGTGGAAGGACTTGCCTTCGGGGAAAATAGGAAAGGTATACAAATACGCGCACACACGGACCCCCCCCCCCCCCCAGGGCAGACATTTGTAGAAAGCTATTCTTGCCCACCATTCTATAACATGTTTGCCTCTGTTCTCTGGACAGAGCTCCACCTCAAATGGTATCTCTGTCCAACTTCTTTGCTTTCTACAAATGTCTGCCTTGTGTGTGTGTGTGTGTGTGTGTGTGTGTGTGTGTGTGTGTGTGTGTGTGTGTGTGTCCAGTCACGGAATTGGAATGTTTCCTCATCCACTTCCTTAAAACCCACATCCTTCCCCTTTTCCCCTCCTCCCTTCCCTTTTCTTAATGAAGCGACCAACAGTTATGAAAGCTTGAATGTTTGTGTGTGTTTTTGTAACTATCATCAAGCCTGTGCTTTGGGTAAGTTAAACGATAGCTATTTTGGAGAGAGAGAGAGAGAGAGAGAGAGAGAGAGAGAGAGAGAGAGAGAGAGAGAGAGAGAGAGAGAGAGAGAGAGACACCAACACCATCTGGTGGAGACTTCACATACTCACTGAACGGGCAAGTAAATGTCAGTATGTTCTTGTCTTCGTAAGAGGGATGGTCTGGGGATACGCATTTTAAACATGAAGTCTTATATTTAATGACATATGTCTTTCAACAAATTATTTTAAGGGAAATTTTTAACAAAGCTTTGGTGAGTGTGACATTATTTGTTAGTTACTTGTGATGTTTTAACTAAATGTGTGATGCAATGCTGATACCAGCGTCTTTTTGTAGCATTTGAAAATGATGAAAGTTAAAATGCATAAGGCATAAATAAATGAATAAGTATTGTCAAGAGATTTATGTTATTTCCAAGTGCATCCAAATTGCCACTAAGTCTCACCAGAGTCTAATGCATATAGCTAATGAGATATCCTAAGACAATGACATTTTCAACAATGGAAATTCAAATGGAATGTCAGTAATGGAGGCTAGACAACTTGTCTTTAAGAAGCTCACTGAGCTGCTGACAGGCACATTCACACAATTTAAATTTTTGGCCATGGCCTTCATCAAAGCAAAGAAAACCACACACACACACACACACACACACACACGAATGGCCATTCCAGCATCACAAGCATCCAGACAGCGAGTGTGGAGGGGAGGGGGAAGGATGCCAGGTGATGGTGAGGACGGAGAATTCCGCATGCCACGATGGAGTGCAAAGGCTCTTATAGGTGGGAATTTAAACTGCAGCAATGAGTACAGTAAAAGGAAAGGGGGTGGGAGCATAAAAGGAAGGTGTAGATGAGCAGGAGGAGGGGAATTTGAAATGATAATAATAAGGGAAAATAATTAATTAAGGGGATATTGTAATGTGTGAAATGTAGTTGCAAGGAAGACATGAATTGTGATATACAGGATAATGAGTGAGGAAGGGAGGTGGGAGAGATGTTAGGCATAGGGTATATAGGTGGGAAGGTATCTTAGGTCGAGGCCAGGATGGCTGCAGGAGTGTAGAATGTGTTGAAGAGGCAACTCACATTGGAGCAGTTCAGAATAGGGGAGGATCCAGATGGCTTGTGTAGTGAAGAAGCCATTGAAATCCTAAATGCCATGTTCAGCTGCATGCTGTGCCACATTTAATATTAACATATTGAAAATCATATCAAATCAATCTTGTAAAATCGACATTTAATGTTTGACAGTTAATTATATTGTGCAGCAGGTTAATAATGTCGTGTCAGTGAATTGATAAATAAATCAGATTAATAAAAAATGTAAAACTATGTATATAAATATTATCTGGAAACGGCGTCTGTCAAAAAGTTGTGGCTGCGTTGCTGCAGCAACTGCAAACAGCTCGGCTTCTTACATTCACCGATCGTCGCGCCTAGAAATATTAATCTAATCTCTCTTTTTTTAATGCTCCGAGAACAATATCAAGATAACTGGTGCTTTTCTTGTTGAAATATGCAAAGTCTTTCCTTCAGTGGTATACACGACACTGGTGGATTTATCACAAAGTTCACTGTTATTACAGTCTCGACCGTGTAGGAGCAGGTTCGCGTGTATATCCACTAAAGTTCCCAAGATGTTTTCTGTCAGACACAGTGACCCCTCCAAAATTGACAGATCCTAATACTAAAGAGAAATGTATACCTTTTCAGCAGATTTATTTATTCCAGTTTGCGATCTCTCAACTGGTTAAATCTTGAATACATAACTTTGTTTGTATAAATAAGCTGAATTATTTTTCAATCCTTTAAGATTATTCAGAAGCAAGTTTGACATCTGCTCAAGATGTAGTACGTCATCGCATTCTAACATAGAAGTACTATCTCCTTTGTTGTAAATAGAAAACTAAGCATAGGAAAGCTTCCAAAGAATAAACAGAATAACAGTATTCTTTGAACAGTATGCAGAGCTTTTATTTTAATCTACAGTGGTTGAGAAAGAAAATAATTGGTGATCTTATACACAGGGTGGTCCATCTTGCTTTTTGCCACAGTTTGGCTGTGGCCATTCATCCTGATGGACAGCTTGTTCATTGTCATACCAATATAAAACATGGTGCATAGTTTGCAGCAGAGTTGGTAAATCACATGTCTGCTTTCACATGTGGGTCGACCCCTGATGGGGTATGATAAACCTTTGATATCTTCCACACGTATCACTAGCAGTTTTTAAAATCTTTGGCACGTGAAAATGACTTTTATCCTGTGACATCTTCCGAGATAATTTTGGATCAATAGGCAGCATTTTTTGTCTTCACAAATCACTTGAATCAGTTCCACACAAACAATTGTTAAAAAAAGTAAGATTATGTGAGTTTACCACCAAAATCTGGACTGAATTAAGAATTTCTTGTTGGGGACAAAGCAGTACGTTACCACAAAGTGATCAAATTTCCATATCTTTCCAGTGATTCTGTCAATAGACGAAGGCATGTAGTAATGGTAGATATGGTAACTTTGCTTATTACTCTGTAGTCCATCAGCATCAAGCACTTGCATCCACACACCATAAAGGGTACAAGTACTATCATATTTCAAGTACTTCTTGCATACTCTAATCTCAAATTCTTTTTCATGGCAGAACCTTTTAAGAAGAATCAGGAACAAGATTTTTTGTTTTTTTGTTTCATTAGATACAGTAATAAGCTTCTTTGTGTGTTCAAGAACAGATCAAATAGTGAAATTTATTGTGATGTCATTATTATACAGCATTATGTAATCATATGTATGAATACCCACTCCCATGAACCACAGACATTGCCGAGGTGGGGTAGCTCACGTGCTTCAACGATACAGATGGCCATACCGTAGGTGCAACCACAGCGGAGAGGTATCTGTGGAGAGGCCAGACAAATGTGTGGTTCCTGAAGAGGGGCAGCAGCCTTTTCAGTAGTTACAGGGGAAACAGTCTGGATGATTGACTGAGCTGGCCTTGTAACATCAACTAATGTGGCTTTGCCACACAGTTACTGCAAACGGCTGAAAGCAAGGGGAAACTACAGCTGTTACTTTTCCCGAGGACATGCAGCTCTACTGTATGAACATATGATGATGGCATCCTCTTGGGTAAAATATTCCAGAGGTAAAAAAGTCCCCCATTCGGATCTCCGGGCGGGGACTACTCAGGAGGATGTGATCATCAGGAAAGACAACACTGGCATTCTACGGATCGGAGCGTGGAATGTTAGATCCCTTAATTGGGTAGGGAAGCTAGACAATTTAAAAAGAGAAATGGATAGGTTGCAGTTAGATATAGTGGGGATTAGTGAAGTTCAGTGGAAAGAGGAACAGGATTTCTGGTCAGGCAAGTACAGGATTATAATGGGAAGACATAGATTTCGGAACCAGGTATTAAACTGTAAGACATAGCCAGGGGCAGATATAGACTCTGACCATAACTTGTTGGTCATGAACTGTAAGCTGAAACTGAAGAAACTACAAAAAGGTAGGGAAAAAAAGGAGATAGGACCTGGATAAATTGAAGGAACCCTTAAGTTCTTAAGAATTTCAGAGGGAGCTTAGGCAACAATTGACAGAAACAGGGGAAAATAAAACAGTAGAGAAGCAATGGGTAGCATTGAGAGCTGAAATAGTGAAGGCAGCAGAGAACAAAATAAGTAAGAAGGCAACACCTACAAAAAATCCTTGGATATCACAGGAGATACTAAAGTTAATCGATGAAAGGAGAAAATATAAAAATGCAGTAAATGAAACAGGTCAAATTGAGTACAGATGACTAAGAAATAAGATCGACAGGAAGTGCAAAATGGCTAAGCAGGAGTGGCTACAAGGCAAATGCAAGGATGTAGAAGAATGTATAAATTGAGAGATGAATATGACAGAGCACTGAAAGATCTAAGTCAAAACAAGGCCCATGGAGTAGATGATTTCCCTCAGAGCTACTGAAGTCTCTGGGAAAACCAGCCATGACAAAATTGTTTCATTTGGTGCATAAGATGTATAAGACAGGTGAAGTACCCTCAGACTTTAAGAAAAATGTTATAATCCCCATTCCAAAGAACCATCAGTTTAATAAGTCATGATTGCAAAATATTAACACGAAGTATTTACAGAAGGATGGAAAAGCTGGTAGAAGCCGACCTCGGGGAAGATCAGTTTGGGTTCAGGAGAAATGTAGGAACACGGGAGGCAATACTCACTTTACGGCTTATCCTAGAAGATAGATTAAGAAAAGGCAAACCTACATTTCTAGCTTTTGTAGATTTGGAGAAGGCTTTTGACAATGTTGATTGGAATAAACTCTTTCAAGTTCTGAAGCAAGCAGGAGTAAAATATAGGGAGCATAAGGTTATTTACAACTTGTACAAAAACCAGATAGTGGTTGTCAGAGTTGAAGGGCAGGAAAGGGATGCAGTGGTTGGAAGGGGAGTAACACAGGGTTGTAGCCTTTCTCCAATTTTATTCAATTTGTACATTGAGCAGGTTATAAAGGAAATCAAGGAGAAATTTGGAGAAGGAATTAAAGTTCAGGGTGAAGAATTAAATACATTGCATTTTGCCGATGACATAGTAATTCTGTTAGATACAGCAAAGGACCTGGAAGAGCAGCTGAACGGAATGGACAGAGTGCTGAAAGGTGCATATAAGATGAACATTAACAAGAGTAAAACAAGGGTAATGGAGTGCAGTCAAAGAAAATCAGGTGATGCTGAAGGAATTAGATTAGGTAACAAAACAATAAAGGAGGTAGATGAGATTTGTTACTTGGGCAGTAAAATAACAAACGATGGCCGCAGTACTGAGGATATAAAATCCAGAATGGCAATGGGTAGAAGAGCGTTCTTGAAAAAGAGAAATCTGTTAACATCAAATATTGATTTAAGCCTAAGGAAGTCCTTTCTGAAGGCAATTGTGTGGAGTGTTGCCTTGTATCGGAGTGAAACATGGACGGTAAGCAATGCGGACAGGAAGAGGATAGAGTCTTTTTAAATGTGGTGCTACAGAAAAATGCTGAAGATTAGATGGGTGGATCGCATAACTAATAAGGAGGTACTGAACAGAATTGGGGAGGAAATGAATTTCTGGCATACCTTGACTAAAAGAAGGGATCGATTGGTAGGACACATTCTTAGACATGAAGGAATCATGAATTTAGCTTTGGAGGGAAGTGTGTGGGGTAAAATCTGCAGAGGAAGACCAAGAGATGGACACAGTAGGCAGATTCAGACAGATGTAGGTTGCCATTCTTATGTGGAGTTGAAGAGGCTTGTTCAGGGTAGGGTATTGTGGAGAGCTGCATGAAACCAGTCTCCGGACTGAAGATCACAACAACAACATGTATGAATACAAGATTAAGACTTTTCCTGGATGCAATAGCTTTCTAAATTTCTTAGGTGAATGGATAAGAAACTCAATATTTTATCTGACCAAAAACTTTGAAAAAGGTTGGGGTGTTATAGGCCACAGATACAGCTCAAAACAGAGGTGGAGTAACAGACAGATACTACAAATAAAAGAGTTTTAAGTTTTTTTCACACCATTTGTTCCAAGGTCAGATATCTGAAAAAGCAGAAGATATTGTAGCATCTTAAGAAAAGGAAAAACACTAGTATTCAATCATCATATGAGGTAGACTTCTTTGAGAGACTAGGTTTTCAGTTTATTTCACAACTGCCCAAGAAAATCACAGGAGTGATCAATGAAAGGCATCCTTAGACTGAAATACATAAATCTCCTTTTCATCATGGCAGAAAATAATTTGTTCAGTGCCGAAAGTGCAGAACACTGATGCCATGTTCAATATAATGATTCTGAAGTATTAGCTTCTTTCAAACATGGCCTCATAAATGAAAACAATTATTTGTAAAAAATAGACGAAGATTACTCACCAGGTGAAGGAGCACAGGTGTGACAGCATCACAAACAAATAAATGAATACACACACACACACACACACACACACACACACACACACACACACACAAACTTTCGCAACCCAGTTGATTCTTCAGGCAGAAGGGAAGGAGAGGGAAAAGGAAATGATGAGGTTTTAAGGAAGGGGGTAAGGAGCGTTCCAATCCCGGGAGAGGAAAGACTTACCTTGGGGGAACAAAAGGAAGGTGAACAAATACACACACGCCCATACATTTACACAGACGCAAACACACCTAGGCAGACATAGTATGTCTACGTCTATAGTATGTCTGCCTAGGTGTGTTTGCGTCTGTGTAATGGTACAGATACCCATACCTTTAGTGCAACCACAATAGAGGGGTTCACTGAATATGATCACTGAATATTTTTAATATTAAACTTTATAATTCTAATTGTTTAAAAAATTGCTTGAGTTTGTACAAAACATGTTACAAAGTCCTACTCACCTTTTGGTCATCATCATCATCCACTATTGAGATAAGCCACATTTATTGTGATATTTCACTGTTAATTTTATTCAGACTACTAATGGATGATAAAATAAGGTGTTTATACTAAGAAACTAATTTTATTTTTGTATTTATTTACTTTTTTTCAAATTAGCAGATTTTGTTACAGTTTATTAGATTACGTTTAACTACGACCAACAGAAATATCAATTATTAAATACCTTTACGATTTGTTTATATTTTGTTAATGTTTACATTTTTCCTAGTTACACATATCTTAAGTAGCGGAACTTACAGAACACAAACAAATGTTTTCAGAAATTATCGTTCTGGGCTGCATCCGCCTCATAACTTCCATAAACCAACTTACCTTTTGAAATATTTTTGCATCACCTGCAATGCATATTTAGCCCAAACATCTGATATCGGATTCTGTCCTTGATAAGCAGGGCGCTGGATAGGATTTGCAGGGCGTGGTTTTCGCTCTGTGTAAGGGACTGCTGTGAATGATTCAAGAGCATGGCACAAGACATCAAACCTGTTAAACAAATTTGTGAGTTAAAAAATTTCCAAACTACTTTAGGTTGCAATTCAATTATAACAATAAGCATGACATAAAAAGTGCTGATAAGCTTACCATAGAATAATTACTCAAAAATTTAGGTTGTGCGTGTAAGTCAAAACAAACAAACAAACACACACACACACACACACACACACACGCACTAACACACACACACACACACACACACACACACGCACTAACACACACACACACACACACACACACACACACACGCACTAACACACACACGCACGCACGCACGCACTAACACACACACACACACACACGCACGCACGCACTAACACACACACACGCACGCACTAACACACACACACGCACGCACTAACACACACACACGCACGCACTAACACACACACACGCACGCACTAACACACACACACGCACGCACTAACACACACACACGCACGCACTAACACACACACACGCACGCACTAACACACACACACGCACGCACTAACACACACACACGCACGCACTAACACACACACACGCACGCACTAACACACACTAACACACACACACGCACTAACACACACACACGCACTAACACACACACACGCACTAACACACACACACGCACTAACACACACACACGCACTAACACACACACACGCACTAACACACACACACACACACTAACACACGCATACACACACACACGCACGCACTAACACACACACACACACACACACACACACACACACACACACACGCACTAACACACATACTAACACACACACACACACACACTAATGCGCGTGCGCGCGTGTGTGGAAAAGGTAAAAAGTTACGGTTAAACACACCACTCGCGGTAGTCAGTAGAGGAGGAACAACCACACAGAGGAGAATGGTAGCAATATTATGCTGTGACCTTCCAGTAGGAGCTACACGGGCAACTGACGGAGAATATAGAGAGCTAAATGTCAATCTGTAGGTCCCCTTTCCCAGGTTGGATAACTGAGGTAGGCTACGGATACGCAAGGCGCTGAAGTGGCGTCCAATTGAAAGACTTGCACTAGGCCAATGAGCCACACGAAATTATTGTTATTATTCCGAGATAAACACATGTTTATATGAAGTGTTCCACGTAGCATCGATTTGTGGCAATGTATCCCTCTAACCTTTGATTTACGAACTACACACCCATTGAAGTGTACTTGGTTGTGGTGGTGGTTGTAGTACTGGGTAGCACGCATTGAAGACACGATCCTGCACTGTCTGCACACCACAGATTGATGTTGCATAGACCACTTTCCTTAAGTGACCCGTTGTCAGAAGTCTAAGGGATTGAGGACCAGGGAATGTGTAGTGCAATTTGTGAGACCTCCCGGACCAATCTGGCAATCCTAAAATGTCTGTCAGATGTTCATGCACATTGTGAGAAAAGTGTGTAAGTGCACAACTGTGCATGGACCACAACTGTAATATATTAAAATGTCCAGTAACACTGCTCTAAGTTTACTATTTAACACTACAGCTGTTTTAGCAGTTTACTATTTTAAATCACTGATGTTACTGTTATAAATTTCATGAAATATTTATGAATGTTCTGGGATTTACACGATTGCTGTTAGGTTTTATGTAGCTTGATGTGGTCAAGTAAAACTAATTGTATA
The DNA here is from genome assembly GCA_026315105.1 of Locusta migratoria. Lineage (NCBI taxonomy): Eukaryota > Metazoa > Arthropoda > Insecta > Orthoptera > Acrididae > Locusta > Locusta migratoria. Next base: position 2,620,597 of record CM048744.1, on the reverse strand, counting down.
CTGTATTTTTATTATTTACATAATTTTTAAAAGTTATGCTAAATTTTTTATATCACCACATGAAGATGATGAAAACAAAACAGCAAACACATTTATAATGGAACATTCATAAACATTTCATGAAATATTGTTAATGCCAGATGTTAATGAATGTTGGAAAATCACAGACGTGCTTGAAAATGGTAAACTGCTGAAACAGCTGTAGCATTAAATAATAAACTTAGATCATTGTTACTGGACTTCTAATACAATGTTCTACAATGAAATTTACTACACTGCAGGCCCAACAATCAGGACGGGGAACATCTGTAATAGTTACTGACATGACACATTTTCCAGCAAGATAGGATAGGGGTTTCTGGGCCCATGATGAGAAGGTCTTATGGCATCTGAATGAGTGTTCAACAAACAGAAAATGGGTAAAGACCAGCAACAGAAATAAAAGGGGAAAACTAGCCAAACGTTCTGTGAAGGTGAATTAAAGCACAAACAGTTTTTTCTACCTCAAGGGTTTAAGTTTACCTACAAGAGTATAAAGTTGCAGAAGCAGTTAAAACAGAGTAACAGATGATCACATCTGTCTGATCACCAGAACAAAAATGATTAGCCAACCACTCTGCAATACATTAAAACCTCCAGCCTAAAAGCTTAGGTCAGAGTCTAGACAAAAATTAAAATTTTATAACTTGTCTAACACTCGCATCATCAGCTACAAAATAGAGGACAATGTGGCACCCAGTTACTTGCACATCACAGGCATTACAGAATGGGAGATCCTCTCGCTGAAGAAAAAAAAGCATAGGTCAGGAGACAGTGCCCGATCCGTACATAGCTAATGCCTACTACATCCTGTTTGAGAAACCAGCAGGAGGATGGCCACTATTGGACAGTTCACTTCAGCAACCACAGCTTATTATTCATAACTAACAGCCTCTACAAGTAAGTGACACCCATACCGAATTGCCACGTCACGGCACGCATCAAAACGACGCTTGCTTTCCCCGACAGAGGAAAGAAAATTCGTCCTGTATATGTTACAGCAATGTCTCAGATGGATATAGATCCTGCAATGTTTGTAGCACACTAAGGGAATCCAAGCAGATGAGAAAACTGTTTATCTGCAGAACCCATAAATATCTGCTACAGTGCCTTCACGTTTGCATGTAGATTTTGTGAGATAATTGACTAGTTCTCAGGAAGGCAAATCCCGATTACATGGTCAGGGAACAATGCAGAACACCTGATGGAACCCCCTTTCAAATCATCAGTGTACACCACTGTAAAACCATGTGTATTCCTATAATATCATAGTTACAAAGACCAACACAAAACGTGGGACTGCAAGCTTTTTTAAAATTTGTCGAGTCTAAAATAATTAGTCCGAAACTTTGGAGAAGCCAAGGTAGAAATTGGCTCCAAATTCAACATAAAACATTAAAACCAGCTGCATCTTTATGTAAAAGGCTGTTTTGTGTACAGATGCAATTAGCTTCAGTATAATAAAGTAATGTATTAGATTTTTATTCCAGTACTAGTTCAGAGTATTTGGCAGCGGGAGTTCTGGGTGGGGTCAAATAAAAGCACAACTGGCAAGAGCTACAAGCAGTTGCGTGAAAGTACACAATACACAGAAATGCCAATGATATATTTAATGAATATTAGTGAGAGAAACAGGTACAGTATGCCACTTTCCAACACAAAAATCACACACAGTGAGGTATTACATCTAACACTGGGTTGTACCACAGTAACATACCCGCTGTAAACACACACTCTCTCTGGCATTGTCAAAGTATGCAGTGGGTCTACAAGTCCCATTGTTGGGCGAATAGCCCTGTGAGCTATCCCAGTCTTGGCTTTCAGGGGCTCATAGTCAAAAATACTCACACCCGTGGTTTCACTTCCAGTACCAGCAGTTGTCGGCACTACGGTTGCGACAAAAGAGAAAAATGAGTCAGATGAAAAGCTATTTGAAGGCTGTAGTATGGACCACTGTTACAAATAAATATAGGTTATTAAAAGTGCTCTTAAGTATGGAAAAGTGTATTTACTGAGTCTCACCTGCTACAAATGGCTTCAGTGGGAAATTGACAGGTTTTCCTTTTCCTATGGGCTCATTAACGTAGTCCAAGAAGTCTGCTTCAGGGTTTGAAGAATACAAATTTGCAGCTTTGCAAGTGTCCATAACAGAACCACCACCAACTGCAATAAAAGCATCAAACTGCCCTGCTTTTGCAAAGTTTATAGCATCCTGCAAGCTGTTGAGCAACAATTTAGTAATGAGGTACTTTGAGCTAGTGCTAAGGAATGACTTTATAAATATATTACTCACCTTTTGTCTGTTGGCTCCACTCTTACTCTATCAAATACTTCAAAATTAATACCATGCTTGATTAAAGAATCCATTGCTGTTTTTATGGAAGGGAGTTTTGCTATGTTTCGATCAGTCATCAAACAAACTTTCTTTGCATTCATATTAGCCATATCCATTCCGATTTCCTTTGTGACTCCTGGCCCATAACGGATTGTGGAACATGCCATCTGAAACAAAAGGAATTGTTTGTGGCCAATTATGTCATTTACACTTAAAATGTCTTCAATGTTTTACATTATTACAGTGGTAAGTCTACAGAATGCTACTGAAGCATGGTTGTAATTTACATCCCATCAGTCTTAATAGCTGGTGAAATATGATAATTGCAAAGTTTTGTAATTATGAATGTCAAATAAGAAGAATCAACTCAAACAAAAGGCAGTCCCATCTGTTGGTCAATGCAAAGAACACCAACCTAAGCAGGACAGAAAAGACATTAAATACCGAACATTACAATATTTAATTTACTCCTTTATTAGGAAAATGTGCAGCACATATACACAAGTACAGGTAAAAGACAATATTTCCCTTATGACAGGCCGATACAGGCTAAATAAATGCATTTGATGAAAGTGTAAAACTTGAAATTTTACTACAGGCCAATGCCAAACTAAAATGGACTAAGATAGACAAAAGATTGTGCATTAGAGGGCTTCCTTGACAATTTTAAAGTGAGGTCATTGTTAATGGAAAACTTAACTTTTTGCATAAAATCTAATTCAGTTACTTTTAAGGACACAATTTGTCAAATTAGTGCCAAACATAGCAAGATGAATTGTGTGAGAACTAATCCTATGAGCCAAGTTTGCTGCTTTGTGGGAAATGTTCAGCACAGAAACAGGCGACAGCTGTCTGCATTAATGACAATAACAGTTAGTGCAGTCCAAACAGAATTGTGAAAAAATTAGGTTGCCTAATAGTGAATATATTGCATAAAATATATGTTGTTTTAGTGAAATTAAGCAGCTCACCTTTCCTATAACCTAATAATCTTAGTATTTTTTTCCTGTCGCCACTGTCAATGATCTGTGTACGAGGAAAATGCCAATCTATTCGTGGTTTAGATTACAAACAATCTGCAAAGTCCCTCAGATGGTTGGGTAATCATTAATTAACTAGAAGAAAGGCAAGAGTGTGCTGCATCCCATTCATCCATGTTCAATAAAATATTCTGGTGTTCAAATTTTGCAGTTTGCAATAATACACACACTGCATTCTTAGATGGTCATACATTATAATTTAATGACAGATAACACTGATTCCCTCATTATCAAGATTATTGGGTTCCAACCTTAAAATAGTCACACAGTCTCATTTTCTATGTAAATATTTAAAATATGAATGTTTACTTGGAACACAAAGGTGCCTAGCACTTTAACTAAAATGAGGATATTATTTCCAGAGTTTTGTATCAAGTAAAAAAACTACAGGAAAGCAGCAACAGGGGATAATTATAACTAAATAAACATTGAAAAACTTCCACAACAATAAGTACAGTAAACAAATCGTATCAGGCTTGTTGTTTTTGCTGTAAAGTTACCCATACATATTGAAATATAATGTGGTCATGGAGGCAACTGAAACCTAACCCATGTAAATATACAGCAGGACTTCTTCTTTACTGGTAAATCAAACACTTGCACTAAAGCTATTTCCATACCATGTTGCGAAGTATGAATTGAACATGGGCTGCAAAAAATTTTAACCACCACAACTTGTATAGCAAGGAGAGTGACAGCCACTGAATTCCTGCAGTGTACACCGGTGTACAAAATTTATGATAAAAACTTTCTCACAACTGGAGAAAACGCCAAAGAATTAAGTGAAAGTACGCAAGAGACAGAAAGATAAGAACAAGAACACATTAAATGAATGGAAGTGAGACACACAGACAGTGTACCAATTTTCAGCACGGAAATCAAACTCAGTGAGGTACAACTTTTAACAGTGTCCTATACCACAGTAACATCCCTGCTAAATTCACTTTCACTCTTTGGCATTACCAAAGTATGTAATAGATATACAAGTACTGTGGTGTACAATATCACCTTTTTAAAGCGAGATCTTGTTCCAAGTGTGTGGATATCTATTTCTGTGTGTGTGCACGTAACCAAGAAAAACTGGATGCAGTGTATCTACCAGATGGGCTACACTTAACAGTGGTGCACACTTTGTGGCATTTGCCACTTTTGTAGTTCCTCCATGCAACCAGTAATGTATCTAGACTTGTGGTTGTAGGCATTGTTGCATTCTGTTTGTTAACCAGGCAAAAGATGTTGCAATTTCATGAAAAAATTAAAAAAGAAAAAAAATTGATTAGTAGCATAAATTTGCCTGGAAGAAACTGTGGGCACTCAGGTGTGAATGTCTGCAGGCACTGACTGAGCATGGCAGAAGTGGCAGTCCAGCCACTTGCTGTGCTGTATGTCAGTATTCTGTGGCAGATCAATGGAGAAGCATAAATAAAAGGGGGGGGGGGGGGTTGTAAATGTATTGTGGCACTGCATATGGTATCTGTAAAAAAGAAAGGTTCAGGTGATGATTTTTTAATTATGTGCTGTAGTCAAGATATGAAAAAGTACAGTTGGATGTTTTATAGTATTGCCATAATACAGTTTAAAATTTAAACTTTACCTGTGAGAATAGTCAACAAGCATTTCTCAGTGTCACAATCCTACTGGAAAAGAAGTGCAATCCATAGGAATTCGACAAGACAAGGCAACTGCAATTAAAGAAGAAAAGGAGGGTAAAATGAATTCTATCTGAGATGAACTGAAGTACGTTTGTACTTTACCGTGGTGCAGTGTACAGACAATTCAGCAGACGCAGATACTACAAAGTGACCCCCACCTCCAAGTACAACAGGCTCCAAGGAATAAGGGCACTCAGTAAAATCAACAATTCCATCATGACGAAAGAAGTGCATCTTAAACAAGCTGTGTAATTATGTGTACACATTCTATGTAAGTTAATGTTGCCCAATAGACAAATACATCGTACGAGACGTTTCTAAATTATAAGTGTCACCCAAAAATATGCCGATAAAAGAAGTGAACTTTTATCGCTTCATAAAATTTTTGAAGATAAGAGCTCGAGATCAGTCGCATCGGAGACAAAAAAGAGAAGAGACATTGTGCAGAGTAACAGTAAATTTATGAGTTTAGAGTCTACTGTGCCAGAAGAAATTGATAGCATTGTCAGAATTTCTATTTGCCTCGACAAGATGTAAGAAACATCTTTGTATACAGGAAGAACTCGTACGGAAGGTAAATTAAAGTAATACGCTTTTATTAAAAGACAATAACAACTCTGAAGTCAGCAAGATTTACAACTGTCCTCCAGACAAGAGGTGGAATACAGTGGCTAATACGCCGTGTGTTCACCACGACAGCAATACACGCTTAGCGACGTACACTTACTCCGGTCGCCAGCTCTGTAAGGGGCTTTTGTGGAGGAATTTCAGTGCTACCGCTGTTAGGTGGGGAACAGAAAAGCCAGTCCAGCCGCAGGGCGTCCTGCGCCACCCTGAGAGCAAAGCAGCTGGGAAACAAGTGTAATGCTAACTAGTTAAAACACTTGGAAGGCAGTGCATCTATATAACAGTACACCTTCCCACACTGACCCCAGAACCAACAAACTATGTTCAACAATGTTCCCACCTCCAGTTACTTCGTACAGTCCAGAAGTTTGTCAAACATGATAGTTTCAGTTGTCCAGAACCATAATTCTGCACAAGCATACTGATCTTCAAACCTCTGAAAACAGTTCACACCCCAGTTAACATTATTATAAAACTGTACTCAAAGCTGGAGGAAACTACACACATTACTTATCCCGAGGACATACAGTTCCACTATATGGATGCACGAAAGTGGCGTCCTCTCAGGTAAAATATTCTGGAAGTAAAATACAGTAAAACCTCGTTTTTAAATTCTCGGTTTTTACGTTTTCCTGCCATTTACACCATTTTTTGTCGGTCCCATCAAATGTTAATTCACCCTCGTTTTTGCATTAACATATTTACGCTTTTCCCGCGTTTTACACTTTTTGAAAGCATGTTCGTGAAGAAAAATGACGTAATGTACATACATTGACACTAGCATGGCTTTCCCCTTAATGTATAGCACTTAAAAATTATTCGCATTCGAGTTTCTTGACACTTTGCGTTTATTCAAACGTATATTTCACGTTTCGTTGTAGACTTAAAGACGCGCCGATTTGTGGCATTGTAGTTCTTCTTTTCACCAGCTTCCTTGGCAGAGCGCCTGGCATGTACTGAGACAAACAGAACGGTTTGTTAACGAGAGAATAATGCTGATTTGTGGCGGTGTAGTTCGTCTTTCCGCTAGCTTCTTTGCCAGAGCGGCTGGCGAGTACTCAAACAACCAGTTGCTTTGTTGAAGTGAGAAATGCCGATCCCATGCAAACATCACAAAAATACTTATGCATGTGTTTGTACTCGAGAACGCGAATAAATTCTCGAATATTGTCGTGTGAAACATCGAAAAATACAAAACTAACGGAACTGTAGGAATTTTACTATGTAAATAATTAATTCCAGTAAAAGGCAGTAATTTTGAAGATGTGTTACATAGCCTGGCAGCGGCGTCCAAACGATATCTATCGAAGCGGTTCAGGTAATTACGAAAATGCAAGGCTGATTCAGTAAGCATATTTTACCATTTAAAACATTGTTTCCTGCATTTTACATTTTCCTGCATTTTACACCATTTCACTGAAGTCCCCTGATAAGCGTAAAATCGAGGTTCTACTGTAGTTCCTCATTCGGATCTCCGTGCAGGGACTAGTCTCAAAGATACCGTCGTTGAGAAAAACAAAGTGTCATTCTATGAATCTGAGCACAAAATGTTTAATCCCTTACTCAGCTAAGTAAGTTAGAAAATTTGTAAAGGGAAATAGATAGCTTGAAGTTCCTACAGTGACGTTCAGTGGCAAGATGACTAGGATTTCTAGTCAGGTGAATACAGGGTTGTAAATAGAAAATCAGATGGGGTAATGTAGTAGTAGATTGAAATAGCCCCACCTGATAATTGTTAATAACCGAATGGCAGCCTAAACGTATATTTTGATGTGACCGTGATCTAATGAATAAGAGCTGATCATTTCTTTAATCATTATGGGAGTTGTTTCAGCAGGATTTTTGGCTGCTCAGCAATAATATCTTGATCTAAACTTCACTTGTGCGAGTGTAAGGTGATTCTTTGAGCAAAGGGGTAGCTGACCCCTTACAAAGTCCAATAAAGAATAAGAAAATAGGGATGTAACAATAGAAAGTCCAGCTTGCAATATTATTAATAGAGGATAGATAGCAACTCCTCATAAAGATGATTGATAAGTGACAGACAGCCACTTACAATATGCAATCACCTTCAAACAACATAATATTTTGTCCACAGGCTTCAACATAAAAAGATACACATATGGTCATTAATCCAAATACTAGATGTTGCACTCTTTACACTGTCCTACCCTGTGTAAGCCTCTGTCTGTAAATAAGAATGGTAACCTTCATCCTTACTGTATTCATCTCTCAGTCTTCCTCTGCAAATTCCCCCCCCCCCCCCCCATATTAAACTAATGATCGCTTGATGTCTCAGACTGTCCCATCAACTGATCCCTTATTTTACTCAATATATGCCACAAATTTCTTTTTTCTATTCAGTATCACTTCATTTATTATGCAATCTACCCATATAATTTTCAGCATTCACCTGTAGCATCACATTTCAAAAGCTTGTATCACTGTATTGTCTTAACTTCTTATCATCCATGTTTCACTCATTTTAATTAATAATAACTGTCAAGAAATCCAGTGTTTATAAATTTGTTTCTTCCCATATTCACTTTGCATTTTATATGCTCTTTTTTTTTTTTTTGGTCCACCAAAATCTATTTTCCTACCCAAATAACAAAATTCATTCACTACTTTTATTGTGTTGTTACCTAATCTAATTCTTTAAGCAATGTATAATAATATAGTGAGGACAGCTTACAACTCACCGCAAAGACATGGCGACGAGCTGCGACAGGCACATACAAAAGACACACACATACAACATATTCAGCTATCGGCCATGGCCTTCTTCAGAAAATAGAGCACTCACGCAATCACACAGGCACACAACACAGTCATACAACCATCACCTCCGACTGCCGCACTTCGAATCACGCTCTGCAGCAATCGGGGACAGGAGGGGACTGGAGGGGGAGGGGATAGAAAGGTTACGTCACAGTGGTGGGGCTTAGGAATGGAGTGGGGAGGCGAGTGAGGGGAGAAAATAAAATAAAATAAAGTAAATATATATATAGAAAATGCATGCACACTGCAAGTACACGTTGGGTATCCCTCCCAACGGTCTAACCTTAAAAATTCCATTGTCTGGATCCCACCCCTCCTTCCATAATGACCTGCACCTTTTCAGATTCCACCAATCCTTATCCCTCACGAACCTAGTCCTCCAAAATCACCTCTCCATGGATCATAAATCCCTTAGCTACCTTCTCTTCCTCCGTAAGATATTACTATTGTGTAACCAAAACTACCTACATCCCACCTCCCAGATCGAATCCTTTGCTCTCCAGCAACTGGAGGAGTATCCCAAACACCACCTCCACAAACTATACAGCCTCCTGACATCATATTGCCGCCTTGGAGCACCCATATCCAATCCCTATCCGAACCACAGTGTTCCTCCTCGTGAGCCCCTCATAGGTCCCAGACCATGCTTAGCTGACCTCTTGGACCTACATCATCCCTCCAAACTCCCTACCACCACTCCACAACATCCAATACCATAACAACCCTAGAACACTGTGGTCAACCTATCCACAAAAAACCTAAACCCCACTGAAGTTCCCTTTAGTTCTACACACCAGTTCAATCATGTTGGTCTTGTCAAAGACCTACTCTCCTTTTCCCGATCCCTACAATGGAAACACTACTTTGCCACCAATCCCTCTGACCGCAATATACCTAATCCCAATATTGAACCCTGCCTGTCCCAATTCATACCACCATCCAACAAAAATCCCCCTGCACTCCCACCTAACCACCCTCCAAGAGTTTCTCACCTCCAACTTGTCCTCACCATCCTTTCCCAAGTCCCTTCCCAAGAACTCAAACCTTTCAGCAGAAGAAAGAAGAGCCATCCAAAACCTTAAAACTAACCCTGACATAATCATCCTCCCTGCTGATAAAGGTTCCACCACTGTAGTTATGGATCACAGTGAATACTTGGCAGAAGGGCTCCGCCAACTCTCTGACTCCTCCACCTACAAGTTGTGCCAGATTGACCCCATCCCCAAAGTCCAACAAGATCTCCAATCCCTACTAAAATCCTATGGCCCCTCCCAGAAACTCTCCCCTGAATCCATCTCCCTCCTCACCCCAGCAACACCCCGCACACCCACCTTTTACATGCTCCCCAAAATCCACAAACCTAATAATCCTGGACGCCCTATTGTGGCTGGTTACTGTGCTCCTACCGAACGAATTTCAGCCCTAGTTGACCAACACCTCCAACCTATTGTCCAAAATCTACCTTCCCACATCAAGGATACCAACAGCTTCCTTCACCGACTCTCCACCATTCCCACCCCTTTGCCTCCTGGATCTTTACTTGTCACAGTGGATGCCACCTCCCTATACACCAACATCCCACATGCCCATGGCCTTGCCGCTCTGGAACACTACCTCTCCCAACGTCCCTCTGAACGCAAGCCTGATACCTCATTCCTCATAACCCTTACCAATTTCATCCTACTTAACAACTACTTTTCCTTTGAGGGGAAAGTTTACCATCAAATCCAAGGCACAGCCATGGGCACACGCATGGCACCCTCCTATGCCAACCTGTTCATGGGCCGTCTGGAGGAATCCTTCCTAGCATCCCAAAACCTCAAACCTCTGGCCTGGTTCCGGTTCATTGATGATATTTTCATGATCTGGACTCAGGGCCAGGACACCCTATCCTCCTTTCTTCAGAACCTCAATTCCTTCTCTCCCATCCACTTCACCTGGTCTTCCTCAACCAACCATACCACATTCCTGGATGTCAACCTCCACCTCACTGATGGCTCCATCCACACTTCCGTCCATATTAAACCTACCAATCACCAACAGTACCTACATTTTGACAGTTGCCATCCCTTCCACGTCAAAAAATCCCTCCCTTACAGCCTGGCCACCCGTGGACGGCATATCTGCAGTGACAAGAATTCCCTTTCTGAATATGCTGAAGGTCTCACTAAGGCCTTCACAAACAGAAACTACCCCACAGACCTAGTCCGCAAACAAATCTCCCATGCCATATCCTCACACACCCCAAATCCTCTTCCTAACACCAGTAACCATCCACAAAAGAGCAATCCCCTTGTCACCCAGTACTACCCTGGTCTCGAACAACTAAATTCCATCCTTCGCCAAGGTTTTGATTTTCTATCCTCGTGCCCTGAAATGAGAGACACCCTGCCCAAGATCCTTCCCACCCCTCCTAAAGTGGTGTTCCGTTGCCCTCCCAACCTTCACAACATCCTAGTTCATCCTTATGCCACCCCGAAACCCAGCTCACTGCCACAGGGATCATATCCTTGTGGAAGACCCCGCTGCAAGACCTGTCCAATCCACCCACCCAGCACTTCCTATTCCAGTCCTGTCACAGGCTTATCCTCCCCTATCAGAGTCCGGGCCACTTGTGAAAGCAGCCATGTAATTTACCAACTGTGCTGCAAGCACTGTACAGCTTTCTATATTGGCATGACCACCAACCAGCTGTCCATTAGGATGAATGGCCACTGCCAAACTGTGGCCAAAAACAAGGTGGACCACCCTGTGGCACAGCATGCAGCGGAACACATGCTTGATTTCAATGGCTGCTTCACAACCCGGGCCATCTGGATCCTCCCATCCACCACCAGCTTTTCTGAACTGCACAGATGGGAGTTATCCCTACAATACATTCTCCGATCCCGAAATCTACCAGGCCTCAACCTCCACTAACTTCCCTATATATATTTTTTTTCCATACCTCACAGTTCCTGCCTCTCTATCCCAAACCTCGTCTATTTTGAGTGGTGTGTGATTGTGTGTGTGTGTGTGTGTGTGTGTGTGTATGCGGTCTTGTGTACTTGCAGTGTGCATGCATTTTCTATATATACTTTATTTTATTTTCTCCCCTCATCCGCCTCCCATCTCCATTCCTAAGCTGCATCTCGTTATTCCCATCTAACCCATCCCCACCACCGTGACGTAACCTTTCTATCCCCTCCCCCTCCCCTCCCCTCCCGTCCCTGATTCGCTGCAGAGCGTGATTCGAAGTGCGGCAGTCGGAGGTGATGGTTGTATGACTGTGTTGTGTGCCTGTGTGATTGCGTGAGTGCTCTATTTTCTGAAGAAGGCCATGGCCGATAGCTGAATGTGTTGTATGTGTGTGTCTTTTGTATGTGCCTGTCGCAGCTCGTCGCCACGTCTTTGCGGTGAGTTGTAAACTGTCCTCACTATATTATTAATTCCAACCTGGACTTTCCATGATTATCTTTAAGCAATGTGTGATTTTCTTAGATTACACACCATTATCTTAGTTTTGCGTTCGTTAATATTAATCTTATATCCTCATTTCAGGATAATGTTGAATCCAATCATTTACTCTTTCAAGTTTCTTTGCTGTCTCTGACAGTTACGTCACCGGCAGCAAAGATTTTATTTCTTCTCCTAAAATTTTCATTCCTTTTGAAAATGTCTCCTTGCTTTCCTTCACACCTAGTTAAATGTACAGATTGAATAGCAGTGGAAAGGCCACAACACTGTCTTACTTCCTTCTCAAGCACTGTGACCCTTTCATTTCCTTTGGCCACAGACAGTCAGAAATCACATGCACGCACGCATGCATTCTTTACAAACAGCACAACCAATATTGCCAGTTCACTACGCTGCTCTTAGTAACCCAAATTCCTATTTTCTTATTCTTTATTAGATATAAGCCTGTATTACCTTCAACTAATGTTGCATTTATAATCTGACAAGAAATCTTGTTCATTCGGCAACCAATCTTCACTGATACCCACAATATTTAACTTCAACCTATCAATCTCTCTTTTCAAATTTTGTAACTTATCTACCCAATCAAGGGGCATAACGTTCCACGCTCCAATCCATAGAATGCCTGTTTTGTTCTGCCTGATGATGACAATCTCCTTAATAGTCACCCCCTGAAGATTTTAATGGAGAACTATTTTACCCAAGATGATGTCAGCATCATATATTCATACAGTAGAGCTGTGTGTCCTCACAAAAAGTAATGACTGCATTTTCCAATCGCTTTCAGCCATTCTCAGTAACTGTGTAGCAAAGTCACATTATCTGATGTTAGAAGACAAACTCAGACAATCTGCTCCTTTAACTACTGAAAAGGCTGCTGTCCCCTTCTTCAGGAACCATAAATGTGCACAAGATGTATCTGAGCAATTGCGTGACTGTGTTTGTATATTTTTCTGATGAAGGCTATGGCCAAAACTTTAAGTTCTGTGCATTTGATTGTCTATTCTATATTCCCATGTGCAGCAGCTCTGTGATCATCTTTATGGTGAGTTGTTACCTGTCCTCTATTATTGACAAAATAGGATGTAAGCACACTAATACGAACAGCATGGTAAATGTGTTACCACAGCCATGAAGCCAACATCACAACAGTACAAGTTTATATGTCAACTTGCTCTGCTGATGACAAAAAATGTATGATGAGATAAAAGAAGTGACTCAGACAATTAAAGGAGAGGGTCTGAGATGTGGTAGCAGCAAAATGAGGTGAAGGAAAAATAGTAGGTGAATATGGACTGGAGAGAAAGAATGTAATAGAATGTCATCTGGTACAAATTTGCACAATGCACTATTTAATCATCAAACACATTTGGTTTTGCAAAGAAAATGAAAGAAAGCTGTATACATGAAGAGACTAGGAGACACTGAAAGGTTTGAGACCTATTCTGTGCTGCTAAGACGGGCTTTGGAATCAAGGGGAGACCTTGATAGTCCATAACTTATTGGTTATTAAATGTCAGTTAAAATGTTAGAAACTGCAAAAAAGTATGGAAATGGTACCAGGGTAAATTGAAGGAACCAGAGGTTGTTGAGAAGTTTAGAGGGAGCATTAGGCAAGGACTGCTTGAACTTTGGGAAAGTAATCCAGAAGAAGAAGAAGGATGGGCAGCTTTGAGAGAGAAAGTAGTGAAGGCCACATCAGATATATAGTTAGAAGGACAAAGCCTAATAGAAATCCTTGGGTAACACAGGACTTACTAAACTTAATTGATGAAAGGAGAAAATATAAAAACTAAGAAAATAAAGTGGGCAAGAGGGAGTACAGACAGCTAAAAAATTAAGTTACCATGAATTGCAGACTTGACATATATAGCTAGGCCTCAGCCAACTCCTCATCCCCACCAGCCTCAGGCCCCCTTCCCCCAGTCATTGTGCTGTATCTCATTCCAATTCAGGTCTTTCTTCCAACTGAGAGTTGACTCTCTTGTATTTTTTATTTTTATTTAATATTTCAACACGACCTTTAATTTATATTTATCCTTTTACAGTCCCCCCCCCTACCCCCCCCCCCCCTCTCTCTCTCTCTCTCTCTCTCTCTCTCTCTCTCTCTCTCTCTCTCTCTCTCTCTCTCTCTCTCACACACACACACACACACACTATCAACTCACATTATCTCCTATCACAGCCTATACAAAACATCATGCAAGGTGGAAATTTTCATCCCCACCCTTGCCAGGCAACCTTCCCCCTCCACTCTCTTCATCACTTACCCTACAAACACTTGCACAGGAGCAGCTAGAGAGGATAGCCACGATTGTGAGAGTTTTGTCTGTGAGTGTGTGAATGTCTATGTTTCTTTTTCTGATGATGACCATGGTTGAAAATTTAAAGTCTACACCTGCATAAATACTCTGCTAATCACACTGAAGTGCATGGCAGAGAAATCATCAAACCATTTTTATGGTAATTCTCTACCATTCTATTCTCAAACAGTGCATGGCGAAAAAGGAATACCTAAATCTTTCCGTTTCCGATCTGATTTATTCTAGTAGGATGATCGTGTCTCCCTTTGTTGGTGGGCGCTAATGAAATATGTTGACTGTCAGAAGAAAAAGTTAGTTAATGAAATTCTCGCAAATCTCATCTAAATGAAAAATGCCTCATTTTAATGATTTCCACCCCAACTTGTACATTGTTTCTGTTAACTCTCTCCCATATATTGCGATAATACGAAACGAGCTGCCCTTCTTTGAGTTCTATCTCCTGTATCAGTCCCACTTGTTGGGGATCCCACACTGCGCAGCAACACTCCAAAATTGACTGCACAAGTGTATAGTCTAATCAAAATTACTCGTTACTTGACGCGCGTCAACCGACACAACAATGTTGCTACATTAGTAGCTAGCTGCCACTCAACTACTGGCAATACAGAAACAAGGAATGTCACTTCACAAATGCTGTTAATATATTTTATTATGTGGAGTAGTGTTGGAAAAGGCTGCAAAGAGTTAATGGCAGCAATGCGAAAATCTCTGTCAACAGTTAATTTTGTGAGATAAATGGCTGAACTGCAGCAGAAGACACATTTTGCAGTCCTAAATTAATCCAGTATTATAACCAAACCAAACATCATGTACTATGTATCCAACAAAATGGTGGTCAGCCATCTCCAGCAGACCTAAAATCATGTTTGCTTCATTCACGGCAATTAACTCCTAACTCTGTGAGCAAATTCAGACAGAAAAATTTCAGATACAGCGCTAAAATAAAACAATTTCTTGCTGTCATTGGTTACCTGAAAATATCCCCACACTGGCTAGTGCTTACAGGAGCGGCCACATTACAAACTAATCAGCAGCCCTGCCTGGCACTAAATTATAGTTAATGATGACATGGACAGATTCCAATAGGAAAAAAGAATCGTGCGATGAAAAATAAGAGGGAATTAAAATTTTCAATATCACTCCTGGGATTGGAATGACTCCTTTCCACTTCCTTAAAAACAGTATCCTTTCCTTTCTCCTCTCCTTCCTTCCTCTTTTCCTGAAGAAGCGACCAATGGTTGCAAAAGCTTGTATGTGTGTGATTTTATTTGTGTCTGTCGACGAGCCTGTCCTTTGGGTAAGTCATCCATTTTCTATTTTTTAATGTAAATTTATCCCACCAGGAAAGTTTCCTTCTATAATTTTCTTATCATGAAAAGATTTAAAAGTTATCTTGAAAAACTCAATAAAACAAGTTAATTTATTAAAAAACAACAATGTAATTTAGATGTAGAAATTAAAATAGTTGGAAATAATAGGAATCAAACCCATGATCTTAAGCATGGGAAACTTTTACTTTACCCCTGACACTTTATAAATTAAATCCGATTTACAGCACACACACACCAGTAACAACATTCAATTGTACCCTACACAGATCTCTGTTTTGCATGAATCATATGAAGCTTATCATATTTAAGCTAATATCTGTGGTATGTACTAAAGGATCTATCCAGTAACATTAGTGTTGTGTATCCAGACATATTTCGTTATTAGCACCGTTATTCGTGTTTAAGGCAGCTCCAGTGTGTGAACTGTCAATTGGCATGTAATTTTAATCAGACTATAGTGTAGGCTGCTTCTTTAGTAGAACTGTTGCACCTTCTAAGTGTTCTGCCAATGAAACATATACCTTGGTTCGCCTTTCCTGCAATATTTTCTGTGTCTTCTTTCCAGTTTAAGTTGTTTGTAATTTTAATTTTTGTAGTTTAATTTTCAGCCTTTAGATTTGACTGATTTATCATGTAAATGAAGTTTAACATATTTTTGTGCTCATATGGATGACTTATTATTTAGGATCAATTACAATTTTTGCACCATGCAGATATCTTATCTAAATCTTTTTGCAGTTGTTTTTGATCCTTGGGTGACTTTACTAACCGATAAACGACAGCATCATTAATGTACAGTCTAAGAGATGCTCAGAAGGTCTCCTAAATCATTTATAAAGATAAGGAACAGTAGGAGCCCTATAATCTTCCCTGGAGAATGCTAAATATCACTTCTGTTTTCTGAATGACTTTCCATCAATTTCAACATACTGTGTCCTTTCTGACAGGAAATCACAAATCCAATCACACAACTGGGTGATATTCCATGAGCATGCAATTTGATTAGGAGATGATACTGAGGTACAGTGGCAAAAGCCTACCAGCAGTCTAGAAATATGGAATTGATTTGAGAACATTGTTGACAGTATTCACCACTGCTTGTAAGTATAGACCTAGCTTGACCACGGGTCAAAAAGTCTCTCTCTTTGAGGTAGTTTATAATGTTTGAGGCAAGTACATGTTCTAAAATCGTGCTGCAAATCGACATCAATGATAAATGCCTGTAATTTTGCAGATTACTCTTATTGTATTTCTCAAATACTGCAATGACATGTGCTACTTTCCAGTCGTCGGGTGCAGATATTCTGCTGAGGGAGCTATTGTATACTATAGCTAGGTATGGGGCTATTGCATCAATATACTGTACTCTGAAAGGAACCTAACTGGTATACAATCAGGATTGCAAGTGATTTAAGTTGCTTTAATACTCCAGGGATATCTACTTCTAAATTATGCATCCTGGCAACTGTTCTCAATTCTAATTCACAAGTATCTGCTTCGTCTTCTGGTGAAAGAATTTCTGAATGCCGTGTTTAGCAATTCTGCTTTAGCACAACTCTTCAGTATCATCGACTTTGTTATCACATAGTGAAGTCATTGTGATTTGCTGCTAGAATACTCTGCACACGACAAGAATTTCTTTGGATTTTTTACGAAATTATGTGACAGGGTTTCATTGTGGAAACTATTATTACAGAACTGTCAGTTTAATGAGTCACAAATTATTTTCAGAAGAATGGAGAAACTGGTAGAATCTGACAACAGGGAAGATCAATCTGTATTGAGGAGATACGTAGGGACCCGTGAGGAAATATTCGCCTTATGACTTATCTTAGAAGATAGGTTAATGAAAGGCAAACCTACGTTAATAGATTTGGATTGCTTTATGGAACAAAAAGTTATATGCAGCTTGTACAGAAAGCAGACAGCAGTCACTACACTGCATGGACATAGATATTTGGGCACACAACACCTAAATCATTAGTTCCTGGACAAATGTAATAAGAGACTAGAATTAACCAATTAAACTGAAGAGTAAAATGCAGTGACAGGAACGGAACTAGACAAACCTACTTACAGATACATGAGACACAAGAAGATGTCTCACAGCAGAATTATAAAAATGACAAATACACAAGAGTTAAAATTCTGTATGCAGTGGGGAGGTGAATCCTGATTACACAATCAGGGAACATTATAGAACAGCCAAGGGAGTACCTCATTTGGACTGTCAGTGTACACCACTGACAAATGTTGATGCCTATTTAAAATGGTAAGAACACTGACTGAAATGTGAAATCAATCGTGCTATTTTTCTCAAAAGTTGTCATTTGTAAAATAAGTCAGGGGCCTTCGAAGGAGCCGGCACAGATATCTACACCGTTAAATCCAGCCACAATCATTTCTAAAATGAAATCCTTCATGTGATTCCTGAGTGGTGTACGGATGGACGGATGGATGGTTGGCCTGCTGGCTCGAAGTTTTACATTAATAATTTCTTGGATGCTTTAAGCCATTGGCATTTACTGGATTCTTTGTGGAGTCTCAGTTTGTTTATGTGAATTCTCTCTCTCTCTCTCTCTCTCTCTCTAATTTTAAGTAGGCTGCTCATTAGTCTCTGATTCAGACCGCCTTTCTGTCACAACTTGCCATCTTTCCTCCTTTCCTTTGTTTTGTCGATTACGTTTCTGCTCGCTATCACTGGTGGTGCACTTGCTGCTATCTGTGGGCATGTCTTATTGACAGGAACTCATTTTGTGCTCACACACCGATAAGCAGGGCCTCTCGCGATGGAGAGAGCGGCGAGTGAGGCGGGAGTTACAGACTCAAATCTGGCAACAACTGGTACTCTTTGGAATATCCAGAATCTCACACTAAAATAGTGAGTGAGGTAAATATAGGAAAGGTTGGGGAAATGCCAGCCGACTATATTATAACGCCATACTGCTTCAACAAGCCTTTCAATATAATAATTGGAAATAGGGAGCAGTGGGAGAAAATAGTTCGACACCGTACGGGGGATATCGTCTGGTTCACTGACGGGTTCAAATCGGACCGAGGTGTTGGGGCCGGGGTATACGGGGTGCAGCTGAGACTGGAGGATGTCATCTCTCTAGGAAAACTGGCCTCAGTATTTCGGGCCGAAATCACTGCCATAGACAAAAACGTGGCAAGGTAATGATGCCAAAGCCATGTTTTAAAAGAAGCTCTGCAATCCTGGGTCTGAACAGGAGAGAGATTAGACTCATGGTTGGATTGCTGACAGGCCATGGGAATTTGAAAAAACACCTACATACAATGGGACTAATAGAAGAGGACCCTAAATGTAGGATCTGTGATGACGGTGATGAAGCTGCATCACATCTAATCTTCGAATGCATTGCATTGGAGAGTAAAAGGCACAGAATATTTGGGACAACCAGACCCGGAGAAATTGTGTCTAATAAAGAACTGGTAAAGGGACTCCTTGCACTGTTCAAGGGCATTGGTTGGCTTTACAAGATATACAGGGAGCGATACCGCACAATAAACTTAGTTTCGGTGCGGGCAGTGGCGGGTTGGTCCAAGACTGTTTTGGCTTCCCTAGAAAAATCAAACAATCAATCAATCAATCGAGGCGGGAGTTCAGCTGACAGAAACCGGTGTGAAGTTGGGCTGTGGCAGCAGAGCAGGCAGCATGCTCTGGCAGTGGGGCAAAGGATTTTCTCACATTAGCCGATGTCTACCCGTGTCGGCACTTAGGTGCGAATTGTGTTTCGCACCTTTCTCGAGACGTGACGGGTTTCTAAGGTTCCGAAGGATTGTGCACCACATTGTACCGATCGAATAGCCATTTAATGAAAGTCCAGCTCCAGTTGCATTTATTGGTGCTTTATTTAAGCCCACACTACCAATTTCGGCCTCTATGTTACGCCATTTTCAAGTGTGACAAACCTGCATATAATGTGTAACAATAAGTTTACAATAATTACATGGTACAAGATAGAATGTTACATATATAAAAAGGTACTGTACAAAAGCAGAAGGAAACTTACGTTATGCCATAAAGAAAGCAACATCAAGTAATTAAAACAATAGAACTCTGAGAATTTAAAACTTTTGGCGCCCAATGGCGGCGCGAGAAACATCTGAGTGTCATATTTAACATTCCAAATCATTATAGTTGGCATGTTCTGATGTGTTCTGATATAAACATTACATCATTGCAAGCATAAAATTCTAAACATTAGTTGATAAAATGTAAAGGTCAATAGTAAAATATCATAAACGTCAGGATAAAAACGGAACATGTGGCAGCCAATGAGGCTATGTGAAAAGTGGGCGTGTCGTCAGTTTAAAATTTTTTGATGCAGGAAGTATAATAATTTAGCTTAGGACCAATTGTATTTGATTTAGTTTACATTAAAGTTGATTGTATAGTTTAAACAAGGTACTAAAATTCTTAGGATATAAAATGTAAAATGATGGCAACGAACAAGGCGTCCAAGCCGATAGTTTAAGGGCGGCTCCAGAGCAGTTTGGACATGTCATTGATTGCTTACCTTGTACTGTTGTCAAATAGTAGTAGATGTTTCAAAAACAGCCACAAACTTGCGGAGCATTTATAAAAAATTTTGTGAATTACTAGGCAGCAGATATCTAAGAAATTAGTATTCTTTAAAGTGCAATGCTCGTTATGCGTTGGAAATTGATAAGTACCAAACTCCACCAGTGATGAATAGAGCTCCCAATCCAATTTGGTTATCTGCCAGCGGTGTGTATGCTCAAGAGTGCCAGGCATCATTAGGTGAATTACATATGGAAAATGATCGCTCAAATATTTGTCTGAGAGAAGAGACCATTCAAGTCGCTGTGCCAGCTGAGCAGTGCAGATAGATCGATCTATGTGGCTGCTGGGGTGCCCCGAAAGGGGGTGCTGGGCGTTGAAATCGCCCACCGACAAAAACGTAAGTGGAAGCTGGTCAATAAGATATAGAAGATCAGATCTACTGACTGGAAAGAAGGAAGGAGTGTATTGCACAGTGTTAAGATAAATCCAGGAAGGTTTATCCGGACAGCGACAGCTTTCAGTGGAGTATACAAAGGGATGGGTGTACTGTGTATGTCATCCCGCATGACCAACATTACGCCCCCGTGGGCTGGGATTCCTGCCACTGGAGGAAGGTCAAAGCGAATGGCAGTGTAGCGTGGGAAAATAATTCGAGTACCAGGGAGCAATTTTGTCTCCTCTAGAGAGAAGATAATTAGGTGATATGTTCGCGTAAGAAGTTGCAGTTCTCCCCAATTTGACCGGATACCACGAATGTTCCATTGAAGAATATCCATAGTAGAATAAAATGATACAGAGGTGGATGTCAGCCTGACGAAGGCGGCGAGCCACAATGCGAATGTTCACAACTGGTGGTGTCTGAGACGGGAGGGTCTTGCTACACATTGTCAGAGGCGGCCACGGCAGCCGCACGAGGGTGGGTCAGCAGACCCATCTTTGGGTGATGCACCTGGAGAGACTATAGGCTTCCAGGGGATGCCATCGTCGCATTGTAAGGTAGAAGGGGGGAAGTTTTCCTCTTACTTGACTTCTTGGAGCCTTGGTAAAGCTCCTTTGTAGGATGAGATGTTTTGGTAGGGGTATGGAGGAAATCCTCACACGAATACTCTAGACTTGCGTGTCTCGAACTGTGGTTTCACAGCTGAAGATGAAGATTTGGAAGAGGTGTTCATACTTTTCATCAAACTTGATGCCCTTGTCGATGTAGACTGTTTGATGACTACAGTAGTAAACTGTAGGTCACATGTCTGTGTGGCCATGAGCACACAGTTGCCAATAGTAGTGTCCCATTATGCATATGGGTGCAGTATTTAACTGGGCCAGCAATGGCATCAACCCATTTCCGAATTATGAATGGGTTTATCGACGAGAAGGATTGTCATTCCCCAGTACGGGTAACCACAAGGAACTTAGGTGTCGATGGTAAAGTCATCTGTTCAGGTACACTATTGTCCAGTATGTCTTTAACTTTGAGAGACTCTTTACATTTCCTTTTCTTGTGGGAAACCATTGCAGATGTATCCCCCACGATAGCCAGTATCTCAGATGGCACGCTCCTTCCCGCTGGGGGCCCCCAATGTAAGCACACCTGCCTCGGGTGACTGTTCCCATCCCAGGTCGCACCTCCCAAACAGACAGAGGGACCAATCGGCAAATTGGAAAGGTATCAGCGCAGGCAATCGTCCCTCCTCGAGCCTGGCCTTCACCAGGTGGTACACATGCACCCTACATGTCAGCCCGGGGCTGGGACTTACGCATTACCCAGTCACCCATATGGGTGGCCTTCAGGTGCTGTGGGAGGAAGAAGGAAGAAACAGTAGGAGGTGAAGCCTCAAACGCTGATGCAGAGGCAAAAAGGTGAGAGAAAAGCTCAAACCAAAAAAATTATAACTTCGGTCCCCGAAGGATGCACATAACTCGATCCACAAGGAGGGGAAAAGGACAGTAGGAGAAGCGTTGTGTAGCACAGAAAAGAGTGCCACAAAGGCTGTGGCCTCATGCTTACCACTCACGTACTCACCACAGAGTGGTGAGCCCCCTGGGGGTGATGATTTAAGTGTTCATTGCAGTAATGCTAACTAATAATGTAGGGGCCGGATACTTTTGCACTACTGAGTTTAAACATTCTTCGAATGAATCTAGCACTGTGATGGTGGAATTGTCCATATAACCTCACAGTCACTCGCAGTTCCAACCTCAGTAGAAACAATTTTTTGTTGACAGCAATAATCCCTCCTCCCCCCTCCCAAAATTATACCTGCTCTGGCTTTGCAATATACATTCCATGCTTCACTAAATACATTGAAGCTTCCTACATTGGGACTGCAATGCAGTAATTTTGGGAACTTTGTTTCTTATATTCTGAAAAGTTACTGTTAATACTTTAATTCTTTTAAGAGTCCTTCTGAATGCAACCTGATTTAAGTGTTCTAATTATAACTATTGCAAAGCCTTAAAAAAAATTGCACTCCACACAACCCGATAACTCAGGTGCAGAAATCTGCAGCCACAACCCTCGCAGAGCAGATGAAATCTTTAGTCGAGAATCCTCCACTCAGCTCGAAACCAAAGGACCCCGATCCACTCTAGAGACAATGCTGCAAATTGAAAGCTGTGCTTGCACCCCACTTCTGAGGCCAGCAGTCTTCACCATTTCAGCCAGTCACCAGTTTGATCCGAGGACGTTCTCAGAATCCAAGTGGTAGGAGTCATTAGTGCCGACACGAGCGTCAACTTGCAGATGACTGCACCCTGTATGCTCAATAGCTGCTGGCAAGGCTACCTTCACACCACCAGAGAGAGGAACGGACGTGATAGGAGGACAGGACAGAGCACCGGGCCTATCGTAAGAGAAGAAAGCACAGTTGGTGGTGTGTGTCCTGGTAGAATAGGTGCACTGGTGTGCCAGTTACAACAAATTCTCAACCGACTGCCCCAGCAGTTGTAAAGCCAATGTAACTTCCCACGGCAGCACAGAACGAGGCGAAGCTGCAGCTGGAACCACACAGCACCACCGAGTCTCAGTCCAATTGCCGAGTGCACCCGGACGGTGGCTCACCTGTCAGCTCACGAGAGCCACGAGGCTACACTCGCAACGTGCCCGGCACACAGCACGCGTCTGACTGCAATAACGGGACTGACACGTCAGACGGTTGTGACGCACATCACGAAAATGAGGGCAGGCCGCTATTACGCTTTCAAATTACAACTTAAAGAGAGCTGAATTATTGAAGCACTGAAAGCTTTCATGAGACATTGCTAATAAGGCCAACCGCAAATGTGGATGTGATGTAGTGTAAGGTAGTAATATAATAAGGACAGTTTACAACTCACTGCAAAGACGTGGTGACGAGCTGCGACAGGCACATACAAAAGACACACACGTACAACACTTTCAGCTATCAGCCATGGCCTTCTGCAGAAAATAGAACACTCACGCAATCACACAAGCACACAACACAGTCACACAACCATCACCTCCTGCTGCCGAACTTCGAATCACGCTCTGTGGCGTGTAAATCGGGGATGGGAGGTGAGGGGATAGGAAGGTTACGTCACGGTGGTGGGGATGAGTTAGATGGGAATAACAACATGCAACTTGGGAATGGAGTGGGGAGGCAGGTGAGAGGAGCAAAATAAAATGAACAAAATACAATAAATATACATTTAAATAAATAAAAAAAAATTAAAAATAAAAATAAATAAATAAATAAAATGAAATGACTTCCAATCCATGGTGTACAGCACTCAGTGACAATAAATATTCCTTCAAACCATCTTGATTGCAAATTATTTTATTAATTAATGACGCATTTCACCCTTTAGCAGGGCATCTTCAGATTATCAGCATGACAGAATTTACACAAAATTACAAGGTGGAATTACAAATGGATATAACGGCACATGGGCTTATTTTGTGTTAAGAAGACAGTATAAATGGTAAACAAAGCGTATAATGTGCTCTCCATGGTATGACACCCTAAATTGTTATTGCGGTGTTTCTATGGAATGTTTTTTGGTTTTCCTTGTGGCCCTAAAAATGTACGGGTAACAACGAGTTACAATTGGAACATACTCGGTAAAGATGTGAGAAACATAAAACCGATTTTTAAGATTACCTTAATCAAAGTGGTGGTCTCTGATGACACAAGATAAGCCCATGTTTACAATTGCGCTCACGGGCGGTGGCCGGGCATGGTGTGTTGCTCCGCCGACTTGTACAGACTAAGGGAATTTGGGTAGGGAGCGACATAGGAAGCCGATGTATAAGACGGGACGGGTGGAATCTAGCTATCTGAATACAAATTTAACGAAAGGGAGGTTATTAAGCAGGACAGAAGTTTATAATTTATGTTGGTATTTGTAAATGAGAGGAATTTTATTTGAACAAAGACATCATAATATCTAGGAATGTTTTATCTTTGCATGCCGACTAATCGTTTAGGAGGTGTAGGTGCCCAAAGTAAGTGCGCTTCGCTATCTCAAACTCTTCCAGTAAATTTAACTTACGCCCCTTCTGCGCAATATGTAAAATTTACATGTTGTCAGTGGTAGGTTGTTGTTGATTGGACACTTTAGTGTGTTCCGCAAAAGGGGAATGTTTTTTGAGTTGGCCTGCCTTTATAAGGTGTTCAGTTAACCGTACTTCATAGGTCTGGCCTGTCTGTCCTTTATATTCAGGTGGGCATTTGAGACATTGTAGTTTGTAGACTTCCGAGGAAAGGTATCTGTCCTTATTGGCTTGTTCGTTGTGTGGGAGAATTTGCCGGATGCTCAAAGGGCTACTAAATACGACTTGTACATTTGTGCCACAAAAGAGTTTAGCCAGGTCATAAGAAATATATCCCATGAAAGGAACGGGGATATGTTTAACTTCATCGTCAGGTGTTACCGAGTGAAGCTGCGTTACATCTTTAGAAAGTTTTTTATTGTATATTTTGCGAACCAGGGACGAGTTGTAACCATTATTTCGGCGATATATTCCAGATTATTTATTATTTATTCCAGATTAATTATTTCTTTATTGATGGAAGTTTCAGAAAGGGGAATCTCAAAAATTCCGTTATTCATTGATTTAAAAAAGCTCATTTTGTATTGCCATGGATGGCATGAAGATGCATGTATGACTGAGTCACTTGTGGTCGGTTTCCTATAGATTTGGAATGCAACTTTGTTTTCAGCTAACTGTAACTGTAGGTCCAAAAAATTTAAGACACTGGAGGAGTTCATTATTTCATGTGTAAAGGTTAGTTTCGGTTGTAGGTTGTTGAATTCATTAACTAGAACTGTTACATCAGCTAGGGTACCATTGAAAATAATCAGGATGTCATCGACATATCTCTTGAAGAGTATTTTTCTACTTATTGGAGTTTTTTGTTGGAAGTGTTGAGATTCAACGTGATTGACAAATATATCGGCAAGGAAACCTGACAGACAACTACCCATGGCTAAACCATCGTTTTGTTTATAAAAGGAGTTGTTAAAAGAAAAGTAGTTGTATCTGGTAAGTAGTCGTAATAGTGACACAATTTCAGCAATTTCGTCTGGAAGATGGTTTTCTTTCGTGGAGAGGTTTTGCTGGATGATGTCAATGGTTTGTTCCAGAGGTACATTGGTATATAAATTTTTTATGTCCAGTGACAAGAGATAGCAACCATCTAGAAACATTTGGTTATGCAATAAATCCACTAATTGTTTTCTGTTGCTCAAAGTAAAACTTTCTTCAGCGAGCAGTAGCTTCATCAACAAACATAACAGAAATTTAGAGGCAGGTTCTCCCGGATTTCTGATTTCATTAATGACAGGTCGTATAGGATAGTTTATTTTGTGAGTCTTAATTTGGGGTCTTAATGTAGGAGCTCTAAGGCTCATAACCTTTAGTTTGAAGAGTTCTTCAGGGGGGATGATGTAATATACAAAGCAGATTATATTAATAAGACCTTTGCCTTCTTTGAA
The DNA here is from genome assembly GCA_026315105.1 of Locusta migratoria. Classification (NCBI taxonomy): domain Eukaryota; kingdom Metazoa; phylum Arthropoda; class Insecta; order Orthoptera; family Acrididae; genus Locusta; species Locusta migratoria. Next base: position 2,594,508 of record CM048744.1, on the reverse strand, counting down.
GAGAATGGCATAGAAATGATAGATTCTGACCCCACTGCAAACTACTCGAGAAAACTAAAAAATTACCTTGAATTGTGCCTCTACAATAAATGCGACTTCAGGTAATCCCAAAGCCAATAATCGCACGGACTGAGAACTGGGGACCAGGGAGCCCAAGCGAAAGTGGCGGCTGAGCACATGATGATCACCAAAGACACACGCAATAGATCTTTCACACATAAAAATCATACTTTCCAGCAAGTCTTTATCAGCTAAGCTGGGGACGATGTGATTCCGTAACATATCGGTGTACCTCTCACTCATCACAGTAGCAGTTACAAAACCAGAATCACGTGCCATCTGTCTGACATTTTTTGAACTTTTTTTTTCCTCCCCCTTTTGGTTCTAATAACATCCCTTGTCATTTCAAGCATGTGTGTCAATTTTTACCTCTCTATCTACAATATTCCGTGATTTATTAAGTTTTCAAATGTATACTAACTTTTTGATCACTCGGTATTTAAGCGTTAAAATACTTAACTACAGTTACATTTGACTATATGTCTAGTAACTACCAAGTGTTATCAATACCTCAAATGCATACTCCTTTTCATTCTGTGACGCAGCTGTGTGAGCATGCTGTACAGACGAAGCCGGCACGACATTCACTGGGCCTGCAATGTGTGAATGAGCAGGGCACCTACAGCTGAGAAAGAAAATTAAAAAGGTCAATCACACTGACAAACAGTAAGTGTGAGATATACTTTATAGCAGTAAAGAAAAACAATGGCAGAGTGCTTAAGACTTAAATTACATTCAAGCATGTGCAGAAGACAAAAGATACAGAATTTTGAATATTCAGTATTAATTCCAACCATCTTGGAGTGGAAGGCAAAACTTTTACACTCACATTTTGACAAGTGATTCTCGTGCATGAATGCAGGTGATCAGGTTGTTTGTTGTTGTGGTCTTCAGTCTGGACATTTGTTTGATGCAGCTCTCCACACTACTCTATCTTAAGCAAGCCTCTTCATCTCCTCATAAGAAAGACAACCTAAATCCATTTGAATCTGCTTACTATATTCATCTCTTGGTCTCCCTCTGCGATTTTTACCCCACACACTTCCCTCTGACACTAAATTCACAATTCCGTGATGTCTAAGAATATGTCCTACCAATCGATCCCTTCTTTTAGTCAAGGTATGCCAGAAATTCCTTTTCTCCCCAATTCAGTTCAGTAGCACCTCATTAGTTACGTGATACACCTAATCTTCAGCATTCTTCTGTAGCACCACATTTCAAAAGCCTCTATACTCTTCCTGTCCGCACTGTTTATAGTCCATGTTTCACTCCCATACAAGGCAACACTCCACAAAAATACCTTCAGGAAAGATTTCCTTATGCTTAAATTAATATTCGATGTTAACAAATTTCTCTTTTTCAAAAACGCTTTTCTTCCAATTGCCATTCTGCATTTTATGTCCTCTGTACTGCAACCACCATATGCTATTTTACTGCCCAAGTAACTGAATTCATTTACCACCTTTATTGATTCATTACCTAATTTAATTCCTTCAGCATCGTCTGATTTTCTAAGACTGCATTCCATTACCCTTGTTTTGCTATTATTAATGTTCATCTTATATGCTCCTATCAAAAAACTGTCCATTCCGTTTAGTTGCTCCTCCAGGTCCTTCACTGTCTCTGACAGAATTACAATGGCATCAGCAAAATGCAAGGTTTTTATTTTGTCAAAGCTTTCTCCAAATCTACAAAAACTAGAAATGTAGATTTGCCTTTCCTTACTCTAGTTTCAAAGATAAACTGTAAAGTGAGGGTTGCCTTCCGTGTTCCTTCATTTCTCCTGAACCCAAACTGATGTTTCCCAGCATCTGCTTCTACCAGCTTTTCAATCCTTCTGTAAGTAATTTGTGTTAAAATTTTGCAACCATCACTTATTAAATTAATGGTTCTGTAATTTTCACACCTGCCTGTGCCTGCTTTCTTTGGAATGGGAATTATTACATTTTTCTTAAAGTCTAAGGGTATTTCCCCCGTCTCATACATCTTACACACCAGGTGAAATAGTTTTATCATGGCTGGCTCTCCCAGAGACTTCAGAAATTCTGAGGGAATGTCATCCGCTCCAGGGGCCTTGTTTTGACTTAGGTCTTTCAGTGCTGTCAGATTCTTCTCTCAGTATAGTATCTCCTATTCCAGCTTCATCTACTTCCTCTTTCCTTTCTACAATATTGTCTCAAAGTTCATTTCCTTTGTAGAGCCCCTCTATATACTCTTTCCACCTTTCAGCTTTCTCTTCTTTGCTGATAACTGGTTTCCCACCTGAGTTCTTCATATACATACAGGTGCTTTTCTTGTCTCCAAATGTTTCTTTCACTTTCCTGTAGGCAGTATCTATTTTTCCCCTGTTTATATATTCTACTACTGACTTGGGTTTGCCTTCTAGCCACTCCTGCTTAGCCATTTTGCACTTCCTATCAATCTCATTTCTTAGTCGTCTGTACTCCATTTTGCCTGTTTCATTTACTGCATTTTTATATTTTCTCCTTTCATCGATTAAATTTAGTATCTCCTTATGTAGGTCTTGCCTTTCTACTTATTTTGTCCTCTGCTGCCTTCACAATTTCATTTCTCAATGCTACCCATTCCTCTTCTACTGTTTTATTTCCCCCCGTTTCTATCAATTGTTGCCAAAAGCTCCCTCTGAAATTCTCAATAACTTCAGGATCCTTCAAGTTATCCAGGTCCCATCTCCTTATTTTCCTACCTTTTAGCAGTTTTTTCAGTTTCAGCGTACAGTCCATGACCAATAAGTTACGGTCAGAGTCTATATATGCCCCTGGGTATGTCATACACTTTAAAAACTGGTTCTGAAATCTATGTCTTACCAATATAAACTCTATCTGGTACCTTCCAGTGTCTCCTGGTCTATTCCATGTATACAACAGTCTTTCATGATTCGTAAGCAAAGTGTTTGTTACGATTAAATTATTCTACCAAGGCGATCTCCAATTTCATTCATTTTCCTCAGTCCATATTCACTTACTATTTTTCCTTCCTTCCTTTTCTTATTACTGAATTCCAGTCTCCCTTAATTGTCTGAATAATTTCCTCATACATTTCTTCAAACTTTTCATCACCAGCAGAGATAGTGGGCATAAAAACTGTACTACTGTGGTTGGTGTTGGTTTTGTATCTACCTTGACTATAATAATGTGATCGCTGTGCTGCTCATAGTAGTTTACCCACATTTCTATGTTATTATTCATTATCAGACCTACTCCTGTAATACCCCCAACTAATTTTGTATTTATAATCCTGTATTCGCTTGAACAGAAATCCTGTTCCTCTTTTCACCATACTTCACTAATTCCCACTATATCTGACTTCAACTTATCCATTTCTCTTTAAAAATTTTCTAACTTCCCTACCCAATTAAGGGATCTATTATTCCACATCCCAATCCATAAAATGGCAGTTTTGTCTTTCCTGACGATCACATAATCCTGAGTAGTCCCCGCCCAGAGATCCGAATGGAGGACTATTTTACCCCCAGAATATTTTACTCGAGAGGATGCTATCATCATATTTTCATACAGTAGAGTTGCACGTCCTTGGGAAAAGTAACTGTTGTAGTTTCCCCTTGCTTTCAACCGTTTACAGTAGCTGTGTGGCAAAGCCACATTAGCTGATGTTACAAGGCCAGCTCAGTCAATCATCAGACTGTTGCCCCTGTAACTACTGAAAAGGCTGCTGCCCCTCTTCAGGAACCACACATTTGTCTGGCCTCTCCAAAGACACCCCTCCGTTCTGGTTGTACATATGGTACGGCTATTTGTATAGTTGAGGCGCGCAAGCCACCCCACCTTGGCAATCCCTGTGGTTCGTGGGGGTGGGATGATTAGGTACGGTAGTAACAATTATTTCAAACTCTGAAGGTGGCCAGAGGCCAGGAGAGTAATTAAGAAGTGTTATTATAAATTACTACTGCATAAGAACAGTCAGTGTTTAGCAGCAAACACCACTGCTGGTCATCCAGATTGCAACAGCTCAGCCCCAACAATATTATCATCTGTAGAAGAAGTACCAGTACCTCCAGAATCAGTCACAGCAAGGAAAAATGAGAAGCAAATAGAAAGAAACGTAATTAGTGAATCACTTGGCAAGAAAAGTGCAAGTCTTCATTGTCAAAATGATTTTTTATATCTACATCTACATACATACTCCGCAATTCACCGTAAGGTGCGCGGCGGAGGGTAAACTGTACCACTACTAGGCATTTCCTTTCCCATTCCACTCCCAAATTGAATGAGGAAAAAAAGAATGCCTCTATGCCTCCGTACGAGCCCTAATTTCTCTTATCTTGTCTTTGTGATCTTTACGCGAAATGTAAGTAGGCGGCAGCAAGATCGTACTACACTCAGCTTCAAATTCCGGCCCTCTAAATTTACTTAACAGAAATTCACGAAAAGAACGTCGTCTTTCTTCCAGCAATCCCCAATTGAGTTGCCGGAGCATTTCCGTGACACTCGCGCATTGGTCGAACCTACCGGTAACAAATCTAGCTGCCCGTCTCTGAACTGATCTGCTGCAGGTCCCAAACACTTGAGCAATACTCAAGACGTACTCGTACAAGCGTTTTATAGGCGGTCTCCTTTATAGGTGAAGTACATCTTCCCAAAATTCTCCCAATAAACCGAAGTCGGCTGTCCGCCTTACTGGCAACTGTCCTTAAATGCTTGTTCCATTTCATATCGCTCTGCAATGTTACGCCTAGATATTTGAGCGATGCGACAGCATCAAGAAGCTCACTACTAATGCTGTATTCGAATATTATGGGATTGTTTTTTCTACTCATGCGCATCACCTTACATTTTTCTACATTGAGAGCTAGCTGCCATTCTTCGCACCAACAAGAAATTTTGTCTAAGTCCTCCTGTATGCTATTACAGTCAGTTGCAGATGACACACTCCCATACACTCCAGCATCATCAGCAAACAGCCGCAAATTACAACTTACTCTGTCCATCAGATCATTTATATAGATAGAAAATAGTAGCAGTCCTCTCACAATCCCCTGGGGCACGCCTGGCGATACACTCGTCTCTGATGAACACACGCCGTCGAGAACAACGTCCTGCGTTCTATTACTTAGGAAGTCTTCCAGCCAGTCACAAATCTGTGAACCTATTCCATAAGCTCGTATCTTCGTTAGCAGTCTGCAATGTGGCACCGCGTCAAACGCCTTTTTGAAGTCGAGAAAAACACACAATCCGCCTGTTGCCCTTATTCCATGGCTTGCAAGATGTCATGTGAGGAAAGGGCAAGCTGAGTTTCACATGAATGATGTTTCCTAAACCCGTGCTGATTCATGGAAAGAAGCTTTTCTGTTTCAAGGAAATTTACTATATTCAAACTGAGAATATGCTCCAAAATTCTACATGAAACTGATGTCAACGATATTGGCCTGTAATTGCGTGGGTCTTGTTCTCTTTCCTTTCTTATAGACGGTAGTCACCTGCGCTTTTTTCCAATCACTAGGAACTTTGGGCTGAATTAGAGATTCGCGATAAATGCAAGCTAAGTAGGGGACCAACGCCGCAGAATAGTCTTTGTAGAACTGAACTGGTATTCCATCCGGACCAGCAGACTTTTTCGTATTTAGCTTTCTCAGCTGCTTCTCTACACCAGAAATACCTATTGCTATGTCCCCCATGGGAAAGCTGGTAGAAGCCGACCTTGGGGAAGATCAGTTTGGGTTCAGGAGAAATGTAGGAACACGGGAGGCAATACTCACTTTACGGCTTATCCTAGAAGATAGATTAAGAAAAGGCAAACCTACGTTTCTAGCTTTTGTAGATTTGGAGAAGGCTTTTGACAATGTTGATTGGAATAAACTCCTTCACGTTCTGAATCAAGCAGGAGTAAAATATAGGGAGCGTAAGGTTATTTACAACTTGAACAAAAACCAGACAGCGGTTGTCAGAGTTGAAGGGCTTGAAAGGAATGCAGTGGTTGGGAAGGGAGTAAGACAGGGTTGTAGCCTTTCTCCAATGTTATTCAATTTGTACATTGAGCAAGCTGTAAAGGAAAGCAAGGAGAAATTTGGAGAAGTAATTAAAGTTCAGGGTGAAGAATTAAAAACATTGTGTTTTGCCCACGACATAGTAATTCTGTCAGAGACAGCAAAGGACCTGGAAGAGCAGTTAAACGGAATGGACAGTGTGCTGAAAGGTGCATATAAGATGAACATTAACATGAGCAAAACTAGGGTAATGGAGTGCAGTGTAAGAAAATCAGGTGATGCTGAAGGAATTAGATTAGGTTACGAATCAATAAAAGAGGTAGATGAGTTTTGTTACTTGGGCAGTAAAATAACAAATGATGGTCGCAGTACAGAGGATATAAAATGTAGAATGGCAATGGGTAGAAAAGCGTTCTTGAAAAAGAGAAATTTGTTAACTTCGAATATTGATTTAAGCCTCAGGAAGTCCTTTCTGAAGGCATTTGTATGGAGTGTTGCCTTGTATGGGAGTGAGACACGGACGATAAACAGTGCGGACAGGAAGAGGATTGAGGCTTTTGAAATATGGTGCTACAGAAGAATGCTGAAGATAAGGTGGGTTGATCGTGTAACTAATGAGGAGGTACTGAACAGAATTGGGGAGAAAAGAAATTTCTGGCATACCTTGACTAAAAGAAGGGATAGATTGGTAGGACACATTCTTAGACATCAAGGAATTGTGAATTTAGCGTTGGAGGGAAGTGTGTGGGGTAAAAACCGCAGAGGAAGACCAAGAGATGTCCCCCATTTCCGAAGTAGTATGTTGATCAAATGATGGTACATTTGTGCGGTCCTCCTGCATGAAAAATTTCTTAAAGGTTAAATTTAGAACTTCAGCTTTCCATTTGCTTTCTTCTATTACTGCTCCGGAATGATCAATGAGTGACTGGACAGTGGGCTTTGACCCGCTTATCGATTTTACATAGGACCAGATTTTTTTCTGGTTCTTGGAAAGATCTTTTGCTAAGGTATGGCCGTGATAATTATTGTATGCTTCGCACATCTATTTTTTTATAGATGCACAAATCTCTATTAACTTTTGCTTGTCATCATTTGCGTGTTCTTTTTTGAATCAAGAGTGCAACAGCAGCTATCTAACATTATTATTATACCATGGTGGATCTTTTCCATCCTCAATCATCTTTACTGGCACATATTTCTCTAACCCTTTATTAACAATGCACCTAAATTTAGTCCACAATTCATCTACATCCATAGTCCTGGAATTAAACGATGCCCATTCATTTTCTAAGTGCGATCGTAACATTTGCTTATCAGCTCTTCCCAACAAAAACACGCTCCTAGCCTTCTTGATTGGTTTATGAACTTTGGTCACCATCGACGCTATGACAATATCATGATCACTAATTCCTGTCTCTACACAGACATCGTTAATAAGGTCAGGCCTGTTTGTGGCTATAAGGTCTAGAATATTTCCATTGCGTGTGGGTTGCCAGTTTAACTGCTCAAGACAGTTTTCGGAGAATGTGTCCAAAAGTAGCTCGCAAGACTGCTTGTCTGTACCGCCTGAAATTAACTAGTGAGGTCCCAATCTATACTCTTAAGGTTGAAGTCTCCTCCGACTAATATTACATAGCCCGGATACCTATGCGCTACCTGGTGTAGACTTTCTTTGAATGATTCTAAAACTGCTACAGCAGCACTGGGGGGCCACGCTTCGCTAAATATTTCTGAACTTGCCACACCATGATTTAGCCAGCTTTCGGTGCCTAAAACTATCTGAGCACAATAACTTCCATGCAGTGCGGCAAATTCGGGAACTTTGTTTCTAATACTCTGTAAGTTCACGGCTAATATTTTGATGTTCGAATTTTTGTTCCGAACATGGCCAGAATTCGCTGTTTGAATGCTGACAAGTGAGTGCTCATCAGAGCACATATCGAGTGAAGAGAAACGAAAATCTTACAAGGTAAGAAGTTCTCAGTGCTTCTCAAGTTTCCTGACAGTGTTGCATGAAAACATACAAACAAATGAACTTCAAATTTTATTAGAAAATGATATAAAAAAAAAACTTCAGTTATACATAATACAGAACATCATCTTAACAATGAAAAGCTGCATATGACATCTTTCCCCAATTTTGTATTGGGTAGTAATTTTTGTAGAAAACAGTATAATTGTGGAGGCAGTTGCATTTACATTAAAAATGGCATAGATTTTAAGTGTATAAATTATCTAGAAAACTTATCTGTGGAGAAAGATTTTGAGGTAAATGGGATTATAATAACTAACGAAAAAATAGTTATAATTTGTCTGTACAGGGCACCAACTGGTGACATAAGTATCTTGTTAAAAAAACTTGAAAATATTTTATATAAGATTACACAGCAAAATAGGAAGGTTATTATATGTGGGGACTTTAATATTGATTGTGGAGAAGAATCAAAGCATAGAGCTGATTTATTAAACCTACTATCAACTTTCAATTTAAAAGCCACTGTAAAAACACCAACACATGTAACTAAAACCTCAGCCACAATCCTTGACCAAATATTTACAAATGTGCCCATGTAATACACACTACAAACTTTCAACACAGGTTTTGGGGACCACTCAGCCCAAGAAATTCAAATAAGACTAGAGAAACAGTTTATTTCAACTCGGCATCTAACCACTACTTTTAGGAAGTATAATGAACAGAATATACAATATTTTCTGTACTGTTTGACTAAAGAAACTTAGGAAAAGGTTTATGAATGTAAAAATACAAATAATAAATATAACACATTTATAAGTACTTCCTGTCACTATTTTGAACTGTGGTTTCCACTAGAAAGTAAGACAGTCACAAAAAGTGATAGGAAAGTAAAATGGATCACAACAGGTATACAAGTATCTGCAAAGAAAAAGAGATTACTTCATGAAATATCTAAACAGTGCACAACATCTGAGTTTGATTCCTATTTTAAGAATTACAAAAAGTTATAAAAGAAGCAAAGAGAATGGCAAACAGCTCCTTCATAAAAAATGCACCAAATAAAATTAAAGCCACATAGGATGTTGTAAGGTGGGAAACAGGTGTAAAACTAAGACAACATAAAAACTTCAAACTTTAGGAAAACTCATCTGTAATATCTAATCCCCAACAGATAGCAAATAAATTCAATTCATATTTTACTGAGATAGCCAGCAGTCTGGTGAAGCAAAATTCACAGATTGACACCATTACAAGTCAGACTAAAACCAGTCGTAGTAGTAACTCTCTCTTCATATATCCAACAGATGAAAAGGAAATGTTAAAAATAATAGGTGAGCTGAAATCATACAGTGTTGACAATATACCAGACCACATCATTAAAAAGTGTGCTACCTTAATAACAAAGCCCTTGGTCAACATCTGCAATAACTCGATGTCGGAGGGAATTTTTCCAGAAAAGCTGAAAATAGCAAAAGTGAAGCCACTATACAAGAAAGGGGAAAAAACCAACATAGAAAATTATAGACCTGTCTCTCTTTTGTTTTTTCTGAAATAATAGAAAACATCTTTTACAAAAGGCTCACAGGCTTTATTGAAAAACAAACTCCTCTCAGCTACGCAACATGGTTTTCGAAAAGGTAAATCTACTGAGACAGCTATCATTGATTTTCTAAACGAAGCTCTAAACTCAATAGACAAAAAAGAACATATAGTAGCAATGTTTTTAGATCTGTCAAAAGCTTTTGACATAATTAACCATACTTTATTACTTAGTAAGCTAGAAAATATGGGCATCAGAGGTCCCGCCTACGAGAGGGTACAGTCATACCTACTAAATAGACAACAAATAGTTGAAGTAGTGCACAAAAATGGGAAAAAACATACAATCATACTATTCACAGAAATGTTGTATAAAATACGGTGTGCCACAGGGCTTCATCGTGGGACCGATTCTGTTCCTTCTTTTTCTGAATGAATTGGAGCCACTCACCCCTAACCAGAAATATATTAAATATGCTGGTGACACAAACATACTTGTCAAAGGTGGAACATTGGACGAGTTGCAGAATGAAATAAAAGAGTGTACATCTCACTTATCAAAATGGTTCTCTGCGAACAACTTAATAATAAATACACAGAAAACAATCACCTTGAATGTACATACAATACAGAACAAACAGAATGTTACTCCAACCATAGAACTGCTGAGTAAAACACTAGAATCTGTAAATGCTACCAAATTTCTTGGGGTCTGGATACAAGATGACGTAAGATGGAACAACCATATACAATATATATGTAGCAAACTAAACAGCATTTGTTATGGTAGCAAAATTCTTGCAGGTTGCACATCAATCCAACTCCTCAAAACTGTGTATTATGCTCTAGTATAATCACAGTTAAGGTATGGCTTAATCTGCTGGGGAAATTCACCACACAGCAAAAGTTGTTTCATTGCCCAGAAAAGAATAATAAGAGCCATGGTAGGTGCAGCACCACATTTCTCATGCAAACCTTTATTTAAAAAACTGCGTATTCTTCCACTACCGAGCCTCTACATACTTGAAGTAGTAGTGTTCATACGAAAAATTTTAGATTCTGAAAACAAGCTCGTACCAACAAATCACAGTATTCACACATACAACACAAGGAAGCATCGTGATATACATGTAGAGTTTTCTCGTACGACACTAAAGCAAAAAGGCAGGGACAAAACTTTATAATAAATTAGCGAAGAACATTAAAGCAATAACATACTTGCATAAATTTAAAACTGCTTTAAGTAACTTTCTGTCTGAAAAGTGCTATTATAGTGTGGATGAATTTTTTTCTGAAAAGTAATTTGGGAAATGAAAAAGTGTAAATATGTATATAAGATAAAAAAAATTGTGAGTGTTTAAACTTAGAAATGTACGTGTATTCTAGAAAGAGCCATTTATGTGCTTTTTATGTATGGCTTAAATAATTTTATTGTATTTTAAAATATACTATATACATTCTATGACTTGTCCTATATCATTATGTACTGCTGTACAATGTATGATTTTACAGGACCAATAAATTTACAACACCAATAAGGGCCCGGGTGCAGCTGTGAAATGACTGAAATAAAACCCCACTTAAAGCAAGGAAATTAATGAAATCAGCATTGAGTGCTGCCACTACTGCTGTCTATAACCACTGCTACAAACATCAAGAGGCTCTGGAAGTGTCGATGAGGTATAGCAGTCCATGTTGTTTCCACATACTATCAAATTTGATGTGGTGTAGCCCTAGGTCAGTCATTATACAGTTTTTTACATGACATTTTCAACAGACAAGTGACTGGGTGAACAGGAAGGCCAAGGTGAGAAAAAAAGAAAAGAATTTAATTTAATCTCAATTTTGATGATGCGTGGCTACAGTAGTCCATTAAGGGACACCTTTGACCTCGAACACTCGGAACTGCACAAAACAATACTTAGAAAAACAAAATAGTAGTTGGGGTCATTTCCATGCAAAATGCCGCACTCTTCTGCTAGCACCACTAGCTGTAGCTGCAGCAACCAGTGTCCCAGTTGCACGAGTGGTATAGCTGCAGCACGTATTTGTCTCTCCGAGTGTTCGCAAGTGAGTGTGTACAGTGCAGTGCTATCGCGAAGAGAATTAATCCTACATATGTGGTTCAAATAAGGGGTGTTTATAAACGAGTATCTGGGCTTTTAATGCTTTATAATATTATATTAAACTTTCATTTGACATAACGTTTTTACCAAGAACCTTATAAATGTTCAATGAGAGCAATATTTGTCACACGGCACATGTCGAGTCTATGGCCGAGTTCTTCCCAAACATTGATAAGTGTGTCTTAAGTGATTATAGCAAAAGCTGCTTCAATCTAGTTTCTTCATTCACAGATGTCAGCTAGTAATGGAAGCATGTACCGCAGAGGAAAAAAATCGCACTGTGTTAGGTTGGGTGAACGTGGAGGCCACACGAAGCGAGCCCTGTCATTGTAGCCCATTCGGCACTCGGGTACAGTGACATTCAATTGCGGCGGAAACATTACGCGATGCACACGTGCACTGCTGCCAAACAAAACTGAGTCGCTCTTTCATTTGACATATAAATTAGAACTAAGTTTAATATAATAAATATTATAAAGTACTAGCTTACACCCGCGGCTCCGTTTCCGTGTTGGTTGATTATGATAAGCTATCTTTCAGTAGTGTGCTACGAGACTGGTTTTGATACAATACCTTCTTTAGAAACAAACATTTTTAATCAACATTCAAATGAAAAAATAAAATTAAGTGAAGTGCTTAATGATTTGCAATAAATAATACATACATTATTTCTTATATCCTGTGTTGAAATATCTCAACACATATGGCCAGAGTAATGTCTAAATTCATTTCAATTTCATTTTAGGTTATTCTGGTAAACTACATTATTTGTAGTATTGTTTGGATCGTAAATGTATGGGTTGTCCTTGAGCAAGCGACGTACAATTGACCACGTGAAAAATATGAGGGCTATAAATTGATTTCTGCGACATTTAATGACTGTCTTCAGCTTTGTTAATTGTCATGGCAAAAGCTAGACGAACTGGAAACTGAAGTCTTTTGAACTGAAACGGCATATCTAAAGGGATGTAATGCGCGAAACGTCAAATCAATTTTTTTTAAAGAGAAGTATTAAAAGAAATTTCTTTTTTACTGCTTTATTTATTTATTCTTATATTTCAAATAGACGAAGATTACTCACCAGGCGAAGGAGCACAGGTGTGACAGCATCACAAATAAATAAATGAACACACACACACACACACACACACACACACACACACACACACACACACACACACACACAGGCGCGTGTAAGCTTTCGCAACACAGTTGCTTCTTCAGGCAGAAGGGAAGGACAGTGAAAAGGAAATGATGAGGGTTTTAAGGAAGGGGGTAAGGAGCCATTCCAATTCCGGGAGAGGAAAGACTTACCTTGGGGGAAGGAAAGGAAGGTGAACAAATGCACACACACCCATACATTTACACAGAAGCAAAGACACCTAGGCAGACATACTATAGATACAATTTTATCATTATCAACCCTCAATGCAACCATTAAAACCATTTTCAAAGAGTAATTTTAGTTTTGTATTTCTCGTTATATTCTTCAAATTATTAAATATATAACAGATTGCTATAAAACCCTGCCTAAAACCTTCCTTGGGTATAAATTAGTAACTGTACAAATATTTAAGTCCCTGCGTCTTCTCGTTCGGACGTGATAAGCGTACACCGAACAGATATTCACATTTCCGATCGCCATAAAACCATTCCTAAAGCCTTCCCCGGGTAGACATTAGTAACTGTACAAATTTATAGCTCTTTATGTCTTGTGGTTCATTCGTGATAAAGGAGTACACCGAACAGACATTCACATTTATAGATATATATTAAAACACTATACTCATTTATAAACAACCTGTATTAGGGACATAATTGGGACATGCTGAATATGGAAATGCAATTGGGTTCATATGGAAGAGGAACCTGAACTTTAAAGTGGCTCTTCACCAGTACACCACATTCATCTCCAGAACAATAGGAACAGTCAAGTCACAGTGAGTACCAACCCTGTCACCCAAAGCATGAGGGCCAGTCACCCAGTGTATGCAAAGATATTGATGACGGTGTTCTAGAGAACAATTAAAAAAGGTAAAGCAGTCAACAATCTGAAGATCAGTTCGAACACCACAGTGCTTTACTAGGCACGGTCCTATTTGGAGGTGGTACTCCGTCGCCTTCCTCCGACCTTCGAACTGATGTGCCCAGCCAGTTATAGGGGGACCTACAGTTTTATGTGGGTTCTGAACCACGGTGCTACTCGGTATTTTTCACATGAGCAATACTGCCAGAGGTGAAAGAAGTGGAAAGTGGCAGATAAAAATCCTAGGACCTGGCGGGGATCGAGCCCGCGGCCTTCAGATTTACAGTCTGGCACTCTACCACTGTGCAACCGAGGCGCACTGAGAACAATTATGAGGATTATTAGGATCATGGTTTCAGTTCCTATAGCAAACTAATACATGTAAGTGTGTGTTTTGTACAATTATAAGTACTTTAACCAGAGTATTTTTGGTGCTGCTGATCGAATATGTAATGATACATTCAGGCTATTAAATTAAATAGAATTTCCTTTCTGTGGAATTGATATCTTATTGCTTTGTTTCTCTCTGTTAAAATGTTACTGGAGGTACAACACAAAGTTTTCCATGGAAATGACATACACCACTATCCTGTTTATGATTACAAGTCTGTTATTCCAAGGAGGGTTTCGTGCGGTTCCGAGTATTCGAGATCAGAGGTGTCCCTTGTAAGAATTATCGTGTGCACCTAGCATTTTCGACATTTAGAATGTAGCGAGCAACTACCTTCTAACAAAGGACACCTTTGACCTCAAAGGTTCGCAGTCACGTGAACCCGTGCTTGGAGTAACAGACAATTATAAACAGGGCAGTGGTGTGCGTCATTTCCGTGCAAAAACACTTCACCCTACCTCAAGTAACATTTTAACAGAGGTAAACAAAGTAACAAGATATAAATACCAAAGGAAGGAAATTATGTGTAATTTAATGTTGTCAGTGTATCATTACATATTCAATCAGCAGCACTAAAAACTCTGTGTTTATAATACTGTACTTATAAAAAATGCACAAATACAGCAGTACCACACATGTGAAAGTCCTTATATTAGTCATCAAAGTGCAGATGCGGGATATGATGGTTTTGTTACAACAAAGTGGGAAACAACAATGTGCACACCCCACTAAAGCCACATTATCAAATTCCAAATTACTTTCGCATTCACACAGTCACTGTGATTTGAATCTTCCTGTTGCTCTGAAGATGAATGTCATGTAATGCTTGAAGAGCCACCATCAGGTTCAGGTTCCTCCTGTCCTTTAAATTCCGTATATCTATCCAGTGTAACATTAGTTTTTCTGTATAGTCGCCATTATATTTCTGAATTATTATGTTATATATCTGCAAACTCTGTAACCTCGGCCCCAATGTAATTTCCATCACTTTTTATGGTTTCGATATACTTACGGGTATGCAGCCAGGTATCAAAATCAATGACAGCCGATACTTCAGCAGGCTGCCATTTTCAAGGCAGTTTCCCTTTGAAAATGGCAGGGTGGTCTCCTGCCAAAATATGAGCCGTCATTTTGATACCTGGCTGCATACCCTTAAGTATTTCGAAGTTGTTATTTGTCAGAAGAAATTAAGGAATCACACTGCTTACCAGTGGCGTAACTAAGGGGGGGGGGGATGAGGGGGATAGAACCCCTCCCCCAGAACCCGAAAAAAAAAAAAAAAAAAAAAAATGAAAAGAAGAAGAAGAAGAAAGGAAGAAAGAAATCTTATAACAGCAATCTGGTAAAGGTAAAGATTGGAAACTTGGGGTGTTTTATCATAAGCTTTCATTGGATCCCCCCCCCCCCCCAAAGCCAAGTCCTAGTTACACCACTGCTGTTTACGATTTCTTATTATTCTAGGACGGTTTCGTGCATTTCCGAGCATTTGTGGTCAAAGACGTCCCTTGTAAATGTAAATATTATTTTTCTGACCAATTCCATATCTACAAGAGCAATTACATTTGGGATCTGTGGTCTGTACATTAACACATCTGTTCACATTTTGCAACATATTGTTTTCTGACATATTCTACATCCAAAAGGATCTCCTCAGTTTCATCAGCTGGAGTGAAAAGTACATCTAATCTGGGCAATGAAGAAGTCCCTAACATTGCATGCCATGTGTGGCTGTGCATTATTCATTTTCAGTGTGGCTGTCGGCAAACTTTGGAGGCAAGAGAGGGGAGCAGGCTTTAACAATTCTGAGATGTAATGCTAACGGAATAGTGTTTTGACAATATGTACAAACAGGGGTGAGGAACTTCACTCCAATATCCCTGAAACAAAAATACAAGGTGTGGGGCCAAAAGGTGAGTTGTATTTTGAAAAAAGGTATTAATTACAAGGTCAATAATGAAAATTAAGGATAATATCATCTAACTGTAAAAATTGAGCTGCTCAAAGGCACAACTTAAATTTTTTGTCATGGCTTTCGTCGAAGAAGGAAAAAGATACAGTCACACGTACACGCAGAGAACAATACACACACAACTACTATCTCTGGCCACTCCAGCACCACAAGCATTTTGACAGTGAGTGAGAAGGGCAAGGATGCCGGGTAAGGGTGGAGATGGAAAGTTCCACATTACACCATGGATTGTTAACCCTTTAGCACCCATTGTTCTCGATTGAGGACAGTTGGTTTTTCCACATTGTTATTACAATATATCTTGCTTCAAACCAACAATGAGTATTTTCTGTGTGCCATAGTTATTGTTCTGCTTCAGTTATTCAGTTCAAGATCATTAAGAAAAGTCACATGTTTTTGCAGATCCTGCTGGTTATTATTATTATTATTATTATTATTATTATTATTATTATTTTATTGTGGCTGCACCTAAGATAAGATCATTGCCATTTTATGCCTGCTGCTTAATGTAATACCACAAGTGTTTGGTAGTACTGAAGGTGAAAATTCTTTATTGCATTTCCTCATTTTAAGACACTGGGCACTTCTATGATAAATGTTACATTTTTCGATCTATTCATATTACTTTGTCATGTCTCTCAATATTTTTAAAACTGTTGAAGAGGCAGTAGAGTACCTATTTTCTGAGGACATAGAGGCAGATATGGAAGCTCTCGCTCCTAATGTACATGAGAGACAGATGAGGAAAGTACCTAAGGTGACTTGGTGGGAAATACCTATGTAAGCGAGAGTGCTGGTACTACTGAAATTTTACCCAAAAAAGACAATGAAGACATTTCTCATGTTCTAAGAGTGTCTGTAAAAGGGAAGTTAAATGGTGTTATCATGGTCCAAAAATTTCATTTTGTGTTGTGGGGAAGAAAGCTTTGTTCCTTTTGAATGAACTGAAGGAATAGTTGTATGGTCTCACTCCCGCACATGGTTTTGAAGAACACTTTTCAGAAGACGTTGTGAGCACGACTGTAGAGGAAACTGAATAGAACATTTTTCTGTTGAATCTGATGAAATTTGCATCTTTATTGGGTTCTTGATTTTTACTGGCATCATAAATTGTCCAATGAAAGAGATTATTGTTTTGAGGATGAAGATCTTGGTGCCCGAGTAGTGAAAGATGCAATGAGTCATAACAAGTATCTTGAACTGAAATCTGTTTCACATTTCAATAACAATAGAAAGGCCAATTAAAACAAGGCTGATAAACCTTCCGAAATAAAACCATTAGCAGAGGCTCTGATGAAAAATTATCGAAGATGGAAGTACATTAAATGATTGCGAGTTTTTTTGGACACCACCCAATAAAGCAGTTTATAAGACTAAAGCCCATATAAATTCGATCTAAACTGTGGGTCTTATGTGGCACTGAGGGATACTGTCACTATTTCTCACTATATTATGGGAAGGATGGCACCCCACCACTGGGTACCATAGTTGTTTTGGAAATGTTGTCCATTATTGATGAGTCAAACAGCTACAAAGTATTTTCTGACAATTACTTTACTGGACATGACCTGCTTGTTCAACTAAGAGAGATTCTGAGCAAAGCGGAACTGTAAGACAAAACAGAACGGGAAAATATACGATTGCAGGCTCTCTCGGCATATTCCAGCGATGAAATGTTCTCGGGTTATCAGCCGAGTGGTGGCGTCGTGTTGGTGCAATGTTTCAATGAGTTTCGTACTCATCATCCTCAGGCGAGAAAATATCCCCTGCCACCACATTGTGTGTAATGAAAGAGGGGGGGGGGTGTCATTTTTAGTGGAGCATCACACCTACCGTATATTTCCGCAGATAAGACGATGGCTGAATCATTAAAAAAGGGCCCCAAAAATTGAGGTCGTCTTATCTGATGGTACAAAAGAAAATTAGATTGGAATTTAGTCTGAAACTGGTAATTTCGCAGATGTGTTGCATAGCGCGGGCTTCAACCTCCAAACGATATATATATAAGCGGTTAAGAATCGAAACGATACCTATCGAACATGCGAATGTTAATGATTTTTATGAATATGTCGTGATTTTAAAGGGTGTGGTTAGGCAGGAATGTAACAGTACAGCTTTCTGGGTAATTTACAAGAAAGCTTACACTCTAAGTAGCTTGGCCTGAAATGATATATATTGAACGTACAACTGTAAATCGATTTAGTGTCTTACTGCAATATTACTCTGATGAAACTTACATCGTGAAGGAAAGATTTAGGGAAACAAAGTTTTGCGTAAATTTAAAAAAAAATATTAGCTTTACGAGCTTTATTAATTTATTGAGTGGACAAGGGTACATACGGTAACTTATATGCCATAATGCAGGAATAGAATTAATTATTCACAATGCAGCTTGATTTTACAATGTCGCTTGTCAAAAATAATTTCTCAGTATATTCAGAGTCGCACTGAAATGATTAGAGTAAATTTACGGACGGAGTAGTGAAAGGGTTCAAATATTTCGGAGCTATATGCAACAATTGCGGCTTCCTTCGATATCCTTTATCGTCTGTTCTCGGGCAATTTCATGTCACTGGCGCGATTACATGTCATCTCGGCGATATATATATATAGGAAAAATTCCTAAAAGGAAAAATATACGTAAAAAATAGATGAAGTACACTTACCAGGCGAAAGGGCACAGGCAGTAATAGCAACAAATAAACACACAGACACACACACACACAAAAATGCTAGCTTTCGCAGCCTAGCTGCTTCATCAGGCAGAAGGGAAGGAGAGGGAAAAGGAAATGATGAGGGTTTTAAGGAAGGGGGTAAGGAGCCATTCCAATCCCGGGACAGGAAAGACTTACCTTGGGGGAAAAAATGGAAGGTAAATAAATGCACATACACCCACACATTTACACAGACACAAGTACACTTAGGCAGACATACTGTAGAACTGTAGAAAGCAAAGAAGTTAGAAGTCAGACAGAGATGCCACTTGAGGCAGAGGCTCTGTCCAGAGAACCAAGGCAAAGATGTTAAGATGGTGGGTGGGAATTCGAATTTAGCGGAGGTTAAGACCAGGTGGGCAACAGGAAGAGAGAATATGCTGAAGGGCTAGTTCCCATCTCCGGAGTTCTGAAGGATTGGTGTCAGTGGGAAGTATCCAGATAACCCGGACGGTGTAGCAGTGTGCCAAGATGTGCTGGCCATGCACCAAGGCATGTTTAGCCACAGGGTGATCCTCGTTACCAACAAACACTGTCTGCCTGTGTCCATTCATGCGAATGGACAGTTTGTTGCTGGTCATTCCCACATAGAACGCTTCACAGTGCAGGCATGTCAGTTGGTAGATCACGTGGGTACTATCGCAAGTGGCTCTGCCTTTGATCGTGTACACCTTCCGGGTTACGGGACTGGAGTAAGTGGTGGTGGAAGGGTGCATAGGGCAGGTTTTACAACGGGGGCGGTTACAAGGGTAGGAGCCAGAAGGTAGGGAAGGTGGTTTGGGGATTTCATAGGGGTGGACTAGGAGGTTACGGAGGTTAGGTGGGCGGCGGAAAGACACTCTCGGTGGAGTAGGAAGGATGTCATGAAGGATGGATCTCATTTCGGGGCAGGATTTTAGGAAGTATGTATTTTTCCTTTTAGGAATTTTTCCTCTATAATAAATAAATAAATATATATATATATATATATATATATATATATATATATATATATATTTTTTTTTTTTTTTTTTCCAGCTTCGCAGTGTAAAAAACAACATGCTTCTTCACGATCGGTTACAACGTAGCACTACAACACAACGGAGGGTGAAATCCAGCTGTACCAATCACGAAAACTACTTCTGGCAGCTTCTAAAGGCATTTTTCGGAACTTCCTGAAGCTTTGTCTCCGAATCTATGTCGAAGGCGTATTTTTAGATCCCGAAAACCGAAAAAAGCGCAGCATGCATTCAGGTAAATACAGTAACTTGGGGATTGTCTTATAGGCCACATACATGCTTAAACTATAAAATCTTGATCAAAATTTGTACCTTGGCTTATCTGAAGGTTGTCTTATCTGCGAAAATATACGTTCGATACTTAATTGACAACTGTCAAGCAGCACACTACTAATGCTGTAATTGAACATTATGAGATTGATTCTCCTATTCATCTGCTTTCCCTTACATTTTTTCTACATTTAGTGCTAGTTCCCATTCCTCACACCACCTACATGGTCCAAGTAATCCTGCATTCTACTAGTCATTCAATGCTGACACCCTCTTGTACACGACCGCATCAGCAGCAAACAACTAAAGACTGCAACTCACTCTGTCCGTCAGATCATTTATATACCCCAAGCACAGGCTCCTAGACAGATACATAAATAAAAACACACTTTAACACACAAAAAACCAAGCTTTCGCAAGCATTTGTTGCTTCATCAGGAAAAGAGGAAGGCAGGAGGAGATAAAAGGAAAGGATGCGGGTTTTAAGAGAGTGGATGAGAAGTCATTCCAATCCTGGGAGTAGAAGGAATAGTAGGGGAATGAACACTAACACACACACACACACACACACACACACACACACACACACACACACACACACACACACACACACACACACACACACACACCAAGGCAGACATTTGAAAAAGCAAAGAAGTTGAACAAAGATACCAGTTGAGGCAGAGGCTCTGTCCAGAGAACAGAGGAAAAGATGTTATAGAATGGTGGGCGGGAATTTGAATTTAGTGTAGGTTGAGACCAGATGGGCAACGGGAGGAGAGAATAAGCTGAAGGGCAAGTTCCCATCTCCGGAGTTCTGAAAGGTTGGTGTCGGTGGGAAGTATCTAGATAACCTGGACGGTGTAACACTGCGCCAAGATGTGCTGGCCATGCAACAAGGCATGTTTAGCCACAGGGTGATCTTCATTACCAACAAACACTGTATGCCTGTGACCGTTCATGTGAATGGACAGTTTGTTGCTGGTCATTCCCACATAGAACGCTTCACAGTGCAAGCATGTCAGTTGGTAAATCACATGGGTGCTATCGCAAGTGGCTCTGCCCTTAATTGTGTACACTTTCCGGGTTACGGGACTGGATTAAGTGGTGGTGGGAGGGTGCATAGGGCTGGTTTTACACTGGGGGTGATTACATGGGTAGCACCAAGAGGGTAGGGGAGGTAGTTTGCTCCGCCGCCCACCTAACTTCCTAGTTCATCCCTATGAAATCCCCAAACCACCTTCCGTACCCTATGGCTCCTACCCATGTAACTGCCCCCAGTGTAAAACCTGTTCTATGTATCCTCCCACCACCACTTATTCCAGTCCTGTAACTCTGAAGGTGTAAACGATCAAGAGCAGAGCCACTTGGGATAACACCTACGGGATTTGCCAACTGACATGCCTGCACTGTGAAGCATACTATGTGGGAATGACCAGCAACAAACTATCCATTCCCCTGAATGGATACAGCAGACAGTGTTTGTTGGTAATGAGGATCACCCTGTGGCTAAGCACGCCTTGTTGCACGGCCAGCACATCTTGGGACAGTGTTACACCATCCGGGTTATCTGGATACTTCCCACAGACACCAATCTTTCAGAACTCCGGAGATGGGAACTTGCCCTTCAACATACTCTCTCTTCCCGTTGCACACCTGGTCTTAACCTCCATAAATTCAAATTCGCACCCACCATTCAATAACATCATTGCCTCTGTTCTCTGGATAGAGCTTCAGCCTCAACTGTCATCTCTGCCCAACTTCTTTGCTTTTTACAAATGTCTGCCTTATGGTGTTTGTGTATATGTGTGTGTGGGTGTGTTTGTTTACATTTCCTTTTCCCCCCTAAGGTAAGTCCTTCCACACCCAGGATTGGAATGACTCCTCATCCACTGCCTTTAAACCAGCATCCTTCCCTTTTCCACTCCTTCCCTCCTCTTTTCCTGATGAAGCAACAAACGGTTGCAAAAGCTTGAATTTGTAAGGTGTGTGTGTGTGTGTGTGTGTGTGTGTGTGTGTGTGTGTGTGTGTGTGGTTTTTTTTTTTTTTTTTTTTATTTGTGTATCTGACTACAAGCCTGTGCTTTGGATAAGTTAAATGAGCTCTACTTTTTATGCATATTTTTCCTACCAGGGATGTTTATATAGACAGAAAATAACAAGTCCTAACACACTTCCCTGGGGTGCCCCTGATGGTACCCTGTCTCTGATGAACACTCGCCATCGAGAACAATGTACTAGGTTCTATTATTTAAGTAGTGTTTGAGCCAAAGAAACATGCTGGAAGTCATTAGGAAAAGAAAACAATACTGGATTGGATATTGTTTCAGGAGGTACTGATTACTGAAGGAAAGAATAGAAGGAATGGTGAAAGGAAAAAAAGGAAAGCCAAGATATTAAATGCTGGACAACATCCAAGGAAATAAATATGAAGAAATGAAAAGATTGGCTTTGGACAGAGAAAAGTGGAAGAGGATCAACCCATGACAAGACCTGCCGCACTTGTATTTGGGTACCTATTCCAGACGCTCATATCATCATTAGCAGTCTGTAGTGCGGTATTGTGTCAAATATTTTTTGAAAATCAAAACATATTCAGTTGCCCTTCATCCGAAGAACAGAAGATGTCATGAGAGGAAAGGGAAAGCTAGGGTTATGCACGATTGATGCTTCCTAAAGCTGTGCTGATGCACTGTCAGAAGCTTCTCTGTCTCAAGGAAATTTACTATACTAGAACTGAATATATGTTCAGGAAATCTACAGCAAACCAATATTAATGATAAAGGTCTGTGATTTTATGAGTCCATTCTTTTGCCTTTCTTATACACAGAAATTACCTGTGTCTTTTTCAAGTCACTTGGAACTTTGTACTGCATCAAAGATTCATGATAAATGTAAGCTAAGTAAGAACGCAAAGCTGCTGAGGACTTGTTCGTTTTCAACTCTGTCAGCTGCTTCTCTACACCAGCTATGCTTATTACTATGCCCTCCATTTCGGTGTTAGCACTACCATCAAGTGAAGGTATGTCTGCATGGTCCTCTGGTATTAATGATTTCTTAAATGTGAAATTTATAACTTTAGCCTTCATTCTGCTGTCTTCTATCACCACCCCCAAATGATCAACCAGTTAGTGGATAGAGACCTCCGATAGGCTTGCAGATTTTAGGTAGGACCAGAACCATTTTCGGATTTTCGTTAAGATCTTTTACTAAGGTATGACAGTGGTAGTTACTGTATGCTTCATGCTTCGCACTTTTTATAGGTGTGTGGATCTCTACTAATGTTTGATTTGATTTGTTTGACCTGTTTTGAACCAAGAGTGCAACTACCTTTACCTTCTCAGCATTTTTCAAATATTACTATTAAACCCTGGTGGGTTTTTATATTCTTAATTCAATTAGTCAGTACATATTTCACAGCACTTTATTTACAATCCATTTCAATTCTGACCATAATTCCTCTATGTGCACCGTACTGGAACTAAACGATGTCCATTCGTTCCTAATAGTTTCTTAACTGTTCATTGTAGTACGAACACTCTCATAGCCTTCTTGAGTGATTTATTAACTTTGGTGGCCATTGTTGCTGTGACATCATGATCACTAACCCCTGTCTCTACAGTGATATAACTGACAAGGTATGGCCTATTTGCAGCTATAAAGTCCTAAATATTTCCATTGCATGTGGCCTGATGATTTAGCCGCTCAGGGCAGTATTTAGAAAAGGTACTCACAATAGGTCACAATATTGCTTGCCTGTGCCCCCAATAGTGAAAGGAAAGCATGGATGTCCCAATCTATACTTGGTAGCTTGAAGTTGCCCCCAATTACTAAAGCTGGTCCGCGTACCTTTGCGCTGTTGACTGTAAACTTTCTTTGAATGATTCTTGCACGGTGAAACCAGGTGGTCAGTAAAACACCCATCTATTAACTTGATTTCACCTATACCTGATAACATCAGTCACTCTCAACTTCGAGCTCAGCTGAAGAAATATTTTTGTGGACTTCAATGAACATCCTCCTCCCCCCGCCCCCCTTTTCCAATCATACCTGATCTATCTATGCAATATACATCCTATTCTTCGCTAAATATTTCGGAGCTTTCAACTTCCAGATTCAGCCAACTATCCATCCTGAGAAATTTTTGGGAACTTTATTTCTAATACTCTGAAAATTTATTGCTAACATTTTCACATTTTATGAGTCATCTTGAATGCAACCTGATTTCACTGTCCGTATATCAATATATGAGTGTTCATCATAACTATAACCTAACCTAAAAAAAATACCTTGTGGACTCCAGAGGTACTCTGCTAATCAAGTAGCTGCTTCCTTTGTGTGGTGCACCCCTGATCTATCAAGGGGATCCCTACTATTCCCCACCCGATAACACAGTTGCAGAAGTCTGCAGCCACAACTTTCACAGAGTCGACGAAGCCTCTGGTTGACACCCTCTACTTGACTCCAAACCAAAGGACCCAATCCTCTCTGGGAACAATGTAGCAAACAAAGCTCTGCTTGCACACTGCGCGCAAGGCCAGAAGTCTTCACCAATTCCACCAGTCGCCAGTACGATCTGAAGATGTCCTCAGGACCCAAGCGACAGGAGTCATCAGTGCCAATATGAGCAACAACTTGCAAACTACTGCACCCTGTACATTCAATAGCCTCCGACAAGGCTGCCTCCACGTCTCTGATGAGGCCCCCGGCAGACATCAGAATTCTTTCCAGCCCTGGATGCTATCTGCCTAAGGGGCTTCATAACATACCTAACATTGGAGCTCCCAATCACTAACAGACCACCCCCCCCCCCCCCCCCCCCCCGTGTACCTGCTCGGATCCGGCTGAAGGACCAGCCACCTTATGACTCGCAGGATGGACAGGCGATGCCACAAAGCCCGCCTCCACATTGGCCCTTTGCCTCGAGAGACAGGAATGTGCAACCCGCCACTCATCCTGCGGTGAGGGTGGATACTGTACATGTGAATCGCCATGGCAGCAGAGGCTGTTGCAACCCATGTGACACCTGATGTGCCCCATGCAACACTCCGGCCCTTCTTGAATTATAGCTCATCAAGCATGCTGTTCATATGTTAATATGTTGATAAATGTATGATATTTACTTTCATTTGTGTGTCTGAATTAATTGTCTTATGGAAGTAAAAAGAGAATTTTTATTTACGGTCTTATCAGCAAAGCAAATTATTATTTTGACTTCGATGAATTTTTAGGGAATTATTGTTAACTTACACTTTGATGTGGAGAATAACCGATATTAATGCTGTTTCAAACAAGTGAAAGCAATTAACTAAAACATACTTTGACTGATGAAAGATATTTTCAAAGGTTTGATTGTCTGTACTTCGCCTTGTTAAGAGCCTGCCTTGTAAAAATTTAGCATTTCATGGAAATTACAGCTTGTTTGTGCATGTGATGGTGAGCTTTGGGAAGATTCCAGAAACACACATGGTCATAAATTAAAACTTGAACGAGCAGAAAGTGATTTTCCTCACAGTACATCCTACACAATGACACGGTCCGGGATCACACGATACAAGCAGCTCCAGGTGCAGCCTTCCATTATGATGCCTCGAAACTGGACATCCGCAGAGCGTAGGTTGTGGTCCTGAGCCGCAATGCCAGTCTCGCTGATCGGGATGATGTTTCAGCCATACAAGTGCCCCCATAAAGCTCCAACCGCCACAAACCTCATCTTGCACAGTTTGTGAGGACCAGGAACCAGGGAACCACTTCACCTCCCTTCATATCCAGGATGTTACTCACAGCACAAATGGGAATATTGCCCAGACTGCTGGACCATACAGCGGCATTGTGGCCTCGAGGGACATCCGGCATCTGTCTGCCACTCTTCCGCTTCACCAACCGCTGCTCGCTCTGACAGCACCCGTGGACATCAATCAAGTTGATTCATCGACGGCTTCCAGCCTCTTCATTGAAGTCTCTATTCTCGGGAAGCCACTTTGGATGCAGGTGGATACTGGTGCCATGGTCTCCCTTCTGAACTATACCTCCTAAACCAGCTCCACAACGGCATATCACATAACAAGCAAGAAGTAGCACTCTTGGGCCAGTTCACAATAAGACTCACAAATCAGTCAGTATAACTGTTTCCTTCATAGAGGTCAACAGCCACGACACTGCTTATCCGTTTGGACTTCACACCCTCCGACTGTTTGCGTTTATAATCAATGATCATGTGCACCTCAGCTAAGGTCCCATTTCTGAAGGTGGATGCCCTATGTACTGACTTCAAGGACTTCAAGGCATCCCTCCACCTCCACCCACCCCATCAGACACGATACTGAAGGGCTTGACAGGTCCCTTTCGTTCTTCAGCAGCCGCTACAGGAGGAATTGGACCACCTCCAAAACGAAAGTGTGCTTCGACCTTCGAGCTGTCTGGTTGTCCTTGGGCTACTCTCCTCCTCATAGTTCAGAAGCCTGGCAGATGTCTACATCTCTGGGGGGATTTTAAGGCTACCCTCAACCCATAACTGCAGGTTGATGATTTTCCTCTTCATCCACCTGAGGATCTACTTTGCAAATTAGCAGGGGGAAAAGTACTTTTTCAAGAGCAACCTCACAGAAACATACCTTCAGATCCCTCTTTATTCAGCATCACAATAGTTCAGTCGTCAACATCCCCACAGGTCTGTTTCAACTGATGTATCTCAAGTTTGGAGTGGCTAGTGCCCTGGTACTTAGAACAACTTTTACATTTTTATTTATTTATTTATTTTTATTTTATTTTATTTATTTTTTTTTTTTTTTTTGTGGTTTTAGGGCGCACAACTACTAAGGTCATTAGCGCCCGAATCAAACCGGGGATATACCCAAGGATAAGAAGACTATATAAAAACAGCTAAAAAACACAGAACAAAAACAACAAAGCGAAGAGCTAAATGTCCATTGACAAATTGGTCAAATTGATAAAATCCAATACTCGAGCAACAGCCAGCACGTCATCAGCTAAAATTTCTTACAATGTGTCCGGCAAATATAGTGCAAGCCGAACAGGAGTAAAATTTGAACACAACAATAAAACACGGCGCACCGACAGCGGGTGGCCACAGGAACATAACAGTGCGGGGTCACCACTGAGCAAGTGGCGGTGGCTAAACAGGCAATGTCCGATCCGCAACTGGGCCAAGATGATCTCTTCTCGTCGCGAGCGGCATGATGAGGTCATCCAAGCCACCGGGAGCGGTTTAATGGTACGGAGCTTATTATTAGTAAGTGAAGACCACACATTATGCCATGACGATATAAGGCGCCGCGAAAGAGCCTCTTGAATATCGTGCGATGGGACACAGTACGTAGCTGTCCGATGTAAGAAAGTTGCACCCTTGGCATCAGCAGCCTTGTTACCAGGCACGCCTGCGTGGCCAGGTACCCACAGGAGGTGAACGCGAGGGCCGTCAGAAGCTAATAACTGAAGGGAGCGGTTCATTCGGTGCACAATAGGATGGGCTGAAAAGGGGTCGCTCAGACTCTGGTTGGAGCTGAGGGAGTCAGAGCAGATAACATAAGAAGGAGAATGGTGTCGACAGATGAAGAGTACAGCCTGATAGAGGGCAAAAAGCTCCGCTGTGAAATTCGAGCAGTGGGCATTAAGCCTGTACTGGTAACAGTCATCCTCGACGACAAACGCACATCCGACACCGTCATTGGTCTTTGAGCCATCCGTATATATGAAAACTGAATTTTCGAGCCGTGCACAAAGTTCAAGAAACCGTGAGCAGTATAAAGCATCCAAAGTGCTCTCCTTCGGGAGTGAGGCGAGTTCGAGGTGAACGCAAACTTGAGCCTGAAGCCAAGGTGGCACTGGGCTCTCACCTATTTGAAATGTGGAAGGGAGAGTAAAATCGAGCTGCTGAAGCAAGCATCGAAAACGGACTCCAGGAGGGAGCAGGGCAATCGCATACAGCCCATATTGGCTATCGAGGGAGTCGTTAAAGAACGATGGATGAGAAGGATGGTGAGGCATCGAAAGCAAACAGCATGCATACCAACACAGTAATATGTCACGTCGATAGGTTAAAGGTAATTCGGCAGCTTCGGCATAGAGGCTGTCAACAGGGCTTGTGTAAAAAGCTCCTATTGCCAGGCGTAACCCCGGATGGTGAATCGAGTTTAGGCGGCATAAAATGGATGGCCATGCGGAAGAGTAAATGAAGCTTCCGTAATCCAATTTCGAGCGGACAGTGGACCGGTAGGGGTGAAGTAGGACGGTTCGATCCGCTCCCCACGACGTGCCGCTAATAACACGGAGGACGTTAAGGGAACGAATACACCGGCCAGCCAGATAGGACACATGCGGGGACCAGCAGTTTCCTGTCCAATATAAGCCCTAAAAATTTTGTAGTCTCCATGAAAGACAGAGTAACGGGGCCAAGATGGAGAGACGGTGGAGGGAACTCTTTGTATATCCAGAAATTTATACAGACTGTCTTCTCACTGGAGAACCGGAAGCCATTGACGACACTCCAAGAGTAAAGACAGTCGAGACAACGCTGAAGACAGTGTTCCAGGAGACACGTTCTCTGGGCACTGCAGTAAATTGTAATTGATACAGTTCGCCAACGTTGGGTGGCAGCGAAAGGTGCGTAGAGCACGTCTCCGGGCTCTAACAGCATCGCAACATGCCGCAGTCCACCAGGGGACTGGGACTCTATGTGGAAAAGACGAACTGCGTAGAATGGAATATTCGGCAGCATTGAGAATGACTTCCGTGAGGTATTCAACCTGACTGTCACAGGTGGGGAAGTTCCCATCATGGAAAACCGCCAGTGAGGGGAACAGTCCCCAGTCAGCTTTCGAGATGTTCCAACTAGTGGAACCCGGAGGTAGGGTATGATGAAGGAGATGAATTGTGCAGGGGAAATGGTCACTCGAGCATGTATTAGAGAGAGCATACCACTCAAACCGACGCGCAAGTTGAGCAGTACATATCGAGAGGTCCAAGTGAGAGTAGGTATGCATCGTATCTGAAAGAAAGGTTGGTGCACCTGTGTTTAGGCAGACAAGATTAAGATGGTTGAGAATGTCCGCTAAAAGGGAGCCTCTCTGGCAAGAGGCCGGAGAACCACATAGGGGGTGGTGGTCGTTGAAATCGCCTATCAACAAAAAGGGGGAAGGAAGTTGGGCAACAAGGTGCAGCACATCTGCCCTAGTAAAGGCAGAAGACGATGGGGTATAGATGTTACAAAGAGAAAAGGAAAAGGTGGGAAGAATGATGCGGACGGCAACTGCCTGTAGTTGAGTGTGCAGTGGAATAGGATGGTAGTATATGTCATCTCTAATGAGCAACATAACCCCTCCATGGGCTGCACTGAGGTATATTGTGAGAAAACTATGTCGTCGCGTGGGCGTAACTTCGTTTCTTGAAGTCCGACCACAAATGAACGGTGCAGTCTGAGTAGGAGTTTCAATTCATCTCTGTTGGAACGAATGCCGCGAATATTCCATTGAAGGAGATCCATAAGGTGAGAAGATAGAGAAGAAAAGCGAGGGAAGATCACCTCGCTGGTCACTGAGTGTCTGACTTCAAGGGAATGCTGCTACTGGAATCTGTATGTAAAGGGTCATGTTCCATTGCTTAATCTGGAGTTTCCACCGCCTGCCTGGATTTAATGGCAGGGGCAGCTTCCTCCGCCAGTCGAGGGCCGGATGATCGGCCAGCAGTAGCGCGCCCTGGAGAGACAGAGGAAGAACGAGTGGTGCCACTGCTAGATGGCGTGACAGTCGAGTCGCGCCATGGCGGGGAAGGAGAGGAACTCTTTTTCTGTGTGCCTTCTTGGAGGAATGACAACGAGTTGTGTGCACAGACGTAGGTTGTGCAGGCTCAGATCTTAAGAAATCTTCATGGACAGGCTCTTTCTTGGAAGTCTGGGCATCCGATTTAGACGCCCGTGATTTGGGAGGAGCTGCTGATGGCTGAGTTTTTTGGTGAGAGGAAGTGAGTGGAGAGGTTGATCGGGCAATCTTTGGACTGGCCGATCTGACAACCGTGTCGCTAAAAGTAAGGTCACATGTCTGTGTGGCAACCTCCTT
Source organism: Locusta migratoria (assembly GCA_026315105.1). Classification (NCBI taxonomy): domain Eukaryota; kingdom Metazoa; phylum Arthropoda; class Insecta; order Orthoptera; family Acrididae; genus Locusta; species Locusta migratoria. The sequence continues at coordinate 2,564,400 of CM048744.1, read as the reverse complement.
AGTAGGACGAGGAGAGGCAAGTACAGTGCTGTATTTACCCGCTGGGAGCTCAGTGGGTTTTCGACTAGCTAGTACCTTCCGCGCAGCAGAGATCTAAACTTTTTCGCGTACTCTTATTTCTTGGATGACCCGCTCCTCCTTGTAAACAGGGCAGTCTCTAGATGAAGCAGCATGGTCACCCATGCAGTTGATGCAGTGAGGGGATGGAGGCGGACAGTCCCCCTCATGAGCGTCCCTGCCACAGGTGACGCATTTGGCTGCATGAGGGCAAGACTCACGGGTATGATTATATCTGTGGCACTGGTAACAACATGTGGGATTCGCTGCATTGATCTTGAAAGGGAGATCCACCTTGTCAAAAGTCAAAAATACGGTTTGGGTTGGTATCAAACCTGTATCAGCCTTTTTCATAACTCTATGGACAGCTATGACACCCTGATCAGTCAAATAGTCCTTTATTTCTTCGTCTGAGGGATGGAGAATAGACCACCCCACGTGACGAGTTAAGGGTACGGTGGACTTCGACTTTTACCTCGAAGGTGTGCAAAAGTGTGGCTCTGATCAGTTTTTGAGCCTGAAAGGCATTATCCGTTTCTAACAGCAAACTCCCATTACGCTGACGAGAACATTTCTTCAATGGACCGGCAATGGCATCTACACCCTTCTGAATTATGAAGGGATTGACCTTGGAGAAATCATGACCATCAGTACGGGTAACAATGAGAAACTTAGGAACGTTAGGTAGTATTTTCTTAGTTTGAGGGGCATCCAACTTTCGTTTTTGGATCGAAGTCAGAAGGGAAGAGAGAGAGGTCATTGCGGAAGTGTCCCCCATGATTACCAGCGTCTCCGATGGCGCGCTCCTTCCTAATGGGGAACCCTCACTGAGGGCTCACCCGCCTTGGGTGATTGTCCACACCTCAGGTCACACCTCCTGAGAAACGGCACGGTCGGAAGGTTACAGCTTGGGTAATCACCCCTCCCTGTGCCTGGCCTTTACCAGGGGGTACGTACGTGTCCTACTTGTCTACCTGGGGCGGGGAATTACGCGTTACCCCGTCACCTGCTACGCATGGGGATGCGTGGGTCGGCCTTCAGACACGCACAGGGAGGAAGGAAGAAGAATAGAGGATGGGAAGAGGGTGATAGAAAAGTGAGAAACTCAAATGAAGCGGAGATGGTATGGATGGCTAGAAGGTAGGAACAACAGAGTAAGAAGAAGGAGCAGAAAAAGCGAGTGAAAGGAAGGAAGGACCTTAGGAAAAGGAAAGCGTAGAAAAGAAGATGACCTACAGTTACTCAGACACCCATCTCCGGGCAAAGGCACGAACCGAGGCGGGGGGGGGGGGGGGAGGGACTGTGAAGCAGCCTGGGGAAGAAGAAAGACTACTTCGGCTTGGGGCCCCGTGCGCGCCACACACGTACCTACAAAAGAGCTGTGGGCCCCCTGGGGGGAACAACTTTTACATGTCATCCCAGGCTGCGTAAACTACCTCGATGATATTGTCGTCACAGGTCCCACTTGCATAGCTCATCCTTCCATATTCTACCTATGGCACATCATATCCCAACAAGGCATCTCCCATACATTTTCCTACAGAGACACTATCAGTTACCTTCCCTCGCCGAAGGACATTCATCAATTGAAGTTTTGTTAAGGAAAGGTTTCCTGTTCCAGAAAGTTCATTCTGGCAGCGACTCAGGTGGCCACACCTTCTTATTGGTTATGTAGAAAGAACATTCCGTTCCACTGGTCCCCTGCCTGTAAATCCACTTTTGTCATCCTTAAACAACAACTGCAATTGTTTTCCTGCCTCATGCCATAAGATCCTTCCTTGCCATTGATCCTGGCAACTGACACTTCCGATTACAAAGTAGCGGCTGTACTCTCCCATAAGTTTCCAGATGGGAGACATCTGGAGGCTCATTAGATCACATCACAGACCACAAGACCCTCCTTTTCCTGTTTCCTTTGGAGGCCTGTTGTCCCACTCATATGTGACAATGCATCTAGAGGTGGCTCCTATATCAGTATACCTTACATTTCAGATCTACCACACAACATGCAAATGCAGATGCCCTTCTCTGATTACCTTTAGACCCCAAACCAACTTTTGATTCCTATGAACTTATCTTTCTACTTGATGCAGACATCTGGGACATCCTTCAGAGTTTGCCCCTCAGAGTCTCTACTGTGGCAATTGCTACTACTCACGATTCACTGCCGTGTACCATTTGTTCTTGTGTTTGACAGGGGTGGCCCACCCCACCATTCCTCCCCTCCCTCCCCCCCCCTGCTACTAACAGCAGCTTCACTACTTTTATTACTCTGACATCAGCTGTCAGTAGTCGAGGGTATGTGCACCATGCATTGTCATCACGCAGAAGCTGTGGGCCACGGATCTACATCTGTTACATCGAGGGCATCGCTCGCACTAAGGTGTCGGCACATCGATGTGTCTTCTGGTTCAGACTCACCAGTGACGTCACAGATGTGGTACGATATGCCCAGCAGCTGCTTAGCCTGCCTCAGTCTTTCCTTCCCCAGCCCACGCCGGCAGCCCCCGGGAATATATCTACGTCTATTTTGCTGGACCTTTTGCCGACCACCGATGGCCCCTCGTTACTGAAGCATTTTCCCATTTTCTTGTTTATCCTTTGTCACAGCACGACTTCAGAAGTTACCCTATCTGCCCTCAACAAACAATAGTAATGGACAACAGACCCCAGTTTCTCAGCACAGAATTCATGGAATTTTGTTCGGCCAACGGGTACCCGACATTCACTGACTCCACTCCTAGGCCGAGTGCCTAGTCCTAACTTTGGAAACTCAGATGACAAATTAATTCATCGACCACTCTCGCCGAGGCCCTCACCTCTTACAGTTCGTACCTCTATTAACTCCCGCAGCCCGGGCTGAACTCCCACACAGTCGACAACCCCACTCTTCCCTCTGCATCTACTCTGGCCCGGACTAGTGCCTCAAGTCCCAGTGCAGCCCCACACATTTTCTTCCCGGATCCTTAGTTTTGGTACGAGGTTTTGGACCTAAGGCCGGCAGGCTGCGGAGGATGGTCCCGTGCCCCAGGGGACGCCAACTGACCGATATTTGCTCTGGCGATGTCAACGAACTCTTATCGTGGTGCTACAGCTGCCATTCCACCGGCCAATCGCGTGTCACATTCGGTTCTGCTGGCTCGCCGCCCCTCAGTCTCCCGGAAAGCCTCCACCCCCCCTCCTGGGGAAAGGAAGTACGTGCTGCCGGCCGTATGGAAGCCCCAGGTGAGCAGCCAGTACTGCAAAGCACTACGCTCAATGGGACAATGTACACTCTCACCAGTAAGTGATCCTGAGATCCACAAAACGTGAGCACGGTAAATAAAAAGAAGATTCACAAGCTTCATAGGCAGCATTTCTTGCAGAGGTTCACGTACAAACCTCACTGGCCACAGACCGTTCCACCTGACTATCGTTGGTCTGTGAGCACTTAACAGGCTCAGCTAGATAGCTAAACAGACTCTTTTCGCTCCACTAAGAAGTCAGCAGCCAGCTTATTAGTGATGATGAAGAAGCAGCATCCACTTTTAGAAGAATTGAAGACTATCCAAAACCAACTGAGTGGACCTCATACTCTGGCTAACCTAAAGAGTCTTCTGAACCATTTTCATATAGCAAGGTGGTTGTATCAGTTAAGAAGTTGTATCAAATAAACCTGTGTTTGAGAACCAAGTCATTGTCACAACAGGGAAGGTGGATGGCTGAATGTAAACAGCTCAGTTTTTATTGTAAAAAGTTATGACATGTTTGCAACAAACGAAAAATGATCAATATTTCGTATCGTACAGGTACAACAACACTCCAAAGTCGGGTGTCAAAGTTGAGGTGTGGTACCCTGCCCTTCAATAGCTCCTGTTGGTGTTCAAAGAAGCAAATATGTTCCTGAGTAAAACAGACATAAAAGAAGGAAACCAGCAGTCTCAGTCCTTATTCCACCTTACTCACCAAAATTTTTGGCGTGTAAATGTATTTGCAGTTCCTCTGCTGAAAGAGGGCAAAGCTTCAAAGTTCTGATCATCATGGACAGGGATGTAGTAAATGCAGAAAAAGAAAAATGTTCAAATATTTGTCAACCTATTGGACGAAACTGCTATGTCATCTCTCTCTCTCTCTCTCTCTCTCTCTCTCTCTCTCTCTCTCTCTCTCTCTCTCTCTCTCTCTATCACACACACACACACACACACACACACACACACACACACACCACAGTTGGACGAGTGCTAATTTGCAACGTAAAGTCAAACTCCATTCCATACACCGACGTGTTGCACAACACACGCCAGACGGAGGACTCAAACATCCATTTGGAAGGGCTGACCAGTTCGTAGCATGACTCTTAAACCACATGGCCATTCCGTGCGCTATGAATGAAAAGAAATAATAATAATTTAATACTAATAAATGAAATAAAATAAGCATGCAGAAAAACAACATTTTGAAGCATAAAACAAAACTCATAAAATAAAACTTTCTGTATCACGCAGACAAACATTCCTTCAACATAATGCTCTGCTTAGCATTTGCTGTTACGAATGAACAAAGTTTCACGTGATTATCTTTTTTAAATGAAATCATGATGGTGGATGAGTGAATGTAAATAATCAGTCTGTAGTGCTAAAAGTAATATAATAAAAGAAAAATCCCAATAGCAATTTATCACTTTACACCACCCCCTATACCTAAATGTTAGTTGCTCAGGCTAAACCATTTGCGAGGATGTGTAAGGAGGAGAAAATCTTGACTGGAGAGAGAGAGAGAGATATTGAGAAGACTGCATGAAAAATACTGTGGCAGTATAATAGGAGGAAGAGGGTATAGATGGTAGAAGAGGAGAAGACAGTGGTAAGGAAGACCAAGTGGAAAGTAATGTAGGCAGTGACAATGGGACCAAGAAACAAAAGTAGTAGGCCTAACAATGCAAGAGAGATTTAACTGTGTGGCGGCAGTGGCCAAAGCGAGAGCTGTATTTGAAAACATAATTATGATGAGAATTTGGCATGTTCTGTGTTAAAAGAGCACATGTATGTTCTGTGTTAAAAGAGCATATGTAGGTTCTTATGACAAAAGCTGAACGAGGACTGAGGCCATCGGTTTCCCTCTTTTCAGTCAAAGTCATTGAAACACGAATTTATTTGCCTTTCTCGTGCTCCAACAAGGGCTATTTTTCCATTGATATATTGACTGAACCAGGTTGGGTTGGAAGAGCAGAATAACAAACACTTGGGAAAAAAAAGGCAAAATGAAAATTACGTATTCTTCAAATTGATCCACGTGCCCCTCCCCCTGAATTCACCCTTGAGAAGTAACCTATAATAATTTTGACCTTGGACTGAAGTACTTCATGTTTTTCAAAAGCTGCTTCTAAACTAAAGTGCCAATGAAGATGGACAATTTTCTCAAAGGATGGTCTAATATTTGGAGATGGAAGCCATTCCGAAAAAAGAGCACCTATTACAAGTGACCATGACTACCAATAATACATGTGTGATCACGACTCACGAGTAACTGCAGAAAATAGTGTAACTGATTACACGGAAGTAGCAACAGCAACAAGAACATGAAACCTGCACGGACATGTGCCAACCGAGCAGTAGCTACTTCTCCCTATGCCATCTGTAAGAGCGGCTTCCCATCCCAGCCACAAAAATGGGCTGCACACAGTTTACGAGTCTGCGAGTGGCATTTCATATGTAGACGTAGCGAACGGCGCCACAGCCAATCGGGAGTAGTGTTTGTGCGGCCAGTATAAGAAATAGCTTTACTCTTTATGGTTTGTAAACAAATTGGCATCATGGATGTAACAACATATTGCATTTCAATAAATGTGAAATTTATATTTACATTCTGTAATGGAGATTGAGCTTAAGATAATGACCTGAATGTACTATGTATATTTCCCACCATGATTTTAATTGTGGTGATTGACTTTTGTAACCTTTATGAGCACAATTACTTTTACTGAGCGGTTCTGAACTGGAGATTTGGACACTACTATGAGAAAAAACTTCTGTGTAATCTATACCTAACCTTAAGGTTATGCTGGCTCATTGTCGGTTTTGAAGTTGTCGATAGCGTGTTACACAAGTCTGAATGTGTGGTGGAGACACCCTTTCACTTAAAAAAGTAATCTGTAGTGTAGCCTTAAGGAGGTCAGGTGTATGTTAAACAAGAATTTTTTTTTTTTTTTTTTTTACTACGTGAGGGCACGTAGCGCCCAAATCTCCAGGTAAAAACCAGAACTTCCAGATACACGGATTCTTCCAAATTACCCCACAAGCAGTTTTTGTCAGGGAAGTGAACACTAATTTTAACGAGATTCATTATTCACGTATTTCAAGGCAACTGGAAAAATTAGAATCACACACATTACTAAGAGTGAAGCTACAGATCACTTTTAAACACAAAATTTCAATCTATAACCTAGATTCTGCTTGTAAACAAATTATTATCTCTAACTCAGCCACAACATAATTACTCACGCCACCTACAAACACACACGCAAACGACAACACATCAATGCCACAGGTCAAAGCCGATGGGTTGTATACCCTTCTTCAGCTGAGCCCACATTCGCATCTATCTGAAAACAGGGCCTATCACCCATTACCGTACTGAGGTACTGTACTGTACATAGCACTGTAACCTAACCTAAACAAACTATTGCATAGGTGTGAGGAACTTTATTTCCAAAATAAAGTTAAATTTAACTTATGGCACCTGTTGCTGTTGCATGCTATTGTTAGCTACAAAATGTCCACATTACAAGGATAATTTAAAAAATGGACAAGGCTACACACTAGAAGGTGTCACCATAGGGGAGGGACAGCATTATTTACGTCATGGTCAATACAAAAGAACAGCCCCTTCATTTGGCCAAATGAAATGCGAGTGATCATATGTGGCTGACATTAACCAATTGCATGACAACACAAATGTTTTGTCATGAAATTTCTATTTTATGGCGGCATTTATTTTCGTTAAGTGGTCAAGGGTATATATAAAACACTACTCAAGCCATTCTGTGTGGTTCGGATTTCCAGTACCAACATCTTGTATTGCATTGTTGATGTTGTCAACATAATTATGAAAGGCAGCTGGGATTTGATTTTAACATGAAAATAGTAACCGTAACTAATATGTTGCAACCACAAAGAAAACAACACTACCGTACAAATAAGGGGAAAAAAATGAAAAAAAAAGTTAAAAGAAGGGGACAAAATTGTGGTATGTTGTATAGAAACAGATTAGTAATCATGAATCAGTTAGATTAGATTATTTATTTGTTCCGTAGATCCATATTGAGGGGATCCTCGTGGATGTGGAACATGTCAAGAAACAAGATTTACAAGTTGAATAACAAGTAATACTAATAATATAAATACATACACTTATAATATAAATACAGATACATAATTTTTTAAGGTTTTTTTTTTTTTTTTTTTTTTTTTGCTGATAATATAATAATACTAATATAGTATGAGTGCATGCATCATTTGGTACAATTTAGAAATTCACTAATGGAGTAGAAGGAGTTGGCCACTAGAAAGTCTTTTAGGTTCCTCTTAAACTGATCTTTATTTGTGGCTAAATTTTTTATACTTGATGGTAAATTATTGAAAATGTGTGTTCCTGAGTAGTGGACCCCTTTTTGAACTAAAGTAAGTGCTTTTAAATCCTTGTGTAGATCATTTTTATTTCTAGTATTGTATGTATGAACTGAGCTGTTTGTTGGGAAAAGGGATATATTATTTATGACAAATTTCATTAAGGAATAAATATACTGAGAGGCAGTAGTTAATATACCCAGTTCTTTGAAGAGGCTTCTACAAGACGTCCGTGAATTTACTCCACAAATAATACATATTACACGTTTTTGGACTCTGAAGACTTTTGACTGACTTGAAGAGTTACCCCAAAATATTATACCATATGACATTAAGGAATGAAAGTAAGCAAAGTATGCAAGCTTTGTTATTTTTATGTCTCCTATGTCTGATAACACTCGTATTGAAAATACAGATTTGTTGAGTCGTTTCTGCAGTTCTGTGGTGTGCTCCTCCCAACTAAGTTTATTATCAAGCTGTAATCCCAGGAATTTAATTCTGTCAACCTCTTCTATCTGCTCTTCTTCATATTTAATGCATATGCTGTCAGGAAATCTCTTACATGTTCTGAACTGCATGTAGTGCGTCTTTTCAAAGTTTAATGACAATGAGTTGGCTTTAAACCATAGACCTATATTCAACTCACTTAAGTGTTTTGCACAAGGAAGAGTTAGTTGCAACAAAATATTTTGAAAACAAATGTAACACCCTCAGTGCCAACACTGCAAGCAAAACTGTGTTGTTTCTCTGCAGCAAAAGTCTATATCAAGTAGACAATATAGGAATTGAAATTTAATAATAATAATAAAAGGGCCAGAAGGCATCAATTGATGAGGTTCCAGTATCTGTTCTAAATCAGTGGATAGAATGCTTAGAATTCAATTAACAAACATAATGAGGTCTTTGGCTATGATGTTTTCCTGGAGTACTCAAAACACAAATTGTGTCCCTGCTAAAATTAAAATAACGTGGAGAGTACTGAAAACAGGAGAGTTTTACTGTGGTCTGCATTCTCAAAACTAATTGAATCAAGCAAGGAAGAATGTTTCAAAAGTTAATGGATAGTAATTGTATAGGCCTAATTTCTTTAAAGTAGCATAGTTAGGTTTTATAAGTGTAAGTACCGTAGTAAAATGTCTGTAGTAACAAAAATCCTATCACTTTAAGCTTGTGACAAGGATGACTATTTGACAAACATGTTATTCGACTTGTCCTCTGCTAATCATAAAGTGCTACTAGCCATGCTTGAAGCAATATGTGCAACATTGAACATAAAGACAAACAATACGCACCACAGCAAAAAAGGGAGGGTAATTGTGTCACACCAAGCACATATGATGAAAATATACACTGTCTTAGAAGCACATTTAAGAGTGAACACAGACTGACGTTAACGTGAAATGTACCCATGAAAATTCGGGCAGTCACTGTGGTGTCGAATTAGGCTGACTCTTAGCTACGGAGTTCGTATCTGGGGATTGGAAGGCTCAAACACAGAGGTCCGTAAAAATAATTCCTATAAGTAGTCGTCAGCGAAACTGTAAATATCAACTCAGACAATTGCGCACTCTTACTACTCCTTTTCTGACGAATTTCTAAAGATTTCCCTTCACCAAAGTTGTCGATAGGTTTCAGAAATGACTATCAGCTGCGAAAGCTATACGGTGAAATCGTGCTTCGTACAATGAACTAATAGCAACTTATTCTGCTCAAATAAACTGTGATGTTCTATACCGGAACCTTTGTTTACGAGGGAAAGAAAACTCTTCTACCGATACCAATGTTTACTCGCATCCACTAGTGTCTCGATTCCGACCACATCATTCCTCTAGTCGCAATAGAGCTGCGCTTTAGCTTGGGTCAAACAGCTGGTTAATTTTCGTATCTGATAACTGTGAGAACATGAAGCACTAGCAATACTCACGATGCACTCGAGATGACACGCATCAAGTCCAGCACCTGTCTCCTGGACGCCATCGTACCGCAACTTCCCACAAGCACTGTGCCACGCACTAGCTCACGACACAGACGACCGTCTGCCAGGTGCCAAGGTTGTTTTGAAAGCCAGGCGACTTGTTGACACCGAGCGGCAGGCTGTCCAACCTGAGCAGCTCAGTACCGTTATCACGGCCGATACTTGTAAACAACTCGGGGGAACCACATGTTTGACGAAATACTTGTTTGTAATATTGGTGCTAAATGATGAAGTGAAGCTACCCAAATATTCCCTGCTAATGTCATAACAGTGTCAGTTAACAGGTACTTTTGCGGCTCAGGAATTGTGAGTTCTTCCCGTGGGATCAACCAAGCTATCACCGAGGGTCATATCACTTGCGTTGTAATAGTGAGGCTAAAAATAGCAAGCGTTTCCGAATGAGATGGCAACTCTCAGCCGTTGGTTGCGATATGGTGTTTGGCCACAGTACTGCGCGCTACAGAATTATTGTAACTCCTGTTTATGAAATTATGACAACTGCAGGAAGTAAAATATATGTATCATTTAAAACATTTTTTATCCGTCTGCTGTAAAACTTGCAGCTGGCTAATCACATCACTTAAGAGAAGAATGGGCGAGGCATTCCAAAATACACCGAATAAAATTTTCAGCCCAATCGCGTACAATGAAGACGAGAAGCAAGGCCCAGCTAAGTTGCAGCATAGGCGATATAGCCCAGCCAAAGAAGGAACATTAGGGGGAAAACCGGGGTAGTCACAACTTTTGTATTGTGATGGGGGCGAGTGTTATGAGCAACATACTAAAAAGTCGTCTCAGTCAGGCTGTGAGCGTTGTCGTTCAGGGGCGTTTTGAGGTGCGTTTTTCTTCTTTTTTCCCACGTTTTCCTTGAATAACTCGAAAAAGGTGGCTTCTAGCGAAAATGTCACCAGTACAAAATTGAATACGGTACGTTAAATTTCCTGTAAAAAAAGCTCATGTTTATTTTTTGTCTTGGATTAATAGTTTTCGCGTTACGACTTACAAGTTTCTTAACATCAGCTATAAATTTAAGTAGTTAGGACGTCTTTTCTGAAGCCATTTGTGTGGAGTGTTGCTTTGTACGGTAGTAAAACGTGTCGATAGTTTAGGCAGGAAGAGGATACAGGCTTATGAAATGCGGTGCTACAGCCGCATGGTGAAGGTGGGCAGAAGCAACGGCGGATTCGGAGGGGGGGGGGGGGGCAGAGACACACGAGAGAGAAAGAGACAGAGATGGCGAGGAAGGGAAGGAGGGAAAGAATCTTAGCATTAGAATAATTAACTTTTACTTACGGGCAACACGTAATAGTGAGTTTAAAAATGGAAAAGCCCTGTAATTAACATACGTAATTTGATTTTTTGTGTTATGCTTCCATTTAATTGCTTCTTGCTCTTTTTTGTCAGTAATTTACAATAAAAATAAATAAAAGTTGTTTATTGTTTCGTGATTGCTTGGTAGATAAATGTTTTACTCGTACGTAAATGTGGTTAAAGGATTTAACTACCTGTGTAAAAGAACTGTGAATTTAAAGGGCTGCGCTCAGGCTGGAGCATTCAGATGTTTTCGGTAAACGGTTTTCTGATTCTTTTCCTAGACATTAAGAAATGGTACTCCTGCCCATTATAAACAGTTTTATTTGAAGCTATACGTTTCGATTTCCCAGTTATTGGAGCAAATTAGAAATTTCAACGGCATTTTCCCCTCGCGTCAGATACAAAGGATTTTCATGGTAGTAGAAATTATTCTTGAAACACAGTCAAGTGTAATTTTCATAATCAAATTTTCACTCTAAAGTGGAGTTAGTGCTGGTACGTAACTTCCTGGCAGATTAAAATTTTGTGCTGCACACGGGATTCGAACCTGCGACCTTTGACTTTCGCGGGCAAGCGCTCTACCGTCTGAACCATCCCGACACGCTTCACAGTCCGTCGTCACAACTTTACTTGTGCCTGTTCCTCACTTCCTACTTTCCAAACTTCACAGAAGTCCTCTTGCAAACCTTGCACAACTAGCACTCCTGGAAGAAAGGATGTGGTGGAGGCACGGCTTAGTCACAATCTGAGGGATGTTTCCACAATGAGGACTGCTAGTCCTGAAAGGTTCACAGGAGAACTTGTGTGAAGTTTGGAAAGTAGGAGGTGAGGTACTGAAAGAAGTAAAGTTTTGTGAAGCGTGCCGGGATAGCTCAGACGGTAGAGAGCTTGTCTGCGAAAGGCATAGGCTCCAGGTTCGAATTCCATTTCTGGCCCACAGTTTTAATCTGCCAGGAAGTTTCAAGTTTTCTTTTCTTGGAACTCATCTCCTTTTGCGTAGCAACTTTACAATGAATGAAGAAGAAGTAGATTCAGTACAACGCAAATACAGGAAATCTGAGTTTAGGGAATATCAAAGTTGGCGCGACATACTCGTATTTACCGGGCGACCCTTTAGGATAGGCTGTTTTTCCAATGACACAGCTACTCCGCGGTGATCGCTGGCAGGAGGCGTGTACCACGGCTGCCGGGAGCCGAGCGGCTGCAGACTAGTGTGTGCACTAGGGGCAGCACCAGCTAAAATCGTGCTCACTTGTCAAATTATATACCGTATATTCCCGCAGATAAGACGGCCTTCAGATAAGACAAGGTACAAATTTTCGTCAAAATTTTATAGTTTAAGCATATATCTGGCCTTTAAGAAGACCCCCAAGTTACCGTATTTACCCGAATCCATGCCGCACTTTTTTCCAGTTGTCTGGATCTAAAAATACGCCTGCGAATTAGATTCAAAGCGTCAGGAAGTTCCGAAAAATTCCGTGCCAGAAGTAGTTTTCCTGACCGGTACACCTGGATTGCCCGAGAACAGAAGATACAGGATTTCGAAGGAAGTCGCAATTGTTGCGTATAGCTCCGAAATATTTTAACCCTTTCACTGATCCATACGAAAATACCCTCTAATCGTTTCAGTGCGACTCTGGATATATTGAGAAATTTATGTTGACAAGCGACATTGTAAAATCAAGCTAGATTGTAAATAATTCTATTCCTTACCTTATGCCATATAGGTTATCGTATGTATCCTTGTCCACTCAGTATATCAATAAAGATCGAAAAGCGAATTAAAAAAAAAAAAAAAAAAAAAAAAAAAAAAAAAAAAAAAAAAAAAAAAGATGCGCAAAACTTTGTTTTCGTCAATCTCATGATGTAAATTTCATCAAAGTAATATCGCAAATGTGCTGAATAGCGCGGTTATAGCGAGGCTACGACCGCCAAACGATATATATATCGAATCGATATGTTTCGAAACGATATCTATGGAATAAGCCAATATTTCTGAACAGATCAAAGGATACCGCCACACTCGAACAATAGCGCACTTAAGGATGATTGACAGGTTAACACTTGCAGACCTGTCCACCCCCGCCAGACTGACGCCACATCCCCCATCTCCCACCCCAGCCACGCCGGGGAACATGCCCCGCCTCCGAAGGTTGCGATCTAATATTAATTTGTATATCAAATTAACTGCCTACTTCCGCACTTCCACAGTCTATTTATGTTTCGTAAATGTTCGGAAATAAGCCTTATGCGATAGATGTTTGGAGTTATGCCTTAAGAGGGGGAAAATGCCACATACCGCACATCGCACGTCAATTTAATTGTAACAACCTATGTGCTTTTTTTTTTTTTTTTTTTTTTTTTTTTTTTTTTTTTTTTTTTTGTCAGTAACAACGGCAGCCGCCTCCACAAGTAAGCACTTGCGTGAGCACAGCCCCCGCCTCCGCCCTGCTACCGCTCTCCACCCCACCAACAGCCCTAAAGATTACTGACCCGGTCCGGGACTCGAACCCGCGCCCCTGAATACCTCTTTTTCCGAAAGTTTTTACTTATAGATGTACACTAACATTGGAGGAAAAAAAAGGAGTCAATTATTATTGCATACTTCGAATAGTACAATTAGCTGGAGTAACACGAGAGATTCGTAAACAACTTGACCCTGCCAGCAGCCAGACCATCCACCACAGCTGCCAATTGTTGTTTTTAGACGTCTAGACGTGTTAACAGTAATTTGAGTACAGCTCAACCCCCACTGCGACCACAAACACGCAGTGTTCTCTCGGCAAGCTACATAAAACATTTCTATAAACATATGCTAAATGTTTAAACAGAAATATCATAACGTTTTATTATTTTAAGCATTCTCTCTCCAAGCTCTTCGCATAGACTACATATACAACAGCCAACAGACATGTTTAATAATAGCGCACATTGGATAATAAACGGGTTGTATCGGTCACGAACGCCACTAACTTATGTATCCATCTTAACAAATACTCGTTCGATGTCCAGATTATTTAAAAACAATTCTAACCATAGCCAAACATTTGGAACTACCCAAAAGAAAATGATCTATAAGCAAAATAAATGTATCTCTTCGTTTAGACGATCCAAGCAACAGCCATCGAACGAAATGTAACGGTAACAAACGCTACAAACTTGTATGTCAACCACTCTTTCGATAAAACAACAACAGCAGCAGAAGATGACATATTGTTTATACAAAAATTCCAGTTTACTGGTGGAAATAACGAAAATCGGCAATGACATCTAGCACAACGTCTGCATAGAAACTAATGATTTCCAACACACAAGGCATTTTACCGAACATAGCAAAAGCCGCTCTGTCAGTCAGCACCAGACTGTTAGGAATGCGTCTAAATATACATCTGCAAGCACCGTTAACAATCGTCCATAACGCAGAGCGCTCTCTCGGCAGGCTACATAAAGGAAACATATGCTAAATGTTTAAACAAAATCTCTCAAAAACACCTAAGTTACATCTCCAAATGCTCAAAACCTTCTACGCAAGACCTCTGCAGACGCACCACTCTGACAAGGATAGCGCGCATTGCATTTATTTAATGGAGCTGAGCCAGGCCGAAAGTTCCGAAATTTAACATTCTCTCTATTTAGCGATCTTGCCCTGTTACATTTCCTTAGATCGAGTATAGATGCGCCTTCCGAGAATTCGTGTAGTTTAATTTTACCTCTTATTTCCTTGCTACAGCAGTACACATCTTCTTGCGTATTACCCATCTAAGGAATCTCTATGTCCTGTTACGATGCAAACTACATTTATCTGACGCTGGTCAAACACCGATATTCCAGCGCCCCAGAAGACATTTAAACCCTATTGTGCAACGGAGAGTCGAAATAAAGAAATACCTGAAATAATTTACCGATTTCCGACCGTCTACACTAAAACTTTTCTTTTTTCTCGAAAGCACTGACTCTTCGGAAAGGCACCCGACAATACAGCAACCACAGAACCAAGGTAGTACTTTACCTGCCCAATGCAACACTGATTTTCAGTTCTATAGAATAAGTTCGACCTGCCCTTTAACCACAAAACTCCTGCTCCAAGTTCCTTTCTTGTGATCTCTTATCATCCCACCAAACCAACCTCGGATTTATTTTTTTAATTACAAATAGATGTCTACCGCAAACGAAGATTCTTAGAACGGTAACCTACACACTGCAACACCTGATCCTATATAGAACATGGAGTGTCTACACTTTTTTGATACAGTACAACTGAGTACATGCAACGTAATGTTCGCAAACACTTATATCGCACCCAACGCTCGCATACATCGATCATAACCTGCGCTCTAAGGAATGGATGGGAGTGACACACAGTACAGGGCCACACTTTGTAAGTATTGGCTATCCCCGTTTCCGATCTAGGCCGTAAGTGTATATTGCAACCTCCAGTCTGGTAATGCCAAACGAAGAGATAAAAGTATCCCACAAACGCCTGTTATTAAATAGATAAGGTGATTCGACAAATAAATGTATTCGTCAGCAGTCGATTCCAACTGTCCTATACAGCCCTTCGCATTGTCTCCATGACGAACTTGTCGAATTTACTACGCATGTATAAGTTAAATGATCAGCAATAATGCCAAATCGACTTCTTTAGAGTTCTATCGGAACACAACACCGTCCACAAATGGAAACACTAGAGCCGGTCAAAACGGCCGCCACTCCCGCAGCGCTTGACGGCTGGCGGCGGGTGAAGGGTTGGTAGAGGGGGAGCGATGACGTCACACTCGCGAGAGCGAGGTGTTTCGGGCAGGACGAGTCACGGTACTCCCAGGTTGACGCCGCGCCCGCCGGGACGAGCTGAGCTTGGCTGAGCCGCCGGCTGCGTGTTCACAATGTGCGCCGGAAAAAAGGGGGAACATACACTTTTTCGATATTCACGTTGTAAAAATCGTTGACGGTATAAACGATCACGCTACATCATTTTATGAAATTAGTTTTTCCTTACTAGCTTTGCCTTGCCTGTGAAAAAAATAAAAAGGCTAAATTTCATTCCGCACGAGTTTTTAGTTCCCTAACGCTCCTCAGTCGATTTTGATGAAAGTATGCGTTTAAAAAATCTGATTTTTGGACACATTAAAGTAAAACATCTTAGCTTTCATATAAGACGTTCACATTTTCGTAATTCCTAACAGTCGTTTTCAAATAACGCTATTTCTCAAGTATATGCACTTCATTTACAAATCGTGTATTGAAAAAGTTAGATAGCGGGCAGGTTACTGTTCTATGATTTTTAGACCATATATTACAGCGAGTGAAATGGAGCTAAAAGAACAAAAAAGTTTTTGAAATGGTAATCACACTGATATCTACCTCCTTTCACAAGTAATTGCGAGTTATCTGAGCGCCCTCGGGCCGCGACCACAAGCCTACGAACTCGGCCTGTGTTGAGCGTAGCCTGAAGCACTGCAGTGCCGACAAATCTGAATTGCTGGCTACGTTTGTCGGTCCCTCGTGATGTGTTAAAGATCCGTAATCAGAGAACAATAATGAACTAATTTTTCTTGGGTGGCAACCGATTACAATGGACAACTATCTGCTACGATTTTACAGCAGATCATACTTGACTTTGAGAGGCATACATCTGGTTTTTTCCACATAATACAATTCATGGAATTTATATTTAGTGTTTGGAACTAGAAGACAACAAAGTAATGTAAATTGCGACTTTGCTCTTAATGGACTGAAATAAAATTTTGTGACATTACAGTTAACGGCTTTCTAGTTGCAGATGAACGAGAAAGTCAAAAGATATTTATATTTATTGATGCATCTTCTCCTAAGACACAATATATATCTTTTCGCTTTTGTAGTTTAGTGAAAATAATTGTATACTGTGTGTCCGACATAAATGCGGTACTTTCACGTCTGAGATGAAAGTAAGAATGAACTGAGTTGCTTTTAGTAACCTGTTTGAGACGAACATTTTGCTGTATCATTTGAAGACAATTTTCTTTGTCTGCAAGATGGTACTTTCGAATTTTCAACATACGCTGATTTACTTTAGCCTCAGACACTGCAGGACAGGTCAGTAAAGGATGAGAAACGTCTGTCACTTTTTTCCAATTTTTTTCCGAGGGAAGGGGAGAGCTTGTCCCCAGCTATAAGGAATCCCACTGTCGGCAGAAGATCGATTGCTGGCCACTTCAAGAATCCAGCTAACAGTTCATTGATTTTATTATATATTAAAAGAATCTACGAAAACTAAAGTCAGTCGGACAGACTAAACTACCCGGCTGATTTCCTTCATTTTTTGTGTAAAACTAAAGGTATTCACCCACTTTGTCTACCTTCCAACGGGATTTCCTTCTGTATATTTCTTATGGGAATGTCCTGGCTGTAAACTAAAGTCATTAGGTCAGGCCGTTCTATCCGACCCGTTTTCTTCATTTTCGCTTTAAACGGAAGATATTTATTCGCAGATTTGGCATCAAGTATCATAATTAACTTAAGTCTCTCCTTACTTTAATTTCATTCAAACGCGGGATCCTTCTGTCATTGCATTGAATATTTCAATCGGTTTGTTTAAGGATATCTTCGGTTCTAAATAAAGTACACAGTTCTCTTTGACCTAACAACACTCAACGGATCAAGATCTTTCATTTGAGCTTTTAAACACTTGTACGGATTGATTCTGAAGAAAGCTATGCGTGAACATTCAACTTTACTTCCATGTCATCCCAACGCTTTAGTCATTCCACCAACGGTGCGAAGTATTCGCACGTGTCCTCTATCTTTCTTATATATTAAAAGAAAGTATTTTATAATTATAATTGATTTTAAATAAGTGTTTTAATATGAATTTAAGAAAACACAAGGTTATATAATATTCTGCATACTCTTTAAACATTTTTAAATGATAAATATTTAATTTTACTTATTTCCATTTCACATGACTGGCCACTAATGCTGCAAAGTATTTGCACAGGTCGCCTAGTTTTATTACTATTGTTCTCACACTGTAGTGAACCGTCGAATTTTATGAACATAAGAAATAGGTGGGAATGCACTCATTCCATCCATATAGACTAACCTTTAGGAGAGTATTTCCGTCCTTTAACATTCGATATATTTAATATTCCCGGCGCGAGTCGGCGCCGGCACGAACCGATTGGGGTATGGTGTTGCTTTCGCAGCACAAGTATCACAAGTCTCCAGTCTGTTTTCAGCTGAAGCTTCTCTGCATGATTTTTTTTTCAATTATACTTATGATAATATGTTTATTTTTCTTCTATTACTATTAATTCTGTAATATGAATTTAAAAAATTAAGAAATGTTTAGTTTTTCACATAAGGAAAAACTCTCCTAAAATTTTAGTCGAAATTAATGGGATGGGTCCATACCACATATTTCTAATGTGTTTATACTTCTATGAGTCACTACAGTGTGCAAACAATAGTAATAATAGTAATAAAATTACAAAATCAATTAACAGTTAGCTGGCTCAAAGTAGATGGCAGTGAACAAGTACTGGTCACACCTGTGTTTCCTTCGATCTTCCACTAACAGTGGGTGACGATCCCTTGTTGCTGTCCACAAGCCCACTAAGAACGAAAAAACAAATCACAACATGAAACAAATGACACGTGCTTCTCATCCTTTAATAATCTGCAGTGTCTGAGGCAAAACTAAATCTGCGCGTGTTCCTTTCATTTAAAGTATAAAAATCGATATGAATGTACCATGGAGACAAGGGAAATTGCGAGATTCAGGAAATGTTCTTAAAAAAGCAGTTCCCATCAGACAGCTTCCTAACAAAACAAATAAAAATTCTGAGAACCGTGTACAGTTCTTTGAAAGTAGAGATGAGCTGAAACATAGTACAGCGTGTACCACATAAATCTGGCACACCTGACGTACCCCCCCATGGCCATAAGTTGCAGCATCCCGTATCAGGAGGTAACTAAAAATGTTCAACTGTTTGTTAAGCTTATGGGACTTAACTATGGGGTCATCAGTCCCTAAACTTACAAACTAATTATCAACTACCTTAAAGTAAGGACGGCACAAATATCCATGCCCGAGGGGGGATTCGAACCCCCGACCGTAGTGGCCATGCAGACCGTGACTGGAGCGCCTCAGTCTCCTCGGCCACCGCAGCCGGCAGGAGGTAACTAAATGTCTTTAATTTTACAGTTATGTACTCTTACTTTAGTCTCGGTCTGAGGGATAGCGCTTTTATGTGAGACACTGTATACAAATTGTTTCACCTTGTGGTAGAACATTTGCTGGGTGTTACAAAAGCGAAAATGTAGAGAAGGTTCAAATGTTTGTTAAGCTTAAGGGACTTAACAGGGGGGTCATCAGTCCCTAAACTTACAAAATACTTATGATCTACCTTATACTACAGACGACACAAATGTCCATGCCCGAGGGCGGCCGTGCAGATTATGACTGGCGCGTCGCAGTCCCCTCGGCCACCGCGGTCGGTTTAAGAGAAGGCTAAATAGTGTAATCTTAGGTGTAGATGCATCAATAAATGTAAGTATATTTTTGGGTTTCTTCCATTTATTATCCTCAACTAGAAACTCATTGAGTAGAATTTCAGAAATTTAATTTCAGTTCATCAACAGCAAATTCGCAGTTTACATTAATTGTTTCTTCTCTTGTAGTTTGAAACACGAAATATGTATTCCACTAATTGTACAATGTCGACAACTATTGTATACCTCTTAAGTGAAGTATTACCTTAACATAAAACCATAGCAGATCATTGTCCATTGTAATCGGTTGCCACCCAAGTAAAATTAGGGTATAGCTATTTTCTGATTATGAATTATTAACACATCACGAGGGACCAACATACGTGGCCAGCAAATATTTTTTTTCGGCACTGCAGTGCTTTACGCCACGCTTAACATACGCGGAGTTCGTAGGCTTGCGGGCGCGGCATGCTGCCGCTCAGATAACTCACAATTACTTGTGAAAGGAGGTAGATATCAGTGCGACTACCATTTCAAAAACTTTTCTGTTCTTTTAGCTCAATTTCACCCGCTTTAATGTATGGCCTAAAATGCATAGTACAGTAAGCTGCCCGCTATCGAACTTTTTCAATACACGATTTGTAAATCAAGTGCGCATACCTGACAAGAAGTATCATTTGAAAACGATTGTTACGATTTTCGAAAAGGTGAATTTTTGTGCTGTTTCAGGCTTTCTCGACGTAACATATTCTTGAATGGTTCACGGGAGTACCGTCGGATACTATTGTAATAATCGCACAATATTTCTGCGAGACAGCTGCTCGCCATCTTCAGGTGAACTGCCGCTGTTGCTTCTCTGCTCGCAATATATATGGTGGCTCGTTACCACGGCGCAGGCGCCGCTGCTGTGACGTCATGGCAGACCAGAGCGTCGACGGCGTGCACATGGAGAGCCTCCTGCCCTACCGGAGGGCCGTTGAGCGGGCCGCTGGTGGTCTGCGCAGGCGCGGCACACAGCGGGCAAGAGCGGCCGCTGGCGGTGGACCAACCGGAGGAACAAGTGCGTGTTTTACGCGTCTCGACTTCGATGACCCATCTGCGTCGATTGGTGACCATCGTCTGTCTGCGGCTGATGCTGCCTCAGTACTGCCAAGGCCGGTTCCCATGCATTACTAAGTTGTAATCCCGTGTCTCTATTAATTAAATTGGAATGTCTTATATTGGACAGACGTGTCGCACTGTGAAAGACAGATGCGACGAACATAAACGCCACACAAGATTGTGTCAACCACAAAAATCGGCTGTAGCTGAACACAGTCTTGATTCGGGACACTCCACGAATTACGAAGAGACCAAGATCATTTCTTCCGCTTCCACCTACTGGGACTCAATAATTAAAGAGGCCGTCGAAGTACGCATTGCAAAAAAATTAATCAATAGAGACCGGGATTCCAACTTAGTAATGCATGGGAACCGGCCTTGGCAGTACTGAGACAACATCAGCCGCAGACAGCCGATGGTCACCAATCGACGCAGATGGGTCATCGAAGTCGAGACGCGTAAAACACGCACTTTTTCCTCCGGTTGGTCCACCGCCAGCGGCCGCTCTTGCCCGCTGTGTGCCGCGCCTGCGCAGACCACCAGCGGCCCGCTCAACGGCCCTCCGGTAGGGCAGGAGGCTCTCCATGTGCACGCCGTCGACGCTCTGGTCTGCCATGACGTCACAGCAGCGGCGCCTGCGCCGTGGTATCAAGCCACCATATATATTGCGAGCAGAGAAGCAACAGCGGCCCCCACGCGGATCCTCTATGATCTCATTCCTTTCCCCAGACTCGTTCTCTTTATTGAAAATCTCCGACTCCGTTACATATCCCGCAAATCAGATCCGCCTAATCCTCTAGTCCATCCCCTCCTCTCTGCACCTGGTACATTTCCGCGCCTCCACCACTGTATTCCCCCTGCTCTCCACTTGTCCACCCTCCGGATCCTTTCCCGTGGCAACTTCCGTACCCTCCCCCTCCCGGATGATGCCCTCCGACCTGACATCTACCCTTCATACCAGCTGTGATCCTTCTCCTTGCCCCCTCTCCCCCTTCTCTCCCTGAGGGCCCTGACTATCCCTCCCTTCCTGTCCCTTCTCCCCTCCTCCGTCCCCCGTCCCTCCGGATCCTCCTCTTACTGCCCTCCCCTATCCTTCTTCCCCATGGCTTCCTGGGACATCATCCCCCCCGTCCCTTCCCTACCGGCTCTGTGGCTCCTCCCCACCCTCTCCCTCTCCTTTCATCCCTTTTCCCCCCACACCACATCTTCAATGCTGTCAGTGCCCCACCATCTACGGAACTTCCTTTGTGCTTCGACAAGTGTGGTGTGTTTTAGTTACATTGTTTTATTTTACAACAGTGGACGGCCAACCCGCAACCGACACCGTCAGTTTTAACTTATGTATCTCTCCGAGTGTGTGTTGTGTTTTTTGTTTTAACTCTCACCATGGCCGCCGCCCTATGCTCATTTTAATTGTGTGTGTGCCACTGACATTCGAGCAACTGTTTTTATTCACCACTTTCGCCGTTCCAAGTGTTTTATGTCACCACTGTTTTCCTCGATTTTATGTACTTTGTTTTATCTCCATTTTAAATCTCCGTTTTATGTCTGTATTATCTCCAAAATTTTATCTCCTTTGTGTTTTTATGTTCTCCGCTGTCAAATTTTATTTCTGTAGGCCGAAGAGCGCTGCCGGCCCGCCCCCTTTTTAGGGGAATTGAACCCACAATAAAGGAAAAAAAAAAAAAAAAAAAAAAAAAAAAAAGCAACAGCGGCAGTTCACCTGAAGATGGCGAGCAGCTGTCTCGCAGAAATATTGTGCGATTATTACAATAGTATCCGACGGTACTCCCGTGAACCATTCAAGGAGGTGAATGTTTTATTGGAAAGCTAAGAGGTGGTACTACCCTGTGTCCAAGAATCAGATTTTTTGACCGAATACTTTCATCGAAACCGAGTGAGGAGCTTTACGAAACTGAAAACTCGTGCGGAATCAAAAGTAGACTTTTTATTTTTTCACAGGCAAGGCAAAGCTTGTAAGGAAAAGATAAGTTCATAAAACGATGCGATGTGGTCTTATATACCGTCAAAATTTCTTATAACTTGAAAATCGAAAAAGTTGTTTTTCCCCCTCTTTTTCGTGTTGGCACATCCCCACTCGGCTCGGCCCTGCCGGCAGTGTAAACGCACTGTCGTAGACGTGTGCCGGACGGGCGCAATATTTAACGGCATCGTGAGGAGGGCTGACTGTGCGCATGCGCACTGCTGTCGGCTGCTCCACATGCCAGCCGGGAGTACAGAGTCTTCTCGCTCCCGAGACTGCATTATCGGCACCGCCGGCTCCCGGGCGCGGCGGTCTCGCTAGCCGCTCTTGCTGGCGGGAACGAGCGGGAGCCAGGCCACGTTTGACGGCCTCTAGGAAACGCACTGCATCGTATATTTCAAACACTTTTTCCGACTCTTATGATACCCACAACTCCGTATGGAACACTAGGTTATGGATAAAACGACCGCTTGTTAACTGTGGTTATTCCATTGGTTTTGAACTCTGCAAATAGCTGCTCCAACATCCAGTCCTCAACATTTGGATACAATGTAGCCCTTCTCCAAACGAGAATGCAACATGTTTGTCGTGTGTTCCGCTAATTTCGGTTAATAAAATGACGCAAGACCAATCCTCCGGGCTGTTTAGTGTAAAAGCAAATATTTTTTAAGACTATCTGTTTAAACTGGGCATGCACATAGGCAATAGCTTCCTTTAAAGCTTTTGTCTTCGCCATATAACCCAGTCTTCGTTTACCCTTCTTCTTGGGACTTGTGGAATAATGTAGGCGATACCTACGTCTGTGGGAAATGAAGCCCTGGAAGGCTAAAATATGCCTTAATATAGCTCCTTGCTCGACTCTCCAAGTAATTTACAGGCAGACTGTTGAAACTAAAACATATTGTATAAGCTTTTCTCGGGGTGAAAGAGCAGTCAATTTTTGGGTACTCTTAATATCCAAGTAATCAAATTGTAGAATAACTGATCTCTAAAAGTGCATGTTAGCCGGGACCATATGGATGGGAGCGATGCACAGTACAATGATGCACTTTGTAAATACCATATCTTCTCTATTAGTACACTTAAACAATCTTCTTGCACAGATCCATAACCACAATCCTCCATCCTGGTAATGCCATCTTCTCGACCCAGTGAAAAAGTAAGATTCAAATGTTTGTATAGCTTATGGGACTTAACTAAGGGGTCATCAGTCCCTAAACTTACAAACTACTTATGAACTAGCTAATACTAAGGACAGCACAAATATCCATGCCCGAGGGGGGATTCGAACCCCCGATCGTAGGGGCCGTGCAGACCGTGACTGGAGCGCCTCAGTCCCCTCGGCCACCGTGGCCGGCTGAAAAAATAAGAGTCCTCACAATCGCCTGTCTGGACGCTTTATAAAATCGATATTGTTGCTACCAATAACTTTGCTTACACCTGGGCTCGTGATTTGACAAATTTTTATTTATTTTGATTCTACAATTCGACGCCAACCACACTAAGCAATCGTTTCCAATTGCCTTGTCGTCACCCGCAACCATGTTGCAGTTGCTCCTTCCATCCGAAAGTCATACTCGGATACCAACACCACCCAATCCCTTCGAAATCTTGTGTGTTGTCCAAATCCAGGAGATAGAAGGCATCTACAGGAAGCTGCTGTAGTATAGATGGGAGCTCCTTCATTATAAGATCGGTTAGCTCCACTTTATAAGATATATACCCACAGGACATGCATGTTTCCCCCCGTATTCCACAAAGTAGCCACAAATAGTAACTTCGTCTTATCTCCAGCGTTTGCAGTATCGAACTTGCTGAATTTACTATGCAGATAGATCCGCACATCTATAACAATACCTCACCACACACGCACTCCATTGGCTACAACTAGCACACTTAAAGTTACCAAACTATAGGAGTTTTATAAAAATAAATAAATAAACCGCTGATTTTCGACGAATGTATTATGATCTACCACAGCAGACATCTCCGCTACACAACATAATGGACACCAGCCGTAAAGTGGACAACACTAGCATACGATTAAACAGATGATGCTTCGACGAAAGATCAGATAACGTACACACTGCAAAGTTCTTTTACTATCACCAAAGTCGGCTTCTTTAGAGCTCTACCACGACGTGTGTTTAGAGTATATCAACACTTTTTACTTAAATTCCATCCCATCTAGCCAAGAGCACTCTCTGTAAAGCGCCAAACATTTCCAACACAGTAACAGAACTAACTACACCTGCAGTCAACACTAACCTACAACAAACGGATCTAGCCATTCTAACTTGTTTTTTACAAAATTTTTGACCCAACTACCATGCTGCAAGCTCTGTATAAGTGCGTAACAACTTCCAAACGCAACCCAGGCAGGGCTATCTTTACAGTCGTCACTAACCCACCACATACACTCCGCATAAACAAGTTACCACAGACGGTGTTACAACCGCGATCAGTATCAGACAAGATCTCCCAGACACAGCGCATTTTAATAAGGTTTAGATCTCTCCCACCAAATAACTGCATTGATTGCTTGGCCCGTCCCAAACATCCAACCACAACTTTGTTTCCAATGAATAGCCCGGCAGACTATATTTCTGGGACGCTTTCTAACAGTCAATAGACTACATACCTCGTGCATTAAAGAGCATTCACGCAGAAACCACCATCGTATTCCACTCCTTCTAACAAATTATTACTCTCAATAAACATCTGTAACACAGTGTAAAAATGATCGATGTGCACACGCACAGAACAGCTAACAAGAAAAGATCTAGATCAAAGCCAAGTTCTTATAATCCTTACAAGCAGCAACGCAAAATAGTCTACACCATTTCGAACTAATACAACACCAGATTTTTTTATCGATCTTCAAGAGCAATCCTTTCGTGACTAAACAAACGATTAAACGCACCTCCCAACCGAGGTAACTAATCCTCTTTAAGTTATCTAACTCGATGCTTATCAACCAAAGAACATTAATTTACCACTGCAATCATCTCCGATACGCTACCGAGAGACATCCATTCGTAAACACAGCTAAAAGAAGATATAAATACCCCACATCCATAGCACATAACTATGATACCAAGTATCTATATGCATTTCCACAATTGTGGATCACATCTGCTTTGCATCGAATCGCACGACTAAACAGTTCGAAATAGGTATTTCGCGCAAGCTAGCATGCATACTCACACTCCGAAAATAGAATTACGTTGATTGTAACAACAGACATAAGATTAAAAAACGATAGAAATGCCACAGCTATACCATAGCTCTTAATACACCATCAGCCGAAATATAGACAGCCTTCACAGCCCATAAAGAGACAACCGCACACAATCGTATTACCGATAAATACTGCAATATTTCCTCGCAGCTGACACAAAAGTTTTTACCGTACGAGATGACTACAGCAGTCGTTATAACGTTTATACGCAGATACATACACAGACAGTAGTATGAGCGCCTACTTGCGATGTAGCTATTACAGAAACGAATTATAGTTTTTTTTTTTTTTTTAGAAAATCGATAAGAAAAAGAACGAAATTTATACAAGATGAACCATTGTACAATAAGTCAAACCCCATTCCATACAGCAATGTACGGAACAACATCGATTTAAACGAACGCTTTGCTTAGCTGTAGAACAGAACAACACAGAATTACATCTCCCTAACTACTTTACCGAGCGAGTTACTGCTCTCTGACAACAAGCAACATGTCTTCTAGTATCTTCTCCTAAATCCTGTAAGACCAAAACGTTCTACTCGAAAAACTATAAGTCTTTACAACAATTAACTGCTGCAGATGCAAATTATTACAGATTTTAGGTAATCACATCGACAAGTACGGGATTACAACCCTTTTTTAGGTCACAAGTAACCACAGATCGGAGAAATTCAAATCAAAACCACTGGTTCCTTACCTACTAAGACACCTAGATGTTATTCGAAAAATGCTTTTTGCGTGATCATTCTATACAAAGAACAATTTAAAATAAAAAAGCAGCACATTACTCTACAACTCTTTAACCCTAACCACTTCTTGTACTCGGTGGCTGTCCAAATGCGGCTCATACTAAGTAAAAACTGTGAGATGCGTGATAGTAAATAAGAACACAAGTTTTACGGCACAAAACGTATTAAATTTAGCATATATATATATATATATATATATATATATATATATATATATATATATATATATATATATTACTTTCGATTATTCCCTTTAAAGAGAGCGATTGAACTTGAATAATTATGACTTCTTCTTCTTCCTTCGTTCTTCCCAAATTCTCTTCATGCGTTCACTGTGTTCTCTCTTGCGTTCTTCTGACCACTTTTTCCTGTTCTGTTCTCCGTGTGTTCTTGTTTATGTTTCTTTATAATGTTCCTGAACTGTTCTCTATTGTTAATGTTGTCTTGTGTGATTCCCAGTTCTTTAATATCCTCTTCTGTTTCAGTGATCCACTTCGTCTTGTTTTTGCTTTTGTTTGCTATCTCAAATATTTGCCTTGTGAGCCTGGTTTCAT
This sequence comes from Locusta migratoria, assembly GCA_026315105.1. Taxonomy (NCBI): domain Eukaryota; kingdom Metazoa; phylum Arthropoda; class Insecta; order Orthoptera; family Acrididae; genus Locusta; species Locusta migratoria. The sequence goes on along the minus strand of CM048744.1, from coordinate 2,537,347 downwards.
TCATCCTGGTGATATGTCCAAAAAATTTCATCCTTCTCTTTCTGATGGTGTCCGTTATTGTTTCCATGTCTTTGTAAATCTCTCTAGTTGGTCGCTTAATCCAAATTCCTTCCCGAAGCACTGAACCATATATTTTCCTCAAAATTTTTCTTTCCTGTTTTTCAATCTCTCTGATCTTCGTATGACCATGAATCACTGTAGTTTTTGCAGCATAGAGTGCCTCTGGTAGGACTACTGTGTTGTAATGCCTTAGTTTTGCATTGACAGAAATAGATTTCTTATTATAATGGTTCCAAATTAGCTTATATGCTCTTTGTAATCTTGAGACCCTTTTTTGATTGGCTATTGAGTTCAGTCCTGATGGTTGGATCATCTCTCCTAGATATCTGAAGTGAGAAACTTGTGCCACTTTTCCATACTGAGTTGTGATGGGGAGACTATCTGCAGGCTTGTTTTCCATGTATTGAGTCTTTTCATAAGAGATTTGTAGCCCAGTTTTCTGTGAGATTTCATGCAGCCTCTCCAGTGCGAGTCTCGCTTCTTCCCTGTTGTTTGTTAGAATAGCAAGATCGTCCGCGAAAGCACTTCACCCTGATTCTCTGCTCCTTTTTAATTCCAAGTTGAATTCCGTTAATTTCTTTTTCCCATGTCCTCACAATTTTCTTTATATATATATATATATATATATATATATATATATATATATATATATATATATATATATATATATATATAAAGGAGGTGGAATGCAGGAGGAAAATGCTTCTAGACGAGAACAATCGGATATTTTAACTTTTCCAATTTATTCCTTTATGACATACTGGTTATAGCGTTCCTATGTGTTTACGGAACCAACTCCTCTGACACACAATTCTGTGGTAATTTCCGTTTGGAACACTAGGTTTACGACTATTGCAAACGATTGCTTGTTAGATATTGTTATTCCATCCGTTTTTAACTCTGCAAATGGCTGCTTCAACACCTAGTCCTCCACATTTGGATACAAAGTAGCTCTTCTCCAAACGAGAATGCAATACGTTTTTCGTGTAGAAGACGTTCTATGTTCCGCTATTTTCCGCCAGTACACCGTCGCGTGACCAATCTCCCTGACTGTTTACTGTAAAAGCAAATATTTTATAAGTCCCAGTCGTAACCAGATTTCCCCACTCCCTCTGTTTAAAACCATATGTAAACCTGGCTTGCACATCTGCTATAGCTTCGTCTTTCTCCAGAAATAGTTTGTACTCGTCCTTCATGGCAGTTGCTTTAGCCATATATTCTAGCTTCCTTCTCTTGGCGTCGATATCCGCCATCTCCAGTTTTCTTTTTCGCACACACGAGACATTAACTGCACTTAGCGCTGTAATTTATTTAATGAGGAATGGCTAAGTCTGTGCGATACATTTCCTCTTTTTCGCTGGACTTGTCGAATGACATTGTTTGTAGGTTCCAGACCTAATCCCGCGATATCTATATCTGGAGGCAGTGTGAAGAACAATATTCTGGATTGGGAGAAGTATGTTTCCCCTGCGTTAATGTAGCTTTTAAGTGTACTACTTATATCGTCTTTGCCGGTGTCAGTATTACGAATCTCCACGTAATTTACAGGTAGACAATTCAAACTAAAAGCTGATAGAACGTAATGTATAAGCTTTTATCTATCTGGAAGGTTTTTCTTTACCTGCACACCTATCAATTTTCGGGTATTTTTATTACCCCAGTACACAAATTGCAGGACACTATTAAACACTACATAGCAGCTATTGTCTAAGGTGTTCGTTATTCGCCTCCGCATGGTGGAGAAGCACTTTGCAGATACCGTTTATTCTGGTTTAAAACACTTAAACAGTCTTGCACAAGGTCAAAAACACTATCCACCCGGTAATTGTATATTGTAGCCTCCAGCCTTGTAATTGTTCTTGACCCAACGACGAAGTAAGTGCTCAAATGCAGCAAATAGACCTCTATCTCTCTTTTTAGGGTAAATGTAGCCACGGATCACAAAATTCCCACTACAACCAGCGGATTATCCCGTAGTAAGACTCCAGGACGTTCTCCAAATCATGGTTTTGACTGATATTTCCAGGCAAAGTACTAAGTAACCTTCATATAGGCGAGAGGTAGAATGCTTCCGTAGATTCTAGATGCGTTCTTCGGGACATGTGGTACAGAGACACATTGACTAGACAGCACAGTACGGCTCCTTAAATATGACTGTCAGTCAATTAGATTGAATAGTACGGTGCTGCAGTCTGCCGTCTGGTCAATCTGTCTCTATACCACACGTCCGTCTTCGGACGCATTTGTAAACATTGCACTGACTGCAAAACCACGTTCGTGATGAACACTAACCAGTTGATGCTACGTATTGGTGTGCTTGATGCTAGCACTGTAGAGCAATGAGTCGCATGTCAACACAAGCACTGAAATCAATATTACCTTCCTTCAATTGGGCCAACTGGCGGTGAATCGAGGAAGTGCAGTACATACTAACGAAACAATTGGGTATTTTGACAATTGTCTGCACGAATTATTTCAATTTACGTTTAAAGAGAAATACTAAAGTGAGCTCTAACATGGGAATTAAGCGTTTTCTTTCTTTGTGTGTGAGGAATCTTTCCTGAAAGTTTGGCCGTGCCTTGTAACACCCTGTATATATAGCTATCTTGTCCACCCAAAATATCTCTGGAATAATAACAGCTATTGGAAAACGACTTTCACCGGTATCAATGTACGGCTGGGGCCCATGAATGTACATATTTGGAAATATTCTAAAACGAAAGCAAATGTGTTTTTTAACACAAACTTATGTTTTTTTAAATGGACACCCTATATTTTTTCTTCAGCAATCCATAGCATGACAAATCACGTAAACAATGGCGTTGATTGCATCGCAATATTCCAATTACATCCCGAGATATTGCGACGCGAAGTTGACGCTTGAAAACTCCGAAATGCGCTGCTAGCGCACGTCCTGAAGCTCAGGCGTGAACCCCATGTTGCCCGTGATCGCGATGTGATTGACATGCGTAATCGTACTTCCATACTTACCAAGAGGTCCGAAACGAATATTACGGTCTGCTGCCATCCTGCATTAAAGTCGTACATTCCAGCAGGTATTTATCCCACAGGCTAGGGGTGATACGGTTCTGTAACATCTCTGTGTACCGCAACGTTAGTCACAAAGTTAACTTCGCTTATCGTTAATCAATTACTAAAAAGGTAATGCTGTTCAACGTTAAAACTTTACTTTCCTGTAGATCTAGAGCAAGCGACAGTGAATCATTCACTCATAATAGTAAAATTCATGTAGATGGTTTTATTTATTTATTTAATTTTGGTCCTGTGACATCTTGTGCAGATATAGGACAAGTCAGTTATACAGTGGTTCATGCCATTTACAATACATTATTCATAAAATACATACAGATATACATATAAAATGCAGTTCATACATTATGACATATATAAGCACTATACTCAACTCAGTTTTGTAACATTATTTATGTGGTATCAAAATATATAATACAGATTCACGTATAAGATCAAGGTCATACACTGTGACACATACACAAGCACTATACACAAAAACAATTAAATACAGTTTTAGTTTTCACGTAATATTGTCACCTTCACTTTTACGAAATATGTATGCTTATATGTCAGCACAACTTATACCATAATTCAGTTGCTAAGGTATTCGCTTACAGAGTAGAAGCTGTGGTTCATCGGAAATAACTTCAAATTCTTCTTAAAGAGGTTTTCTTTCTTTTCCATTCGGATATATTCTGGAAGGTGATTGAAGCACACTATGAAGCACACTTTTCTGATAGCTAGAGGTTCTTGTCTGTTGCGCATGAATGTTGTAACGACCTCTGGTGTTATGATTATGCACAGAGCAGTTTAACTGATACGCATTAGTTTTGGCTAGATATTCTCTCATAAACAGTGTTGTTTCATATATATATACAAACATGGAACATTTAGCATTTCTAGTTCAGAAAAAAGACGACGACATGATTCTTGTCTTCGTTTATTGCATATTATTCTGATAGCCCGTTTTTGGATTTTAAATACTATGTGACTACAGTGTGAATTTCCCCAGAATATAATTCCATACTTTACTGCAGAGTGGAATTGAGCCTGATAGGCTTGCAGCACTACCTCTATTTTCTTTTCTCTCTCTCTCTCTCTCTCTCTCTATCTCTCTCTCTCTCTCTCTCTCTCTCTCTCTCTCTCTCTTTTTTTTTTTTTTTTTTTTTTTTTTTTTTTTTTTTTTTTTTTTTTTTGCAGCTTTCATTCAGTACGCGCAGCATATAGCAGACAGAAGATAACTTAGCTGCTAGTACTTTAATATGCATATTCCATTTTAGGTCGGTCACTCTGTAAATGAATGCCTAAGAATTTTGCATCATCAATCACTTTTATGTTTTTATTATTTATTTTTAATGAGTGGCAGGTTTTTGCTTTTAGTGCGAAATATGAAAGTGCATGCCGATAGTTTTATCAGTGTTTATTATTAGTTTATTTTTCTCGAACCACTGTGTTAGTTCCATCAGTGCTGTGTCTGCTGATGATTGAATGGCTTGTTTATTGGGCCCTGTGATGAGAATGCTGGTGTCATCTGCAAACAGAGTTTTTTTGTTTTGCATGAATAGTGTTACTGAGGTCATCTATGTATAAGAGAAAGAGTATTGGGCCTAGGGTAGATCCTTGGGGCACTCCATACTTGATTTCTGTTTTATCTGATGAGTATGTTTTTGTTTTTTTAGTGTTCCCAGTGACCAGGTCTTGTCTAAGTACAACTTTTTGTTGCCGATTTGTAAGGTATGACCTAATCCATGTATTTGGTATTCCTCTAATTCCTTTTTTTCTAATTTATTGAGGAGTATATTATGGTCTATTACATCGAACGCTTTCGACAGGTCTAGGAATATTCCGGTAGCTAATTCTTTTCCGTCTACAGCCTTTAATATTTCATGGAGGTACTCATAGATAGCTGTTGTTGTTGATCTGGATTTTCTGAAGCCATGTTGATGATTTGGCAGTAGTGAGTGTTTGTTGATGAATTCCAACAGTCTTTTGTAAAACAGTTTTTCAAATATTTTTGAGAAACCGCTAAGCTGTGCTACAGGTCTGTAGTTGTTTATGTTGTCTGTTGCCCCTTTTTTGTGTAGAGGGGTAACCTTAACTACCTTCAAAAGGTCGGGGAAAGCACCTGTAGAAAAGGAGTAGTTGATTATATGTCTCAGAGGTTCAAGGGTGTAGTAGCTTGTACGTTTTATGATATAGTCTGGAATATCATCAAACCCAGATGAGAATTTGTTAAGAGAGTTCATCACCAGGATGAGTTCGGCTTGTGAGACTTGGTTGAGGAACATTGATCCATGGGGAGGTTTGTCACTGACAGTGTGATGATCATTTGGGCTATTAAAATTACTTTGAATAAGATCACTTGCTGTCTTGCTAAAACATTCATTAAAAATTCTAGCTACCAAATTAGTGTCAGTTACTAGTTCATTATCTACATTTAACCTAATACTTTTTTCCGTTTGTTTCGTGCCTGTTTCAGACCTGATAATGTTCCAAGTCGCTCGTGTCTTGTTTTGTGATTTTGTGATATATTCATCATTTGCCATTCTTTTTGCTTCTTTTCTGACTTTGCGGTAGGTCTTATTATATTGTGTGATGTAATTTTGCATTTCTGGTGATATTTGCTTTTGCTTTTTATAGGAATGCGGAAGTCTTTTCTTTGCACTGGAAATTTTTATACCAGTTGTAATCATCATACCATTTTTCCCGCCTCAGCAGATAGCAGAAATATGCAATATTACCATCACTTAGGCCCCTGCACTCTTTCAATCTGGTGGGTGGCCTTTTCTCTAAACATAATTTCACTGATAGTAGCACAGCTTCATGGTCACTGTGAAACGAGTAAGTTGACTAAAGTTTTACCGTTGTTTAGGTAAAAATATTTTGATTTGGGAAGTTAAGATAAGACATAGAAGATGAATGTAAACATGTTTAACCAATTAGTTGTATTATCACATAATTATCAATGTTATGTTTATCTAATGCGTTACATGACAAATTGTTTCAAACAAATGTTTCTGAACATCACTGGGTAAAATGGCCCATTGTAGAAACTTGCACTGTGATACCAGCACTACATACTAAAGATATCGTTCACATATCATGCTCAAAGTGATAACCATTGGCTTGCATACATAGGGTCACTCTGCGGATGAAGGATGCCCTTCTTCGTGCGACTGTTTCCTCTTTGATGGCTGTACAAGCATCAATAATGCGTTGCTTCATGTCCTCTGGTGTTGTTGGTTCATGTTGGTAAACAGCATCCTTCACTGCTCCCCAAAGAAAAAAATCCAGCGGTGTAAGGTCCGGAGATCGGGCAGGCCACCTAACTGGGCCACCAGGTCCAATCCACCTACCAGGGAACTTACGGTTCAGAAGTCGTCGTGCAGGGCATCCGTCATGCTGATACCACATGACCATTCTCCTGTTCAGAGGTACGGTGTCCAAGAGAACAGGAAGATTATGTGGTATAAATCTGGAGTACTGTCTGCCATTTGGGACGCCATTTACAAAGAAAGGTCCGATAATGGTTTCTCCAATAATCCCACACCAAACATTCACTTTCCACGGACGTTGATGCTCTACCTGACGGAGCCATTTTGGATTGTCTGCGGACCAATAATGCATATTCCTCATATTGACAACTCCTTTGTTGGAGAATGATGCCTCGTCGGTAAAGAGAACATCTGCGAAAAAAATTGGATTAGTCAGAAGTTTTTGCTGAGACCTCCGACAAAATGTTACCCTGTTGATGAAGTCATTTCCATGCAGATCCTGGTGTAAATGAACATGGATGAAATTTATGACGTTGAAGAATACGCTGAGCACTTGATTACGACACACCAACTTGACGTGTGCTGATGTGAGGATTTACAGCTACGGTAGCGAGCACAGCAACTTCAGCACGTTCATTTGTGCGTGTTCTAGGACGATGTCTAGTTCTTGGATTTAAGCTTCCCGTTTCACGTAGACGAGATGTGAGACGACCAAACATCCGGCGCGAAGGCGATGGCTTGTCAGGGAATCGTCTTCTGTACAGTCGTTCTGCCTGAACAGAATTTCGCCCGCCTACAACAGGGTACAGTACAGGTATGTAGAGTAGGGCAGAAAACAGACGTATTAACGTAATAATCATAATGTTCTCTAACAGTACTATAAACAAACAAGCAACCTAATAACGTATTTCCCGTCAACGTACATTTTCCATAGATCAGCAGCATTTCTACCATATCTTTATGTATGTACATAATACAGTATAAGTTCCACAACACAACGTTTATTCACAATGTGTACTACCTCCGTGCCATCACTAGACTACTCTGATGCACGACTACACTGGCAAGCGGTGTACTGCACGCCAAAGCAACAACAAATGGGATGCTCGGAGGGTGGTGGAGTACAGGAGTTTCCAAGGGTCGCAAATCACAAACAAGGCGAAGTGGTAACTGTGGCTGTAGGGGGAACTACGTTGGACACGTGTTTAGGTAGAGATAGGCCCTGGATGAACGAGTGCGCGAAAGGCACAATGGGTCATTTAACGCATTCGACAAACCTTATTTTGGGTGTGCAGGATAAATAAGACAACCTGACTGGTGTATACCGATCGGCACTGTTTCATATTGTGTACGTAGACACATAAAACGTGCAAGAGGGAAACCATTATGTGCTTATGAGAGTTGATGACAGCAGACCGTATTATTCGTTTCGGACCTCTTGATAAGTATGGAAGTGCGATTACGCGATTACGGGCAGCATGGGGTTCACGCCTGAGCCTCAGGACGTGCGCAGGCGGCGTATTTTGGGTTTTTCAAGCGTCAACTTCTCGTCGCCATATCTCGGCATGCAATTGGAATATTGGGGTGCAATCAAAGCCATTGTTTATGTGATTTGTCGTTCTATGGATTGCTGAAGAAAAAAATATAGGGTGTCCATTTAAAAAACATAAGTTTGTGTTAAAAAACACATTTGCTTTCGTTTTAGAATGTTTCCAAATATGTACATTCATGGGCCCCAGCCGTACATTGATACCGATGAAAGTCGTTTTCCAATAGCTGTTATTGTTCCAGAGATATTTTGGGTGGACAAGATAGCTGGGACACCCTGTATATATTGTCGCGAGGTTTATAATCATATACTATGTACTTTGGCGCAAGTCTCGTAGTTTGGGCTACGGTACAAAGGGCATGAAAGTGCAGAAGTGGTAAACCATTCTGCGTTGTTATTCTTATTTCAATTATTTCTCATTTTTGTATTGGCATTTAATGCAGCCTACGTTGAAGACAGGGTTATACCGAAGAAATTGAAAGAAACTGCATCATGATACGTTCTTCAGTTCTCGAGTTAGAGTAGTAAAGATTACCCGTGCAAAGCCGGAGCGGCTCAGCTAGTTAGTATTAAAATGAATAAAAATTGTTAAGTCATAATTATTGGGTACAGAGAATTGTATCGCAAATTACAAATGTTTATCAGTATTGGTCACAAAGTACAAGGTGAGTGGACAACAGAATCAGTGCTTGCTGGTAGGCAAACTCGCTGAAAGTAACCGCTCTACTGTATCCAGTGAGAAAACCAGGGGAGCTATAAAAAAGTTCTTAAAATAAAAAGAAAAGTTCCTTTCAATATCTACAACTTTCTTTCTCACTGATGAAGCGGAGCGCAGTGCTGCGGTGCGCGCGGCCTTCCGTCGTCGGAGGTTCGAATCCTCCCTCGGGCACGGATGTTCGTGTTGTCCTTCGTTTAAGTAGTCTGTAAGCTACAGACTGATGACCACGTAGTTAAGTCCGATATATTTACAAACATTTGAACAGTTTTTCGCTGACAGAAATTTCCTGACCACAAAACAAAAAAAAGTGGTAGGCGACTAACTTTTTCATGTCACAATTTTTATTTCATACAGAAGTAATAGTTTCAATTATTATTTTTATACAAACACAATACATATTGTACTTGCTAAGAACACTGTTGCCTTCGTTTAGTATTCACCTGTCTATGTGAAAAATTTGATAATTTTTATCTATTCTGAGGGGTCAAATGACAATGTAATTAAGCTGGGTGCCACCTGAGGAACTACGCATTTTTCGGCCCAGCTCCGTTTCAGCAGCCAACCGGGATGGCTGGCGGGCGTCACTGTCTGTGCGCCGTGCAGGCGGTACAGCCTCTTTATGTTACTCTGTGCTCGCTGTTCGGAACCCCATCACAATAGAATGGGACTAAATGACATAAGACACGACCTAGCTACCGTGCAGTGAAAATCAATTATACTGTTATTATCAGTCATACGACGAAAAAGGGATACGCACTATCGACAGTCAACAAAGCCACCTGCAGACTTTAATTATCGACACAGCACCGGCTATTGGCCAGCCCTGCATTGCCCATTGTCAGCCTTACTCCTCTCTTACTTGTGCTTCAGGGGGCTGGTGGTCCTCTCCTTTGTCCATTGTCAGCCTTACTCCTCTCTTACTTGTGCTTCAGGTGGCTGGCGGTCCTCTCCTTTGTCCATTGTCAGCCTTACTCCTCTCTTACTTGTGCTTCAGGGGGCTGGTGGTCCTCTCCTTTGTCCATTGTCAGCCTTACTTCTCTCTTACTTGTGCTTCAGGGGGCTGGTGGTCCTCTCCTTTGTCCATTGTCAGCCTTACTCCTCTCTTACTTGTGCTTCAGGGGGCTGGTGGTCCTCTCCTTTGTCCATTGTCAGCCTTACTCCTCTCTTACTTGTGCTTCAGGGGGCTGGCGGTCCTCTTCTTTGTCCATTGTCAGCCTTACTCCTCTCTTACTTGTGCTTCAGGGGGCTGGCAGTCCTCTTCTTTGTCCATTGTCAGCCTTACTCCTCTCTTACTTGTGCTTCAGGGGGCTGGCGGTCCTCTTCTTTGTCCATTGTCAGCCTTACTCCTCTCTTACTTGTGCTTCAGGGGGCTGGCGGTCCTCTTCTTTGTCCATTGTCAGCCTTACTCCTCTCTTACTTGTGCTTCAGGTGGCTGGCGGTCCTCTCCTTTGTCCATTGTCAGCCTTACTCCTCTCTTACTTGTGCTTCAGGGGGCTGGTGGTCCTCTCCTTTGTCCATTGTCAGCCTTATTCCTCTCTTACTTGTGCTTCAGGAGGCTGGCAGTCCTCTTCTTTGTCCATTGTCAGCCTTACTCCTCTCTTACTTGTGCTTCAGGGGGCTGGTGGTCCTCTCCTTTGTCCATTGTCAGCCTTACTCCTCTCTTACTTGTGCTTCAGGGGGCTGGCAGTCCTCTTCTTTGTCCATTGTCAGCCTTACTCCTCTCTTACTTGTGCTTCAGGTGGCTGGCGGTCCTCTCCTTTGTCCATTGTCAGCCTTACTCCTCTCTTACTTGTGCTTCAGGGGGCTGGTGGTCCTCTCCTTTGTCCATTGTCAGCCTTACTCCTCTCTTACTTGTGCTTCAGGGGGCTGGTGGTCCTCTCCTTTGTCCATTGTCAGCCTTACTCCTCTCTTACTTGTGCTTCAGGGGGCTGGCGGTCCTCTTCTTTGTCCATTGTCAGCCTTACTCCTCTCTTACTTGTGCTTCAGGTGGCTGGCGGTCCTCTCCTTTGTCCATTGTCAGCCTTACTCCTCTCTTACTTGTGCTTCAGGGGGCTGGTGGTCCTCTCCTTTGTCCATTGTCAGCCTTACTCCTCTCTTACTTGTGCTTCAGGGGGCTGGTGGTCCTCTCCTTTGTCCATTGTCAGCCTTACTCCTCTCTTACTTGTGCTTCAGGGGGCTGGCGGTCCTCTTCTTTGTCCATTGTCAGCCTTACTCCTCTCTTACTTGTGCTTCAGGTGGCTGGCGGTCCTCTCCTTTGTCCATTGTCAGCCTTACTCCTCTCTTACTTGTGCTTCAGGGGGCTGGTGGTCCTCTCCTTTGTCCATTGTCAGCCTTATTCCTCTCTTACTTGTGCTTCAGGAGGCTGGCAGTCCTCTTCTTTGTCCATTGTCAGCCTTACTCCTCTCTTACTTGTGCTTCAGGTGGCTGGCGGTCCTCTCCTTTGTCCATTGTCAGCCTTACTCCTCTCTTACTTGTGCTTCAGGGGGCTGGCGGTCCTCTTCTTTGTCCATTGTCAGCCTTACTCCTCTCTTACTTGTGCTTCAGGTGGCTGGCGGTCCTCTCCTTTGTCCATTGTCAGCCTTACTCCTCTCTTACTTGTGCTTCAGGGGGCTGGTGGTCCTCCCCTTTGTCCATTGTCAGCCTTACTCCTCTCTTACTTGTGCTTCAGGGGGCTGGTGGTCCTCTCCTTTGTCCATTGTCAGCCTTACTCCTCTCTTACTTGTGCTTCAGGGGGCTGGTGGTCCTCTCCTTTGTCCATTGTCAGCCTTACTCCTCTCTTACTTGTGCTTCAGGGGGCTGGCAGTCCTCTTCTTTGTCCATTGTCAGCCTTACTCCTCTCTTACTTGTGCTTCAGGTGGCTGGCGGTCCTCTCCTTTGTCCATTGTCAGCCTTACTCCTCTCTTACTTGTGCTTCAGGGGGCTGGTGGTCCTCTCCTTTGTCCATTGTCAGCCTTACTCCTCTCTTACTTGTGCTTCAGGTGGCTGGCAGTCCTCTTCTTTGTCCATTGTCAGCCTTACTCCTCTCTTACTTGTGCTTCAGGGGGCTGGCGGTCCTCTTCTTTGTCCATTGTCAGCCTTACTCCTCTCTTACTTGTGCTTCAGGTGGCTGGCGGTCCTCTCCTTTGTCCATTGTCAGCCTTACTCCTCTCTTACTTGTGCTTCAGGGGGCTGGCAGTCCTCTTCTTTGTCCATTGTCAGCCTTACTCCTCTCTTACTTGTGCTTCAGGTGGCTGGCGGTCCTCTCCTTTGTCCATTGTCAGCCTTACTCCTCTCTTACTTGTGCTTCAGGGGGCTGGCAGTCCTCTCCTTTGTCCATTGTCAGCCTTACTCCTCTCTTACTTGTGCTTCAGGGGGCTGGTGGTCCTCTCCTTTGTCCATTGTCAGCCTTACTCCTCTCTTACTTGTGCTTCAGGGGGCTGGCAGTCCTCTTCTTTGTCCATTGTCAGCCTTACTCCTCTCTTACTTGTGCTTCAGGGGGCTGGTGGTCCTCTCCTTTGTCCATTGTCAGCCTTACTCCTCTCTTACTTGTGCTTCAGTGGGCTGGTGGTCCTCTCCTTTGTCCATTGTCAGCCTTACTCCTCTCTTACTTGTGCTTCAGGGGGCTGGCAGTCCTCTTCTTTGTCCATTGTCAGCCTTACTCCTCTCTTACTTGTGCTTCAGGGGGCTGGCAGTCCTCTCCTTTGTCCATTGTCAGCCTTACTCCTCTCTTACTTGTGCTTCAGGTGGCTGGCGGTCCTCTCCTTTGTCCATTGTCAGCCTTACTCCTCTCTTGTCCATTGTCAGCCTTACTCCTCTCTTACTTGTGCTTCAGGGGGCTGGCAGTCCTCTCCTTTGTCCATTGTCAGCCTTACTCCTCTCTTACTTGTGCTTCAGGTGGCTGGCGGTCCTCTCCTTTGTCCATTGTCAGCCTTACTCCTCTCTTACTTGTGCTTCAGGGGGCTGGTGGTCCTCTCCTTTGTCCATTGTCAGCCTTACTCCTCTCTTACTTGTGCTTCAGGGGGCTGGCAGTCCTCTTCTTTGTCCATTGTCAGCCTTACTCCTCTCTTACTTGTGCTTCAGGGGGCTGGCAGTCCTCTCCTTTGTCCATTGTCAGCCTTACTCCTCTCTTACTTGTGCTTCAGGGGGCTGGCAGTCCTCTTCTTTGTCCATTGTCAGCCTTACTCCTCTCTTACTTGTGCTTCAGGGGGCTGGCAGTCCTCTCCTTTGTCCATTGTCAGCCTTACTCCTCTCTTACTTGTGCTTCAGGTGGCTGGCGGTCCTCTCCTTTGTCCATTGTCAGCCTTACTCCTCTCTTGTCCATTGTCAGCCTTACTCCTCTCTTACTTGTGCTTCAGGGGGCTGGTGGTCCTCTCCTTTGTCCATTGTCAGCCTTACTCCTCTCTTACTTGTGCTTCAGGGGGCTGGCAGTCCTCTTCTTTGTCCATTGTCAGCCTTACTCCTCTCTTACTTGTGCTTCAGGGGGCTGGCAGTCCTCTCCTTTGTCCATTGTCAGCCTTACTCCTCTCTTACTTGTGCTTCAGGTGGCTGGCGGTCCTCTCCTTTGTCCATTGTCAGCCTTACTCCTCTCTTGTCCATTGTCAGCCTTACTCCTCTCTTACTTGTGCTTCAGGGGGCTGGCGGTCCTCTTCTTTGTCCATTGTCTGCCTTACTCCTCTCTTACTTGTGCTTCAGGGGGCTGGTGGTCCTCTTCTTTGGAAGCCGCGTCTCGGTTATGGCATCGCCCCGACCCCCCGCTCGGCGTCCAGAGAGACAGTTGGGCGCACCTCTGGTAAAGCGGCCCGGGTTGCCGCCGCCTCCTTTGGATATGTTATCGTTAAAAGACCTGCAGAATGCCTCACCTCAGCTTGTTCGCACCTGCTTCAACTAGAGCTGGGGCGTCGGCCTACCCATCTTCTTCATTTCACACTTTTGTTCCAAGCTTAAAGCTGAGAAATTTGTGTCTAAAAGTTACTGAACTTTGTTAATTTTTCTTTGATAATAAACATCGGGAACATATGAATATGCACATGAAAACTAACACACAATAAGTAACTGATTACACTGTTAAGTGACTGTAACAAAGGGAATCTGTTACGATGAAGAGGCAAGCTACCTTCGGGTCACGTGACACTGTGACCAGCAACCCCCCCAAATATCTTACATTACACATGTTAACAGGCTGTTATCCAACATATTTTTTCAAATGGAAATATTTGGTACAACGAAGATTATAAGTGCCATTTATCCTCAAAATCGCGACACATTTGTAAAAACTTGCAGAGATATGTGACAAGTAACAATACAAAAGTCATTGTTTCTCCCATAACTGTTAAAAGAAGATTGGGTTTAGTAAAAAAAAAAAAAAAAATGCTTGTAGTCGGTGTCGTATCGAATACCTTCCACACCACAGCACGATGCCACTAACCACACGACTATTCTTACTAGGTGGAGAGTTGCGACTTTATTATTATTATTATTCGTGATCGGATCTTCGGAAGGCTTTTACAGTCGATGCTTTTTTAATTTATAGCTATAAGATATTTTACCAAATGTGACGCATTTTTGATGAATCTTCAATGCGCAAAAACAAATATGGGGGGCGTCTGTTGCCTTCGCGGAGGATTTTTGCACGCGCAAGGCGAGGTGCGCAGTGGCTCCATTGCCTTTGATTCGGGACCACTCGTGCGTAGCCGCCAGAGCTCGAGTAGCGAGGAGCTGGCGTTTCTACCAGCTCCGACGCCGGTGTCGAAAGCGGCGCCTTCCTTCGCGCCCGTAAGCTGCCTTCAGAGCGTACCGAGGAGAAATTGAACCTCAGCCGCGCATGCGCATTGCAACACTGCGTCGCCTATGCAGGTAGCTACTGGTGAAGGCTCGGCAGCCAACACAACTGACTGCTGTTCTAGGTATTATGAATTGTGATTAAGAACATCTGTGCAAACGGGTCTGCTGCTTCAAATCGAAGTGTCCGGGACAGGCGTGGCGACGGCCCTTTCCTCGCTGCCCCCTGCTTCTTGCCAAATTGCTCAAAGTAGAGTGCTATGGAGGAATATCGGTCAACTCCAGCACAGAGCATTATTTCACGGAAAAACGTTTATAATAGTTATCGGCGTCCAACTGACACGTACGTAAGCCCCTTATACTGTATATAAGAAGAAGATTATGCGGCTGCACTACGATTCGTACACTCGCCATCTTCGCGACGTTAAACTTTTCTTATGCGATAAAAATACTTTGAATTTCCATATAAAATGATTTGATAGAAGAACGAAACAAAGAATGATAGTTCAAAACCACTTTGTTTTTATTTACACGACAGTTTTTCGGGGGTTCACTGAACCAGTCTACACGTAGGATAACAAGAAACAAGAGAAAAACCGACTTAGTTTAATGTTGGCAGTGGAGTCGTTATTTCGAGTGGCAATATTTCAGTAATAAGGCACCTCACTCAGTATGTGTAATACTTTTTAAAGTTAGGTTTGAGAGTAATATTTTATCTAGAGGATGGATACGTTGCAATGGCCACAAGAGTAAAAGAACCAATAATCTTAGAAATAAAATAAATGGGCATTAATCGATTATAGACTTACGCTGCCTAAATCAATATGCAAGGTATTTATGCCGATGGAGAAACGAATGCAAAGTTTGCGAAACGCCGAGCTGACAGGTAGCGCCGTCGCCAGTGTTGGAATACAAACAGGCGCTCCTCATTCAGATAACTGGCTGAAGGCTCTGCCAGGACCTACAGTGTGCGTACTGAATGCTGCAATGAAAAGCGGTGTCAACATCACACGACGTAGTCGCGTTTGGAGGCGATTTGATCGCTTTATAGATTGCAAAATGAAATGCCAAAATCGCACATTAATAATTTATTCAATGACGACCGGTTTCGGTGAACTGTGTCACCATCATCTGGTCACATACACATTACAAGCTGGTCATCTTGTAAAAAAAAAAAAAATAAAATAACAAGTGCAGCATTGCACTTAGTCACTATATAAAAATTACACAAGTTAAAAACATGACAACTTACTAAATACTGTCAATATTTTGTAAGCTGTCAAGTTTCTAACTTGTGTATTTTGTATATAGTGACTATGTGCAATGTTGCACTTGTTATTTTATACCCAATTTTTTAACAAGATGACCAGCTTGTAATATATATGTCACTAGATGATGGTGACACAGTTCACCGAAACAGGTCGTCATTGAATAAGTTATTAATGTGCGATCTTGGCATTTCATTTTGAAGACTTAACTATGAAAGGCGGTGTATCGGATTACAGTATCAACACTTCTCTTAGATGGTGGTTATTATTTATCTAAACCTTTTGTATCGGTACAATTTTCGCTCTCATCTTGTGAATAATAAAGACGTCATAAGAATCACGTCATTGTGACAGACTGTACATTGTTAATTTCTTTATTAACAAAATAACATTAATCTTCACGTAAATTGTATATATGTTTCACGATTTCTGCTGTTTTCTTTCCGTGTATAACTGTCATGTCAAATGAAAGCAAAACTTTTTTTGTTTGACTGGAGATATTATTATTCAAATAATCCCAGAAGCCTAAAATAATATTATCTGCAATAATTTCGGTTTTCTGATTATATTTCCACGTTATTAGCAGATCGAGCATTATTAATTGTTTCGCAGAACATTGAAGGCATTTTTGCCGATTCGCTAAATAAATTTCACTTTTATTAATAAATAGCTGTATCCGACATGCGGTGAAATGCAATAGAAAGAAAAACGGTTCGATACCTGATATAGGTTACAATGCCACGGAAAGCAAAAAATTGTTTAAAAAGTGTTTGATTTGGCAATGTTTTTATTGAGGTGCTATTTGAGCGGTGCGTATACAAATAAATCAGACGGTTTCCCGATGCCGTTCGCCGTCGGCACCACTCAAATGTGGCCTCAGAGCGACGGCGGCGGCGGCTGGCGGGAACTGCTCTTTATATAACCACACTTAAGTACATTCAAAAGATATTAAATGTGCTAATTATGCACTATTTAATATAAACCACGAAACACTGTAGCTAATAGTAATCTATACTAATGTGCAATAGACATTTTTATTTTATTATTATTATTACTTTTGGGTGGGGGGATTATGTGTGTGTGTAATATCCGCTGGTTTTCCGTGTTCTTTTGTGCGTGTCTGAGTGACAATTTATTCAAGTACTTGGGGACTTGGAGGTGCTTGGATTCGAACCGAAGTTCACCAGCTCTTCTCCTGCTGAAGTTCGTACTTATTGTAGTTGTGCTGCTGCGTACTGAGTGTGGTGTCAGAATCAAAGTGAACTGTGGGAGGGCGTGTGTGACTTCCTGCCCATTGGGAATGCGCCAGACAGACAACAGCGACCCTCAGGTTTTCAGGTGAAAGCTCTGGGAAACACCTCGGCTAGGAGCAGTTTCATGTGTATCTTACCTAACTAGCACGTCTGTGTTCTGACAGGTTATTTATGCAGTAAATGCGCAAGTCTGTTCTTCTGACTGGCAAACTTGTCAATTACTCTGTTGTTGAAGTTTGCAATATCACTGATTTCCTCCATCTGAATGGAACAAACAGCCAGTGAGTTCAGCCTTTCCTGACTCATTCTGTTCCTGAGGAAGGCTGAGATTCTTTTTAAGGTGCTGAAACTGCGCTCTGCTTCTGCTGTTGAAATTGGTGTAGTTAGCGCAATTTTTAATGTTTTGTGCACTCCAGTGAACGATTCTTCAAACAAAGTACACAGCTCACAAGCATATGTAATGCCTCTCAATGTATCGTTGCGATAAATCAGTGACAGTTCAGTTTTCAGTTTATCGTGGCAAATAAACAGATTGTAGTGTAATAAAAAATAAAATAAAAAATATTGGCCAAAGTGGCTGGGAAATATTCTCTAAAAGAAGTAAACTTACTTTTTTGGGTCAATGATTTCGAAGCTGCTAAATACATGACAGTTTTGAAAGCTTCCTTTCAGTTGTTTGGTCATATTGTCACGCACGTCTTTGGCATATGCTGTCAGATTAAGTTTGCTGCTACATTTGGAACGTTTTCTTGGAGCAGCAATACACTCATAATCAGAAACTCGAAACCATTGAATGTTCTCTCGTATTTCAAATACAGCACACTCAAACTAATGTAATGCATTGGATATTATGGTAACGACATTTGCAATCTGCATCTGAACTGTGTTATAGAAAACATCAACGTGTTTCATGATATCATGGAAAAAATTTAGGAGGAACAAAAAATGTGGATTATGAAGTAAATTTCTTAAGACAAATGTTTCTCTTATTGTAACATCATCCCAGGAATCCTCTTCCTTAATCTTTTCAAAACATTCCTATAAGTGCAACCTGTTTTCTTTGACAGTGTTTACAATGCGGGATGGAAGTTCCATATAACTGAAGAGATTGTTGCAGACTGTCTGTAACAAATCACTTCGCTTGAGTGGATAAGAAGCAGAAAACGTCGTAAAACCAGTAATATCTGCGAAGTACAACCCTATCGACTTTGTGCTTTTACTGCAAGCATTCTTAAGAACCAAATTCATTTGGTGTGCATAGAGTGGATGTACCAGGCATGTGAGAAAGTGCTGTGCAACAGTGTCTGCTCACCACTGCGAGTGCCGCTCATTACTGGGGCGACATCGTACGCCTGAGCAATGAGTTCTTTTTGAACACTGAAAGGTTCCAGACGTCTTTTTGAAACCTCATAAAGTCCACCTTCTACATGCTCCCCAAAATCAACAAACCTAATACTCCTGGACGCCCTATTGTGGCTGGTTACTGTGCTCCTACCGAATGAATTTCAGCCCTCGTTGACCAACACCTCCAACCAATTGTCCAAAATCTATCTTCCCACATCAAGGATGCCAACCATTTCCTTCACCGACTCTGCACCATTGCCACGTCTTTGCCTGCTGGATCCTTACTTGTCACAGTGGATGCCACCTCCCTAGACACCAACATCCCACATGCCCATGGCCTTGCCGCTCTGGAACACTACTTCTCCCAACGCCCCTCTGAACTCAAGCCTGATACCTTATTCCTCATAACCCTCACAATCTCATCCTAACTAACTACTACTTTTTCTTTGAGGGGAAAGTTTACCATCAAATCCGAGGCACAGCCATGGATGGACACCTGCATGGCACCTTCCTATGCCAACCTATTTATGGGGTGTCTGGAGGACTCCTTCCTTGCATCCCAAAACCCCAAACCTCTGGCCTGGTTCAGGTTCATTGATGATATGTGAAAAGACCACCGTTAATTGTAAAATTAATTCTATCTGAAAGGAGTCAATTAAAAACTTACTTTAAACATATAATTCTGGCCGAAAAAACCAGGTACAGGATTTGCGTGTACTACTAACTACTTCCTGCAACAGAATCTTGTTCCCTGGCCCAGAATTTAGAACTGACTCAAAATTTACTTTAGCAGCAAGAAGACAAAGAGACGGTGGCCAACACACATCGTAGATTACGAGAATTACACACAATCATTAATATACAAGCCACCCCGAACTAAACCATTTCATGAAGGTGGCTGTGAGAACATTTATGGCACAACGGAATTAAAAATATTATCATTTGCATCTGAGTTTGTATTCAGCACTGGTGAAAAACAACATTAAATGAAAAAGGGGGGTATTCATAAACAAATATTCATAAGAAGGACAAAATTTAACTGACAATAAATTATTTATTCAGTTCAAACATGAGCAAATGGGGGAACCAATTTTGTTAAACAATAAAATGCATTCCATTGAACATTAAGTTAAAGTAATCTGAACTGAACATTATCGGAGGAGGGATTTACAATCAACAAGCATTCAACCATTCACACACGCGAAGCAAAGCGAAACTCACCAACTCAGCGTGCTGATACGAAGCAGAAGCAGGCGCCACTACCGTAGGCGAAATTCAGCGAACTAGAATGTACCACACAGCAAAAGAAAAAATAAACTTAATAGGTGGCTCTAGCCTATCTTTCTTTGGTTGAGATGGTACGCAATAATGGCAAGATTAATTTCCTTTAAAATCAAACCGTGAACATGCAGACTTACTGAAACACACGGCACGTGTCTTCTACATTACACATTCGACCCCACTGAAGGCAAAGTGCTTAAAGATCGTATCCAAGAAAAATCAACGGAATCATAGATTACGAAGCAAGAATACGCAATAATAAGGCATTGGTATGTGAGGAGTGGCGGGAACTGAAGTGACTAGCCATAAACCCTTGAAGCCGGAGTTCGGAACCACATGGCTCTGAAAACCAGTAAAAAGTACAAAATTCAATTTTCGAAAGATAAAGAAAAATAGGTATGGCATGCAGCGCTTAGAAATGGGCAGGATATCTTAAGGAAGCTAAAGAAATACAGTTAAACGCGATTGGGAAATTTTTACACGTATGGACGAACTCCAGTCTTCAAAAATCATAAAAATGGATTAAATTCAAAGTCGGAGTAAATCAACTAAGAAATACAGTATGCAACCCCTAGAAATACTTAGTATTTCATAAGCAAGCTAATAAAGGGGGTTATACAAGGCTAGAAGAGAATTTACTGGGACAGTCTGAATGCAAAGTACAAGTTTGGATACGAAACAACAATTTAAAAATAGATTGAGAGATCGCGAGGTACTAATGGAAATCAGAAAGATACATGCATAATTCCTTGCCTGAAGGGCATAGGAACAGACACAGGGGTAGCTTTTTTCTAAGAACACGCCACGTGGAGTATATATCACTCGTGGAAGGAGAAAATGGAAATGAATATTTCACATACACTATACAGAATAAAAATATTCCCGCACATCAGTTGCTTTCCACAAAGCTGGAAAGAAATTAAACCGAGTTCGTACACCGCCATCTAGTCTCACAAAGGTTACCAGTTTCAGCCGTTATCAAACCAAATTAGTTACGTATTCACTGTGCTTTCCTATTCAAAATCACCGAATCGAAATTGAATACACTTACGTACATGATTGGAGAAACTTATTCCGGAAAATGAACCTACGTTCTGAAGTCTAACTTTAACACCAGACAAAGAATCGCTACCATCACAAGGGAGGAAAGAAAGTCAGAATGTCTTACAAGCTCGAATCACAGCCACAGAATGTCCTAGTCGGCCAGCCAGCCCCCCCACCACCGGAAATCGGTAAAAACCCGAGGAAAAAACCGCGGTGGTGGGGAGAGCTTAAACTCGCGTGTCCTATTGAGGCTCGCAACTGGGCATTGCCAACCCAACTTGGAACCAAAGGGTGGAGCATCACAAGCAGAGGTTGGTAACGACTATCTATCGACACGAAGCCAGAGATGCAAAGTGTGCAGCCAGCAGCCGACTACGAAAATTCTCATACATGCACTCAGACTCCCGTGCTAGAAGATTCTCATATGTGCACATACAGAATAAAGCAAGTACATATTCTAACAGGGTCAGTGGCGTCACGGGGAAACCGTTCATCTTGCCACATTCATAGACACAATCATAAATTATTAGCGTAATAAAAACCTAGCAATATTAACACAGTATCACAGAATATAACATTTAAAAACATGAAATGCTATTCTTCATGCCTCCGAAAGAAAGGGGTTCTCGTTTAGCAAAAAAGGCCGTCTAGTGAACGTGTATAATTTACAAAGTTAAAAACCTAGAGAAGACGGCAGACAGCCGTCTTTCAAAGGTTTTGATTTTCTATCCTTGTGCCCAGAATGAGAGACATACTGCCCAAGATCCTTCCCACCCCTCCTAAAGTGGTGTTTCGTTTCCCTCCCAACCTCCACAACATTCTAGTTCATCCCTAGGCCACCCCAAAACCCTCCCTTTTTCCTGTTTCACTTGCTGAATTTTTATATTTTCTCCTCTCATCAGTTAAGTTCAGTATATCCTGTGTTATCCAGGGATTTCTGTTAGGCCTTGTCCTTCTGCCTATATGGTCCTCTGCAGCCTTCACTAACCTATCTCTCAGAGCTACCCATTCTTCTTCTACTGCATTACTTTCCCCCATTTCAGCCAATCCTTGCTTAATGCTCCCTCTGAAACTCTCAACCACCTCTGGTTCCTTCAATTTGTTTAGGTTCCATCTCCTAACCTTTCTACCTTTCTGTAGTCTCTTAAGTTTTAATCTGCAGTTCATAACCAATAAGTTATGGTCAGAGTCTATATCTGCCCCTGGATATGTCTTACAGTTTAGAACCTGGTTTCTAAATCTATTCCTTACCATTATAAAGTCAATCTGGTACCTTCCAGTGTCTCCTTGTCTCTTCCATGTGTATAGCCTTTTTTCATGATGATTAAACCAACTGTTGGTGATCATTAAATTGTGCTCTGCGTAAGCGATCTCCTCTTTCATTCCTTTTTCTCAGTCCTTATTCACCTACTACATTTCCTTCTCTTCCCTTTGCTACTACCGAGTTACAGTCCCCCATCACAATCAAGTTTTCGTCTCTCCTAACCTATCAGAGGCTGGGCCACCTGTGTAAGCAGCCACGTAATTTACCAACTGTGCTGAAATCACTGTGCAGCTTTCTATATTGGCATGACCACTAACCAGCTGTCCATTAGGATGAATGGCCACCACCAAACTGTGCCAAAACCAAAAACAATGTGGACCACCCTGTGACACAGCATGCAGCGGAGCACATGCTTGATTTCAATGGCTGCTTCACAACCCGGGCCATTTGGATCCTCCAATCCACCACCAGTTTTTCTGAACTGCACAGATGGGAGTTATCCCTACAATACATTCACCGATCCCGAAATCAATCAGGCCTCAACCTACGATAACTTCCCTGTTTTTTTTTTTCCATACCTTACAGTTCCTACCTCTCTATCCCAAACCTGTCCTGTTTTGAGTGGTGCGTGAATGCGCGTGCATCAGTGTGCGTGTGTGTGTGTGCGTGCGTGTGTATGCGCATGTGATTGTGTGTGTGTGTGTGTGTGTACGCGTGTGTACGCGGTCGTGCGTACGTGCAGTGTGCGCGCAATTTATTTTTATTTTATTTATTATTTTTATATTTATTTAAATCTATATTTTTGTCCCCTCACCCGCCTCCCCACTCAATTACTAAGCTGCATCTCGTTACTCCCATCTCGGCCATACTGTACCCACCCCCAGCACCACTCTACCCTCCCCTCCTGTTCCCGATTTACTCGCCACAGAGCTTGGGTCAAAGTGCGGCAGCCGGAGGTGACGGTGTGACTGTGTGACTGTGTTGCGTGCTGTGTGATTGCGTGAGGCTTCCATTTTTGAAGAAGGCCATGGCCGATAGCTGAAAGTGTTGTATGTGTCTGTCTTTTGTATGTGCCTGTCATAGCTCGTCGCCACGTCTTTGCGGTGAGTTGTAAACTGTCCTTATTACTATGTTATTAGTTTGGGCTTTGATTTAGAGATATTGGTAGGTCAGGGATATGATGGAGCTTCAATAATGAGTGGGTGTAATGCAGGAGTACAAACTAGGATTTCGGAGCTCCATCCGAAGGCAATGTACGTTGACTGTTCAAGTCATTGTCTGAATCTCGTAATCAGTAACTCACTTGATGTTCCACTCATAAAAAACTGTCTCAGTGCTATGAAGGAAGTCACCCAATTTTTCAGGCACAATACTCAAGCCGGAAATCTTTCGATAAGCTGGAATTTTTTCACCTCCTTTACTCTCAAAACTACGAAAATTTCTTGACCATTTAGTGCATAAACAGTCGGCAATTTGTGGACCACTCTTAGACTACGTTGTCTTAAAAAATGTATTCACTCTACTGTACAGTTCACCTGAGTTCCGTCCAAAAAATGTGCATCAGGTAGTTTCATTGATTTCAGCGTTCAGTGAAGTGTATAAATTATCAAATTTGATACTGACAATTCCTTGTAGTACATCTTCAGTGGAAAGATCTCTTTCGGCTCTTGTTTCTACGAAGCACACAATCCCAGCAGAGACTGAGCGGCTTAATTCTTCTTCTCATAGAGAAGCAAACTCTTACTACTGTGAACAGCAAGCCACTTTTCTACGACAACGTCATAGAGAAATCCTTGTGCTTGTCCCAGGATAGACGAACTTAACTGATGTACTAGTGACGTTTTTGTAAGTAAATGTATTAATAATTTACTTTAAAATGAATTCTGTTTCCAAAACGAGACTGAGAAGTGTCATTTCTGTCGGGAGTATTTGAAAAAGCGATGTTATTTTTCACGACCTGAGCACCACTGCACAGTACGCGTGGCTTCCCCAGTGTCAGCTTCGCTCCAGTCAGCTGGCCGGCCTCTCAACTGGCGCTGCGGTGTCTTGTGCCACCCTCGCCTGCAAGCGACCGCTGCTGCCCTTACTGTTGCAGAGGCTCTCTCTCTCCCCCTCGGCTCTCGCCTCGGTACAGTCCCAAGTCGCTCCCAGGATTGTGGTCTCTACGCGCAGAGGGCTATGACTTGTGTCCCATTGAAACTACGACAGAGTTTAGACCGCAGAAACTGGGCGAAGAAGCATCAGGATTGAAGTCATTACGAATGGCGTAGGATTCGGTTCACAGGCGAGCGAGGATTTTATGTTCAGTTAGACAATTATCGTTCCGTCTTTTGGGGAAAACGTGGAATTCGGACAAATCGAGCTTAAGTGCAGGAAACGTCAGCATATTACGGTGGTGAACAAATGGCGCGGATAGGAGTCGGTATTGGCGGACGTGCGAACCTCTCGGTTGTCCAGAATGTCACCTTGTCTGTTCACAGGTTTGGCGCCACAGGAGATGCGTCTATTGAGGTGGACGATAATGCTCGTTCGCACAGAGCTGCACTGGAGGTCAAAGTAGTATGGTAACGAGAGTTTCGGATCGACGAGAGTTGTGGGTCACCGAGATTAGGTACTGATACACCCACCCCTCCACGCTCGGCCAATTGCCCGACCTCCGATCAAAGGATGCCGCCACCAGTCCTTCCCGGAAGGACGGAAGATGATTGACAGATTACGTGTGATTGAATTTAGGCCCTTTTATTGTCATCGACGCTACTTGCCCGACTGCTTATCAAAGGACGCCGCCACTGTCGAACAATAACGCACTTCCCGGAAGGACGAAAGATGATTGACATCGAAGACCCAGCCGCCCCCCTCGACACGTCTGTCCTTGCGCTACCGCCACCCTCAGCCACACTCCTGGCAGCTGCCTCCCCCCTCCACCCCCTCCACGCTCGCGACCACTTCGCAAAGGACGCCGCCACCCACCCTACCCGGAAGGCCAGAACAAACAATACCGCACTTAGCGACGATCGTCTTGACCGCATCGAATGGGTGAACAACACCGCCCCCCCCAGCCGCCCTCTACACCCAGGACAGTGGCGTAGGGCACTCTTATGGAGGCCGTGCCCCGGCAGGTCCGCAGCCAATTAAATTGCATATTTATTAAGCGCGCAACGAGACGCCGCAGCGATCCTAACGCCAGATCTCGTATTCTTTTTTTTTTTTTTTTTTTTTTTTTTTTTTTTTTTTTTTTTTTTTGCATATAAAATTTTTAATTCTGGCAACCTATGTAACAATTTCCGCCGTTTATTATTCTCGGAAAAAATAAAGCTATGATACTGTTCTTCGTATGTATTTTAACAAGCATTTTGGTGTAATGCTAAAAAAAAACAATTTTAAACATTTAGAACAGAAATGTGTAGTTGGTCTCTGGACAAAAAATAACCGTATACTACAGCTTGAAATACAATATTACAGCTCATATGCAAAATGGCAAGTAAGAATGTATCTGTCCACAAGTACTTCCACACGGTCTTCATACGAGGTTTTTCCCCCCCCCCCCCCCCTTTTTTTAAGCGCATGCGTTAGATAACAGAACGATAGACGACCGCCAAAAAATTCTAAAAATAGCGTGCGTTAGAGAATAAACAGTAACAATCGCTACAAAGTTGTATGTCAAACACTCTTTCAGTAACACAGCAACAACAGCCGAAGACACATTGTTTTTAAAAATTTCGAATTTACTGGTGGAAATAATGAAAATCGGCAAAGACATCTAGCACAACGTCTGCGTACAAACTAAAAATTTCCAACACACACAGCATTCATTATTATTATTATTATTATTTTAAGCATTCTCTCTCCATGCTCTACATATACAACAGCAGACAGACGTGTTTAATAATAGTGCAAGTTAGATAATAAACGGTAACGAACGGCACAAACTTTCGTATCCATCTTAACAAACACTCTTTCGTTGTCCAGATAATTTTAAAACAATTCTAGCCAGAGTCAAATATTTGGGACTACACAAAACAAAAGAAATGGTCCGTTTCAGAACTTGACCGCCACCTTAGATCTATAAGCAAAATAAATGTATCTCTTCATTTAGATTATGTCTGCAACAGCCGACGGATGTGTTAAATATAGAGCGCGTTAGAATGTAATGGTAACGAACGCTACAAACTTATACGTCCAAGCGCACTTTGAGCCCGCTCTTAAAATTATCACGGTCCCAAATGTAATACTCTCTCCCTTTAGCGACCATTTTTAAGACACACAGATCAACGAAATAGCCGGCCGAGGGGATATCTTGTGCCGTCCTAGTTCGTAAGTAGTTCATAAGTAGTTTGTAAGTTTAGGGACTGATGACCCCGTAGTTAAGTCCCATAAGCTTAACAAACACTTGAACATCATCAACGACATACACGTCACAACTTTCGATGTATAGGCGCCTTCTATCCCCCTAACCCCCAACCAGTAAATCGACAGGTACAGGGAAAGTTCTAACTCCAAGACGCATAGTCATCTCTCCATCACACACCTGAGCTCGTGATCCCCCAACCCCTCCTCCTCCACTACGAAACTTACGGGGGTCCGACCCTCGTAGATATACACGAGACCGCATTTATTTATTATTACGCACTGCATCTAGGTTACAACTTCTCTGATCAGCACACTGCAGTTTTCTTCTGCAGGAAGGGACAGATGAGCGCAGAATCTCTCCCTGGCGAAGACGCGCCCGACTGCCGCAGCCGACCATAGCAGGAGTTACATGGCCGGAATCCACTGTGGTAGAATCCTTTCGCCTACTGCATACACAGAATTCTGACAGCATTCCTCCATTACAGCTCAAATCACCCACACTTTGCGACAAAAGCCTTTACCCTTCTTCTTAGCACTTGTGGAATAACTTAGGCGATTGATGATAAGAGGTAATCTGTCTTATGCTGACTGCAATTAAGAGATTTATTTTACACCAGACGCGTTTCGCTTTTTTATTTTAAAAGCATCTTCTGTGGTCTGTAAATGATACAAAGGATTGTTTTCGATAAATAGATTAAAAGCAGTTTTTATAAAACATTTTGCACATCAGGCCTAAGTGTTTCTAACTTAATATTCGCTCTACTCGCGGTGTTGACGTCTCTTCTTCACATGTTACTACTGTTGGCTGGAGCTGGTTTGTTCCTGGAGTGTGTTTGAAGGCTGTGTACAGCACGTTTCATGTGTTTTTGTTTCGTTTTTTCTTTTTCATCTCAGCACATCACATCACTTCACTTTCGGAAATGTATACAGATTACATTTCACCTGTTATAAGTGGAATACCTGTCTGTTAATTTATCATTTCACTATAGTGTGGCTATGTTTTCGTCTGTTCAACTCCAGCCAACAAGGCGGAGAAACAGTAGTAACATGTGAAAAAGAGACATCAACACCGTGAGTAGACCGAATATTAAGTTGAAACATATAGGCCTAACGTGCAAAATGTTTTTTTTAAAAACTGTCTTTACTCTATTTATAGAAAACAAACTGTACAATCCTTTGTATCATTTACAGACCGCAGAAGATGCTTTTTAAAATAAAAAAAAAGCGTAACGCGTCTGGTGTAAAATATATCTCTTAATTGCAGTCAGCATAAGACAGATTACCTCTAATAATCAATTTTAAAAGCTGCTGCAGAATATGGCCACACAACAAAACTTAGGCGATATCTACGTCTGCGGAGAATAAGTCCTGGAATGCTAAAATATGCTTTAATATAGCTCCTTGCTCGACTCTGCAAGTAATTTACAGGTAGACAGTTGAAACTAAAACATAATGTATACGCTTTTCTCGGCCCAAGAGAGCGGTCAATTTTCGAGTATTCTTAATACCCAAGTAATCAAACTGCAAAATAACTGATCTCTAAAAGCGTTTGTTAGCCGGGACCATAGGGATGGGAGCGATGCACAGTACAACGGCGCACTTTATAGCTACCGTATCTTGTCTTCTAGAACACTTAAAAAATCTTCTTGCACAGATCCATAACCACAATCCTCCATCCTAGTAATGCCATCTTCTCGGCCCAGCGAAAAAATAAAAGTCCTCACAATCGCTTGTCTGGACGCTTTATAAAATCGATATTGTAACTACCGATAACTGCTTACACCAGGGCTCATGGTTTGACAAATTTTTATTTATTTTGATTCTACAATTCGACGCCAACCACACTAAGCAATCGTTTCCAATTGCCTTGTCGTCACCCGCAACCACGTTGCAGTTGCTCCTTCCATCCGAAAGTCATGTTCGGATACGAACACCACCCAATCCAGGAGATAGAAGGCATCTACAAGAAGCTGCTGTAGTATAGATGGGAGCTCCTCCATTATAACATCGGTTAGCTCCACTTTATAAGATATATACCCACAGGACATTCATATTTCCCCCAGTATTCCACAACACAGCTGCCATGTATCTTCGCATTATCTCTTGCGTTTGCAGTACGAATTTTTCGAATTTACTAGGCATATAGATCAGCACATTTCTATCTATAACAATACATCGTCAAACACACTCTCCTCCGATTACTACTAGCCCACTTTACGTTACCAAACTATAGGAGTTTTATAAAACACGTTGATTCTCGACGAAAGAATTATGATTTAGGGCAGCAGGCTTATCCGCTATGTAACATAATTGACACCAGTCGTAAAATAGACAACACTATCATA
This sequence comes from Locusta migratoria, assembly GCA_026315105.1. Lineage (NCBI taxonomy): Eukaryota > Metazoa > Arthropoda > Insecta > Orthoptera > Acrididae > Locusta > Locusta migratoria. The sequence goes on along the minus strand of CM048744.1, from coordinate 2,508,806 downwards.
CGATTAAACAGGCAATACTTCGACGAAATATCAGATAACATACACACTCCCATGAACCACAGACATTGCTGAGGTGGGGTGGCTCGTGTGCCTCAACGATACAGATAGCCGTCCCGTAGGTGCAACCACAGCGGAGAGGTATCTGTGGAGAGGCCAGACAAACGTGTGGTTCCTGAAGAGGGTCAGCAGCCTTTTCAGTAGTTACAGGGGCAACAATCTGGATGATTGGCTGCGCTGGCCTTGTAACATCAGCTAATGTGGCTTTGCCACGCAGTTACTGCGAACAGCTGAAAGCGAGGGGGAACTACAGCCGTTATTTTCCCGAGGACATGCAGCTCTACTACTTGAACGTATGATGATGGCATCCTCTCGGGTAAAATATTCGGGAGGTAAAATAGTCCCCCATTCGTATCTCCGGGCGGGGAGTACTCATGAGGATGTGATCATCAGGAAAAACAACAATGGCATTCTACGGATCGGAGCGTGGAATGTTAGATACCTTAATCGTGTAGGGAAGTTTGAAAATGTAAAAAGGGAAATGGGTAGGTTGAAGTTAGATATAGTGGGGATTAGTGAAGTTTGGTGGAAAGAGCAACAGGATTTCTGGTCAGGCGAGTACAGGATTATAAATACAAAATCAGTTGGGGGTCTGGTAATGAATAAGAAAATAGGTATGCGCGTAAACTACTATGAGCGACACAGTGATCGCATTACCGTAGTCAAGATAGATGCGAAGCCAACACCGACCGCCGGAGTAGAGGTTTATATGCCAACTAGCTCTGCCGATTATGAGGAGATCGAAGAAATATATGAGGAGCAAAAGGAAATTATTCAGACAATTAAGGGAGAGGAACACCTAATTGTATTTACAGACTGTTCCGTCGGCTCTTGGCAGAATATTTGATTCATTTTGAGTGAAACACTTGAGATAATTGTGCAATATTCTGCAAATTTTATTTGTTACCAACCGGTTTTCGGCAATTACGCCATCGTCAGGTAAACACTATAGAGATATAGTTATGCAGCTTAGAATTACACAGGTCAAAGTTCTTAAGTTGTTGTACAGATAGTATGTATTCAGAAATTTCTTAAAGAAGACTAGTGTTGTAGGTATAATGACATCATTGAACTAGTAGTACTTTGATAAAATATGTGACACAAAATATAAATTACACCACAAAGAAATAATTAGTAATATTTAAAATTGAACAAAATGGTCTATTGATTAACTGCACAAATATTTAGAATATAGAACGGTGAGTATAAGAGAAACATCTGTGAATATATAGATTTCATTTTATGAGCTATTACTGGCATAAATGTCCATTAATAACAGAACTAATTTATATCAGGCAAGTAGGCTACGGAACTGTGATAGGGACGTGAGGCAAGTAGATAGGAGTCAGGGGTTTATGTGGGTTAATTAGATTCAGCAGACAGAAGTGGTGAGTAGGAAACAAAGTTTGATCATTCAGCACAAGGTGTGGAGAAGTTGACATATGTTTATTAATTTCCAGTATTTCTAAAAAGTTCATTACCTTCCCTTTTTGGATATGATGTAGGACATCCTGTTTAACATGGTAGCTATGGTTTTCATTTAGTAGATGGTCTGCAAATGTTGAGTTCCCTTTCCTGAGTTTCCAACTTCTGTGATGTTCTTTCAATCTAGTGCTTATTGCTCTGCCTGACTGTCCAATGTAGAATTTGCCACAGTTGCAAGTGATCTTGTATATCCCACTCTTTTCCAAAGCTGGAATTTTGTCTTTGCCATTGGGTAGAAAGTGACCAATGGTATTGTGCACATAAAACGAAGTTTTGAAATTCCTGGATTTAAGTTTTTTGGCAACATGAATAGAAACCTTTCCTAAATATGGGATTGTGCACCATTTGTTAGGATCTTGGGTTGTGGAAGTGTTGCAACAGGGTAAAGAAGGGAAGTGACATGTTGTTTTTGTTTTTTGTGCATTATGGAGTCTACCAAGGAAGGAGGGTAGCCATTATTTGCTGCTATTTGTCTGATGGTGTTTAATTCAATTTGGAAATTTTCTGTAGTCATAGGGATAGATAATAAACGATGAATCATGCAATGAAATTCTGCATGTTTGTGTGTGATTGGATGCTGTGAAATGGCTGGAATTACAATGTCTGTGGTGGAAGATTTTCTAAAAATGCTGAAGGTGTGGGAATGATTGCTGAAGTCTATAGTTAGGTCTAAATAATTTGTTGTGTCGCCACCAAACTCCATTGTGAACTTGATACTTTTGTGAGCAGAATTTAACTGTTTGAGGAAAGTTTAAAGCTGCCTGGTAGCACCTGTCCATAAGCACAACACATCATCAACATACCTAAACCAGTATCCAACCTTGGAAGAGAGTGGGTTACTTTTCAAGAATTTTTCCTCAAAATTACTCATGAATATTTCTGCAAGGATTGGACTCAGGGGGGAACCCATAGCTAGGCCATCCAGCTGATTGTATATCTTGCTATTGAAATGGAAGTAATTTTGTGATAGGCAAGTGTGCGTGGCTAATTTTATGTCATCTGTGACAACTGGGTTGACTCCTGATATGTGTTGTAAGTCTGTGAGGTTATTTAGGCATTCATCTAAGTTACTGACATCAAAAGAAATTAGTTTGGCACTAGGAGAGATAGGGATGTGTTTCACTCAAAATAAAACTTAATTGTTATGGGAGACTGGAATTCGGTAGTAGGACAAGGAATGGAAGGGAAGATAGTAGGTAAATATGGTGTGGGCAAAAGGAATGAAAGAGGAAGCCGCCTGTTAGAATTTTGCACGGGACATCATTTAGTTATAACAAACACCTGGTTTAAGAATCACAAAAGAAGGTTGTATAAGTGGAAGAAACCAGGAGACACCTGATGATACCAGATAGATTTTATAATGGTAAGACATAGATTTCGGAACCAGGTTTTAAACTGTAAGACATACCCAGGGGTAGATATAAACTCTGACCATAACTTATTGGTCATGAATTGTTGGCTGAAACTTACAAAAAATTGCAGAAAAGTAGGAAAATAAGGATATGGGACCTAGATAAACTGAAGGAACTTGGATTTCTTGAGAATTTCAGAGGGAGCTTTAGGCAACAATTGACAGAAGCAGAGGAAGAGGAATGGGTAGTATTGAGAGATGAAATATTGAGGACAAAGTAGGTAGGAAGGCAAGACCTACAAAAATCCTTGGATATCACAGGAGGTACTAAATTTAATCGATGAAAGGAGAAAATATAAAAATGCACTAAATGAAACAGGCAAAATGGAGTACAGATGACTAAGAAATGAGATTGATATGAAGTGAAAAATGGCTAAGCAGGAGTGGCTAGAAGGCAAATGGAAGGATGTAGAAGAATGTATAAATAGGGGAAAAATTGATATAGCCTACAGGAAAAAAAGAGATATTAGGAGATAAGAAAAACAGCTCTATGAATATCAAGTTCTCAGCAAAGAAGGGAAAGCTGAAAGGTGGAAAGAGAATATAGATAGGCTCTACGAAGGAAAGGAACTTCGAGACAATATTGTAGGAAGGGAAGAGGATGTAGATGAAGGTGAAATAGGAGATACTATACTGAGAGAAGAATTTGACAGAGCACTGAAAGACCTTAGTTGAAACAAGGCCCCTGGAGTAGATGATAATCCCTCAGAGCTACTGAAGTCCCTGGGGGAACCAGCCATGACAAACCTGTTTCACCTGGTGTGTAAGATGTATGAGAAATTCCCTCAGACTTAAAGAAAAATTTAATAATCCACATCACAAAGAACGCAGGCGCAGACAGGTGTGAAAATTACAGAACCATCAGTTTAATAAGTCATAGTTGCAAAATGTTAACACGAATTATTTACAGAAGGATGGTAAAGCTGGTAGAAGCCGACCTCGTGGAAGATCAGTTTGGGTTCAGGAGAAATATAGGAACACGGGAGGCAATACTCACTTTACGGCTTATCCTAGAAGATAGATTAAGAAAAGGCAAACCTACATTTCTAGCTTTTGTAGATTTGGAGAAGGCTTTTGACTATGTTGATTGGAATAAACTCTTTCAAGTTCTGAAGCAAGCAGGAGTAAAATATTGGGAACGTAAGGTTATTTACAACTTATACCAAAACCAGACAGCAGTTGTCAGAGTTGAAGGGCATGAAAGGGATTTAGTGGTTGGAAAGGGAGTAAGACAGCGTTGTAGCCTTTCTGCAATGTTATTCAATTTGTACATTGAGCAAGCTACAAAGGAAAGCAAGGAGAAATTTGGAGAAGGGATTAAAGTTCAGGGTGAAGAATTAAAAACATTGCGTTTTGCTGACGACATAGTAAATCTGTCAGAGACAGAAAAGGACCTGAAAGAACAGGTTAACGGAATGGACAGTGTGCTGAAAGGTGCATATAATATGAACATTAACAAGAGCAAAACAAGGGTAATGGAGTGCAGTCTAAGAAAATCAGGTGATGCTGCAGGAATTAGATTGGGAAACGAAGCAATAAAGGAGGTAGATGAGTTTTGTTACTTGGGCAGTAAAATAAAAAATGATGGTCGCAGTACAGAGGTTATAAAATGCAGAATGACAATGGATAGAAACGCGTTCTTGAAAAATGGAAATTTGTTAACATCGAATATTGATTTAAGCCTAAGAAAGTACTTTCTGAAGGCATTTGTGTGGAGTGTTGCCTTGTATGGGAGTGAAAAATGGACGATAAACAGTACAGACAAGAAGAGGATAGAGACTTTTGAAATGTGGTGCTACAGAAGAGTGTTGAAGATTAGGTGGGTGGATCGTGTAACTAATGAGGAGGTACTGTACAGAATTGGGGAGAAAAGGACTTTCTGGCATACCTTGACTAAAAGAAGGGATCAATTGGTAGGACACATTCTGAGACATCAAGGAATCGTGAATTTAGCATGGAGGGAAGTGTTTGGGTTTAAAAATCGCTGAGGACGACCAAGCAGATTCAGACAGATGTACGTCGTCGAACTTATTCTCAGATGTAGATGCTTGCTAAGGATAGCGTACTGTGGAGAGCTGTATCAAACCAGTTTCCGGACTGAAGACCACAACAAGAACAACACACCGCAAAGTTTATTTACAACACCAAAGTCGGCTTCTGTAGAGCTCCACCGCGTCGTGTGTTTAGAGTATATCAACACTTTTTACTTAAACTCCATCCCAGCTAGCCAAGAGCACTCTCTGTAAGCGCCAAACATTTACAACACAGTAACAGAACTACACCTGCAGTCAACACTAACCTACAGCGCAAAAAGTTTCGATCTCACACCACCCAGCAAATGCATGCGGTGCTTGACCCGACCCAAACATCTAACCACAAATTTGTTTCCAATGCATAGCCCGGCAGACAATATTTCTGGAACGCTTTCTATCAGTCAATACTACATACCTCGTGCGTTTAACGAGCATTCGAGCACAAACCACCATCCTATTCCACTCTTTCTGACCAATTATTACTCTCGATAAACATTTGGAACACAGTGTAAAAAATGATCGACGTGCACACGCACAGAACAGCTAACAAGATCTAGACCAAAGACAAGTTCTTATAATCTTTACAAGCAGCAACGCAAAATAGTCTACACCATTTGGAACTAATACAACACCAGATTTTATTTTCGATGTCCATGAGCAATCCTTTAGATACTAAACAAACGATTAAACGCACCTCCCAACCGAGGTAACTAATCCTCTTTAAGTTATCTAACTCGATGCTTATCAACCAAAGAACATTAATTTACCACTGCAATCATCTCCGATACGCTACCGAGAGGCTTCCATTCGTAAACACAGCTAAAAGATGATATAAATGCCCCACATCCATAGCACATAACCATGCTACTAAGTATCTATATGCATTTCCACAATTGTTGATCACATCTGCGTTGCATCGAATAGCACGACCACACAGTTTGAAATAGGTATTTCGCGCAAGCTAGCATGCATACTTACATTCCATGCTATTTCCGGCTGCAAGCGAGTGCGGAGCTGTTGATTCATGGTAGACGCTGGCTTGGAGCATGTACGTCCTATACATGTAAACATACCAGTCGACGCTCGCACCTAACCTGGAGGCCGGGCGCCGTGGCTCAGCGCGCCCGGTCAGAGGGCTGAACGTCCTCTGTAATAAAAAAGCTGAGCCACCATATCAACAAACGACCGCACATAATAGATCTACCTGAAGAACAAAATAAAAAAAATAATATTAAAAATAAAAATTAAAATTAAAAAAAACCTGGAGAAGTTATTGGTTTATTTTTTTCTGTCCGCACCAGATTACGAATACACGAGAGCTATTTTTATGAAGGTAGAATTACGTTGATTGTAACAACAGACATGTTGTTGTTGTTGTTGTTGTGATCTTCAGTCCGGAGACTGATTTGATGCAGTTCTCCACAATACCCTATCCTGAGCAAGCCTCTTCATCTCCACATAAGAACGGCAACCTACATCTGTCTGAATCTGCTTACTGTATCCATCTCTTGGTCTTCCTCTGCGGTTTTTACCCCACACACTTCCCTCCAAAGCTAAATTCACAATTCCTTGATGTCTAAGAATGTGTCCTACCAATCTATCCCTTCTTTTAGTCAAGGTATGCCAGATATTTCTTTTCTCCCCAATTCTGTTCAGTACCTCCTCATTAGTTACGCGATCCACCCACCTAATCTTCAGCATTCTTCTGTAGCACCATATTTCAAAAGCCTCTGTCCTCTTTCTGTCCACTCTGTTTATCGTCCATGTTTCACTCCCATACAAGGCAACACTCCATACAAATGCCTTCAGAAAGGACTTCCTTACGCTTAAATCAATATTCGCTGTTAACAATTTTTTCTTTTTCAAGAACGCCTGTCTATCCATTGCCATTCTGCATTTTGTATCCTCTGTACTGCGACCATCATTTGTTATTTTACTGCCCAAGTAACAAAACTCATCTACCTCCTTTATAGTTTCGTTACCTAATCTAATTCCTTCAGCATCAACCGACTCTCTCACAGTGCACTCCATTACCCTAGTTTTACTCTTGTTAATGTTCATCTTATATGCACCTTTCAGCACACTGTCCATTCCGTTCAATTGCTCTTCCAGGTCCTTTGCTGTATCTGACATAATTACTATGTCGTCGGCAAAACGCAATGTTTTTAATTCTTCACCCTGAACTTGAATTCCTTTTCCAAATTTCTCCTTGCTTTCTTTTATAACTTGCTCAATGTACAAATTGAATAACATTGGGGAAAGGCTACAACCCTGTCTTACTCCCTTTCCAACCACTGCATCCCTTTCATGCCCCTCAACTCTGACAACCGCTGTCTGGTTTTTGTACAAGTTGTAAATAACCTTACGCTCCCTATATTTTACTCCTGCTTGCTTCAGAACTTTAAAGAGTTTATTCCAATCAACATTGTCAAAAGCCTTCTCCAAATCTACAAAAGCTAGAAATGTTGGTTTGTCTTTTCTTAATCTATCTTCTAGGATAAGCCGTAAAGTGAGTATTGCCTCCCGTGTTCCTACATTTCTCCTGAACCCAAACTGATCTTCCCCGAGGTCGGCTTCTACCAGCTTTTCCATCCTTCTGTATATAATTCGTGTTAATATTTTGCAACCATGACTTATTAAACTGATGGTTCTGTAGTTTTCACACCTGTCTGCACCTGCTTTCTTTGGAATGGGGATTATAACATTTTTCTTAAAGTCTAAGGGTACGTCACCTGTCTCATACATCTTACACACCAGGTAAAACAGGTTTGTCATGGCTGGTTCCCCCAGGGACTTCAGTAGCTCTGAGGGAATATCATCTACTCCAGGGGCCTTGTTTCGATTTAGGTCTTTCAGTGCTCTGTCAAATTCTTCTCTCAGTATAGTATCTCCTATTTCACCTTCATCTACATCCTCTTCCCTTCCTACAATATTGTCTCAAAGTTCATTTCCTTTGTAGAGCCCCTCTATATACTCTTTCCACCTTTCAGCTTTCCCTTCTTTGCTGAGAACTGGTTTTCCATCAGTGTCCTTGATATTCATAGAGCTGTTTTTCTTATCTCGAAATGTTTCTTTTATTTTCCTGTAGGCTGTATCTATTTTCCCCTATTTATACATTCTTCTACATCCTTGCATTTGCCTTCTAGCCACTCCTGCTTAGCCATTTTGCACTTCCTGTCAATCTCATTTCTTAGTCGTCTGTACTCCATTTTGCCCGTTTCATTTACTGCATTTTTATATTTTCTCCTTTCATCGATTAAATTTAGTATCTCCTGTGATATCCAAGGATTTTTTGTAGGTCTTGCCTTCTTACCTATTTTGTCCTCTGCTACCTTAACTATTTCATCTCTCAATTTTGCCCATTCCTTCTCAACTGTTTTATTTCCCCCCGTTTCTGTCAATTGTTGCCTGAAGCTCCCTCTGAAATTCTTAAGAACTTCAGGTTCCTTCAATTTATCCAGGTCCCATCTCCTTATTTTCCTACCTTTTTGTAGTTTCTTCAGTTTCAGCCTACAGTTCATAACCAACAAGTTATGGTCAGAGTCTATATCTGCCCCTGGGTATGTTTTACAGTTTAAAACCTGGTTCCGAAATCTATGTCTTACCATTATAAAATCTATCTGGTATCTCCCGGTGTCTCCTGGTCTCTTCCACGTATACAACCTTCTTTTGTGATTCTTAAACCAGGTGTTTGTTATAACTAAATTATGTTCCGTGCAAAATTCTACCAGGCGGCTTCCTCTTTCATTCCTTTTGCCCAGACCATATTCACCTACTATCTGACATAAGAATAAGAAACGATCGAAATGCCACAGCTATACCATAGCTCTTAATACACCATCATTCCAATAAAGACAGCCTTTACAACCCATAAAGAGACAAACGCACACAATCGTATTACCGACAAATACTGCAATATTTCCTTGCAGCTGACACAAACGTTTTTACCGTACGAGATGACTACAGCAGTCGTCATAACGTTTATACGCAGATACATACACAGACAGTAGGTTTTTTTTCGATTTAAACGAACGCTTTGCTTAGCTGTAGAATAGAACAACAACAGATAATTACATCTCCCTAACAGATACTTTAACGAGCGAATTACTGCTCTCTGACAACAAGCTACCTGTCTTCTGGTATCTTCTCCTAAACCCTGTAAGACCAAAACGTTTACTCGAAAAGCTATAAGTCTTTACAACAATTAACTGTTGCAGATGCAAAATGTTACAGATTTTAGGTAATCACATCAACAAACCACGGGATTCTACCCTTTTTCAGGACAAAAGTAGCCACAGATCAGAGAGATTCAAATCAAAACCAGTGATTCCTTACCTAGTAAGACACCTAGATGTTATTCGGAAAATGCTGTATGCATGATCATTCTATACGAAGAACCATTTAAAATAAGAATCAGCACGTTGTTGTACAACTCTTTAAACCTAACCACTTCTTCTTGTACTCGGCGGATGTCCAAATGCGGCTCATACTAAGCAAAAACTGGGAGATGCGTACATCCTATACTAATCCTCTTGCACAACAGAGCCAGCACCTTTAATTTTATGCTTTCGTAGAATTTTTATTAAGGTAGGAAATAAGAACACTAGTTTTACAGCACAAAATTATTAATACATTTAGCATACATCTTTACATACAGGAAACACGGTTTATATATATATAGCACCGTGGTTCGGAACCCACGTTAATCTGTAGGTCCCCCAATAACTGGCTGGGTAAGTCAGTTCGAAGGTCGGAGGAAGGCAACGGCATACCACCTCCAATCACGACCATGCCTAGTAAAGCACCGTGGTGTTCAAACCAAACTTCGGATTGTTGACTGCTTTACCTTTATATATATATGCGAGATTACTAGATCCCCCATCGGGCGCCTCCCCAGGTTGCGGATAGGGGAAAGCCTCCCAGATATGGCGGACAAAAACTAGCACAAAAATCCAGACACGTCTGTGTGAGATTCACCGGTACTCTGGTCAGCGTCTGTTCGCTGAGTAGGCGCGGCTTGGACTTCAAACCTCCAGTCGTAAGCCTGTGTTCTCTTCGGAGCTCACCACAAAACCCATTTCAAACCAAAAATCATGGCAGCACATAAGGAAAAGAATCCGCTATCCCGGGCCTCGGTTAAGAAACTGAGAAATGTACCTGATCATCGGATTCCGGGGGTTCAGGCCTGTCATGAAGAGAAGAATTGGAGCTTCTCAAAAACCTTGAAAGTGAAGAGAAAAGTATACATCGGCACACTTAACACAAACACACTGCAGAAAGTTTGTAAACTCAAAAACCTCACGACACCCTTGATAAATTTGACATAAAAAATTTGTACTATACAGGAAACACGATTCAGAGACGAAAATCACTTCGACTCGGAAAACTATACATTTTTCAAAGGAAAACCCGCCATTAAAATTCTCAATTCAAACCGATATATCTTTGGTATAGGATTCATCGTACACAAATCCATCAAAGATTCCATAGTAAATCTCCACTCCAAGAACGAGAAAATGTCCACCCTCAAAATAAAGGCAGGAAACCAAATGTACGCAATAACCAATGTACATGCACCTACAATGGATCAGAACAGGAAAACCCACAAATGGTAGATAAATTTTGCGAAGACCTTGAAGAGACCATGAATAAAATTCCTGCAAAACATGTGAAAATTCTTCTACGTGCTTTTAACGCCCAGTTGGGCAAGGAAAAGAAATACAGTAACATCACAGGACAACATACCGCCCACAAACAAAAACGGCCTAAGGCTGATAAATGTCTGTACAAATTTCAACCTTAAAATCATGTCCACCCAATTTGAGAAACCCCGCCGGAAATTGACAACATGGAAATCACCCAACAATTCCCTGGGTGAATTTCAGATAGACCATGTCGCTATATCTAAGAGAAATTCACAGGAAATCCTAAATGTGAAAACAAGAAAAGGTTTTTTTTACTCGGATCATCATCTGCTTCGAATCAAAACACGATTTATCCCAGACAGAATACTTCATAAAACTAAAACAGCCTTCAGAACAGATCCATAATATCTGAAAATTAACAAAGAACAAATAACACAATAAATCTCCAAGATAGCAGAAACCACCTGGACGGAACTTTCACAGAAAATGAAAGACCTAATAAAACTAGGCCAACCTCCACGAAAACGGAAACACAGGTGGTGGAACAGATTGTGCGACCAAGCGATCGGAGCAGAGAACCTTGGCCTGGAAGAACTTTAACAGTCACAAATCACCTGAAAATTGGGACAGTTTTAAGTCAGTGAGAAAACTTTCTTCAAAAACTATTCGCAAGGAGAAACGTATCTACGAAAACAGCCGTCTCAGAGAGATCCAAGAAGATTTTACCAGAAACAACACAAGAAATTTCTACAGAACCTTCAGGGAAAACATGACCGGATACCAACCACCCAATCTCTGTTTTAAAAAACCTGATGGATCCTTGGAAACTAACACGAAGAAGAACTGTGAAATTTTCGCCTATTACTTTAACAAATTGCTCAACTGCAAAAGTCCCGCAGAAAAATTGCAGTTTGAAACTCCTGAGCCCAATCCAGACTCACAGCCACCGACCCTACATGAAATAATTGAAATAACGAAAGGACTGAAAAACAACAGAGCACCCGGTGAAGACGGTCTGATCGCAGAAATTTGGAAATTGGATCATGCACAAATCACACCCAAAATCCACAAAATTATTGAAATCTGTTGGCTCACAGAAAAAATCCCGGAAGAGTGGAAGTCGGCTCTCATTCACCCACTTCACAAAAAAGGAGACAAAACTGATCCAAACAACTACAGAAGAATGTCTACAGTAACATTTGTGGCCTTCAAAAAAGCCTATGACTCCATTGACCGAGACACACTCTTCCAGACTCTAAGAGAGATGAAGGTTGACCTTAAAACTCGGAATCTAATTCAAGAGACCCTAACCAACGCCAAATCCAAAGTAAAATTTATGGGAGAATTATGAGAGCCCTTCGAAATCAAAACCGGCGTCCGGCAAGGCGATGGTCTCTCACCCATCCTATTCAATGCAGTCTTAGAGAAAATTATTCGTACATGGGAAGGAGAAGTCAAAGGAAATCAACTAGGTAGAAATAAGGAAAAGATAACCCACATAAAATGCCTCGCTTTTGCGACATCGCCATACTCTCGAATACCAGAACAGAAGCACAACATGCACTAGAAAAACTCCACGAGATGGCCATGAAAACCGGTCTACAAATTTCTTATGAAAAAACACAATTTTTGATACAAAATCATCAGATAAACTCCCACTAAAAACAAAGTACGGAAAAATTCTACAAGTCAGTGAGTTTAAATGTTTACGCGAAATCATGCAAAAATCTGGGCTAAACACAAAAGCAAACGAAGAAAGGGTCTCAAAATTACAGAGAGCCTATAAACTCACCTGGTCCCACTACAATAAAAAATGTATTTCCCCGGCCGCAAAACTACGACACTACAACACAGTAGTCTTACCAGAAGCTCTCTACGCATCAGAAACTACGAGCACCAAAGGAATGGCAAAAATAAGGAGATTGAAAACAAGGAAGGAAAATTTTGAGAAAAATCCAAGGTGTAGTTTTTAGACAAAATATCTGGCAAAAAAGACCCACGGAAGAACTATACAGACACTCTGAACCAATCACGACACATATCAGAAAACGCAGAGCAAAATTTTTCATGCATCTCGCCAGAATGAATGACACCAGACTAACTAAAAGAATATTCAACATAATTTCTACATCGAAACTGGGCACATCTTGGTACAAAGAAACCATAGAAGACCTGAAAACATTAAACATCTCTATAGAAGACATACAAGACCGCAAAACCTGTAGGGAAAAAATCAGAAACCAAAAAGTTGATTTTAAGTCACAACACAAAAACAGACGAAAATGGACAGATGAACAAAAGAAAGCACAAAGTGAAAGAATGAAAGGTTTTTGGGAAGAAAAAAAGAAGAAGAAAGACGGGAATAAAAGCTAGAGTTTTGTGTTTTTAGCGCGGAAGCAGGCGCCGCTATCGTAGCCGAAATTCAGCAAGCCGGAGGTAGCACAAAACACAATATACAAACACTTTGAAGCTGGCTCTGGTCTGTCGTGCCTGTTTTGAGATGGTGCGTGTGTATAGACAAATTAAATTACATCTGAATTGGACCGCGAGCAAACACACTAACGGCGACACAGGGCTACGTTACATGAACGCACTCCACTGAAGGTGAAGTGGTTGAAAATCGGATTCATTATACAAAATCACGGTGGATTCTTAAGTTGCAGTCTGTTAGAAATCGATCTAGGTGCTGATTTTATATGAGAAGTGGCGTGAATTCAGGCGACTAGCTGCAAACCCCGGAACTCGGACCCGCGTGGTTCCGAAAACCGATAAAAGTGAATAAATTCAGTTTCCGAAAAATAAAGAAAATTAACTACAGCATGTAACCCATAGAAATGCTTACAATTATATAAGGAAGCGAATGAAATACGGCTACATGCGATTACAGAGACGGATGACGTCCTGTCTCAGAAAAACCACAAAATGAAATAATTACAAAGTCAGAAAAATAAAAATAAGAATTACGGCATGCAACCCATAGAAATGTTTAGAATTATATAAGGAAGCTATTGAAGGAGGTTGTACAAGGCTCAGAGAGAATTACTGACAAAGAGTGCGTACTACAAGTCGGAGAAGAAACAGCAAAATTAAAATAGGCGGGGACAGAAGATCGCGAAATATTAGTGGGAATCAGAAGGATACCCGCATAGTTACTTGCCTGATGCACATGGAACAAACAAGAGAGGAAGCTGAAGGCTTTGTTATATGAACCAACCATGTGGAACACATATCACTCACGGAAGGAAACAATGAGAAGATTTTTACATGCACTGTACAAAAAGGAACATATCACCTATTAAAAATCGGGCCCCACAAAGCTAGAAAGTATTTACACAGAGTTCATATACCGCCACATGATCACAAAAGGTTTTAACATACCAGGCCATTATCAAACTGCAACTAGAATCACACACACCACGTTTATCTATTGGAAATCAATGAATTGAAAAACGAGAACACATTTCCGCACACGATCGGAGAAAATATTAGGAAAAAAAAAGAAAGATTATAAGTTCACGAATCAAAGTTAAACGTTCTAGACAATGAAAGGCTACCACCTCCAAACACAAGAGCAGAACCAACCTTACCTCACCAGAAGACCAGCACCAGACCGAGCGGCCACGAGATGCGGGAAGCCACTGGAATCCGGAAAATCCAAGATCAGTGGTGGTGGGGACGGAGAGATTCGCCCTAGAGAAGGCTCGTCGACTGGAATGTAACCAAAGGGTGTGGAAACCTCTGTGTTTGCATGAGCAGCTATCGACTCTGAGCCAGAGAGAACGATGTAAAGCGGGCTACTCCTACTCACATTCAGACAGTCATAAATTCTCACACCCACTTACAAGTAAAACAACTGCACATTCTCACAGGGACAGTGGCGTAGCGGAGAAGCCGTACTTATGCCACATTAATTTATATAATAATAAATTATTAACATAACAAAATAAGAAAAACCTAACAATATTAACTAATATTTTAACACATGAAATAAAAATGCTAATCCTCAAGTCTTGAAAAGAGTGGGGTTCAAGTTTTAACAAAATGATAATCTAGTGACATTAAATAAATTATAACTTTACAGAAATATACAAAAAATATATGGAAGACGACAAACGCTCTTCTTTCAAACTCTCGTTGATCCAAAACTCTCGTTACCATACTACTGGTCAACATGCTTGTAACTGAGGGAATTGAATAAATTACTGGCCAGTTTGTTCACCGATTGAACATGTCTGGGATGCACTTACGAGACTGCGTGCCTCCCACAGTTGTCGCAGAGTTGGATACTGCGCTCATGGGAGAATGGCTAATTGTCCCCCCAAGATCTGACTGATAACCTCGTACTGGCCGTACCACGCAGGTGTGCAACTGTACAAAGTAACCACGAACGATGCTAGAGGGCAGCGAGAGTGGCTGTTTCACTATGATGGTAGCTCCGTGGTGCCTCGTTCTAAGTAAACGCCGTGTAAACCTCAAGTAAAGAATTGAGACAGAAAAATATCGAACTGTAGAGGACACAAATTACAATTGTAACTAGTATCCGAATAAAATATGTACACTCATGGCCATTAAAATTGCTACACCACGAAGATGACGCGCTACGGACGCGAAATGTAACCGACAGGATGAAGAAACTGGGATATGCAAATGATTAGCTTTTCAGAGCATTCACACAAGGTTGGCGCGGTGGCGACACCTACAACGTGCTGGCATGAGGAAAGTTTCCAACCGATTTCCCATACACAAACAGCAGTTGACCGGCGTTGCCTGGTGAAACGTTGTTGTGATGCCTCGTGGAAGGAGAAGGAGTGCGTACCATCTCGTTTCCGACTTTGATAAAGGTCGCATTGTAGCCTATTGCGATTGCGATCGCGACATTACTGATCGCGTCGGTCGCGATCCAATGACTGTTAGCAGACTATGGAATCGGTGTGTTCAGGAGGGCAATACGGAATGTCGTGCTCGAACCCAACGGCCTCGTATCACTAGCAGTCGAGATGACAGGCATCTTATCTGCATGGCTTTAAGGTATCGTGCAGCCACGTCTCGATCCCTGAGTCAACAGATGGGGACGTTTGCAAGACAACAAGCATCTGCACGAACGGTTCGACTACGTTTGCAGCAGCATGGACTATCAGCTGGTTGACCATGGCTGCAGGTACCCTTGACGCTGCATCACAGACAGGAGCGCCTGCGATGGTGTTCGGAACGACGAACCTGGGTGCGCGAACGGAAAAAAGTCATGTTTTTGCATGATTCCAGGTTGTGTTTACAGCATCATGATGGTCGCATCCGTGTTTGGCGACATCGTGGTGAACGCACATTGGAAGCGTGTATTCGTCATCGCCATACTGGCGTATCACCCGGCGTGAATGTATGGGGTACCTTTCGTTACACGTCTCAGTCACATCTTGTTCACATCGATGGCACTTTGAACAGTGGCCGTTACATTTCAGATGTATTACGACCCGTGGTTCTACCCTTCATTCGATCCCTGCGAAACCCTAGATTTCGGGGAGAAAAGAAGTTTCTGGCATATACTGACTAAGGGAAGGGATAGATTGGTTGGACACATTTTGAGACATCAAGGAATGGTCAACTTAGCATTAGAAGGAAGCGTGTGGTGTAAAAATCGTAGAGGGACACCGAGGGACGAATATAGTAAGCAGATTCAAAAGGATGTAGGTTGCCGAACGTATTTTCAAATGAAGAGGCTCGCACAGGACAGGGTAGCGTGGAAAACTGCATCAAACCAGTCTGCGGACTGAAGACCACAACAACAACGATCATTACCAGACTGGATTTTTCTATGTTACCGTAGTCTCAGTAACGTTTTATCCACCCTGGACCACATGATATAAAAAAGAGGCATTTGACAGTGTTGTTTTCTGAGGGTTCCATTTGAATGTGTTGTATCAGCATAATGCAACTAGGGAGGCTCTGACGTGGGTATATAATCCCCGGCAGGCAGGCGAGGATGGGCGTGTGGTAAATGTGGAAGTGACGACTGTGGCGGCAGTACTACCGAATGCGACTAAACGGCACTTACCTACCGCTGCTCTTTGTTGGCCGCCAAAGGATAGTCGCTGCCGAGCGTTGATCGCACATCGAGCCGCCTCTCGGTGTTGGTGGAGGGTACTTTGTGTAACACTTGTCCCTTCCTCCTCAGACATGATTTTCGAGGGAAATGACTGCAGGTAATCCTCCGTGTCTGCTCGAAACATTTTAGTTTTTTCCTCGAGATTTTCGCAGCAGGAAGCAATGTACGCTCTCGGAAGGCCATACAGTGACACAGAACGGCCATCTCGCGGCCTCTTCCGCTGCAGTCGGCGCATCATTTCCGTGCTTCTTCCGCATTCTCTTCCATTAGGTCTTTGTGGTACGGATCCCACGCTGACGAACAATGTTGTGTGTCGGGTGGATAAGTGTTTTCTGAGCAATATCTTCCAGGGATGGACCGAAAGTTACTATGTCATCCAAATAAGCAAATGACTTTTCACACTGTAAACTCATGACGCTAAGGGTACAGAACCAAGTCCAATAGAGGCTTTCATTTACACACGTAATAGGCGCAGGGGGTATTAAAAGCTGAGAGTTCTCGAACTGTTTCATCTAGGAGGACCTAACAAATATCCTTTTGCCAAGTCAAGCGTCGATAAATATTTCGCCTTGCGTAAGCCATCCAGATTTTCGCCAATACGTGCTGCTGTGAAGACTGTGTTGTCAGTAATTTCTTTTAATTTCCGGTACTCATCTACTATTCTCCATTTCGTTTTACCAACTGCATCCATCTTCTTGGGAATAAGAGGAAAGGGCGAGTTCCATGCGCTAGTTGAAGGTACTGAAGGACCTCTAACATCGGATTGATCTCATGTTGTAGAGGTTCTTTATGTGCTAATGAAAGCGTAAAGACCAAGAGGAAATTACGCGTCCATCTGGTTTAGGTGTCAGTTTTACTTCATGCCCGATTTTATCTGTGTATGTCAGCTTATCTCCTGGGAGATATAAGATATCGTTATACGCCGAACATACCTCCAGTGCGTATTACTTTTCTTTGGTATCTAAATGCTGTAGTCACAAATTCTTTTATATTAAACTGATTCGCGATTTTTTTTTTCAGGCTGAACACCTAACCCGGCGTCCACACATTGGTACCAACGCTGGCGCCAACATTGGCCAATATTTTTGAGACAGCGTCCACACATTGGAGCCAACATTTAGTTGAATTCGTCGAGAGCCAACGAAAACATATCTGACGCACAAATCGCGGCCAATGCATTAACGCTTTTGAGTGTGAATAATTACATTTTGTCATTGTAAATCAAAGTGGGAAACATACGTAAAAGATGATGGGGTGTAGTATCACTTCCTACCGAACATTAATTACGGTACGACATCATTAACTTTTTTTAAATATGCTACAAGTAAATGATACACATTATAAAAACTTAGACCTGCTACTTTAAATGATTGAAAATAAAAAAAAAAAAAAAAGAAAGAGGTGTTTTGGAGGGATGCTATTCTTTTGGTATTACGCTTCGATTTCTTGCTAAAGGAGACAATATTAGAAGCCTACACTTCCCTTGTTAAATAACCATGTAATTGATATCACTAGTAGTGCTTGAAGTTTGCAAAACGATATTTAAAACTTGACTTTATTGAGGTTTCTTTCACAAATGAATCACTTTCTGATACAGTTCTAATATTTACAAAGAGATTTCGAAACTTTCGACGAAGAAAGAAACAGTTTCGAGATGAGCAGACGACAAAGACAGCATGAAACGTTGGCGCCAATGTGTGGACGACGTACCCATATTGGCCCAACGTCCCTTGATGTTTGGTCGAAATACCGACAAGCAACGGAGCCATACCAACGTTGGTTCCGACGCTATTTCACCGATCCACACACTGGACGAACACTGTTGGCGCCAACGTTAGGTCCAATGTGTGGATGCGCCCCCCCCCCCCCCCTCTGCACACGCAGTTTTACGTGGCTGTCCGTCACCAGCGGGGTCTTCTTGGCTGCCAATTACGCCGCCATAGCGAGTGTCCAATTCCCCTCCTACTAGGTAAAACTCATTGTTGGGGAAATATTTCGAGATCTAAACTGTCGCCCCGCAGGAGTGTATGGCAGGAATTGTGACGCCTTCGTTGTATGAGTTGGAGACACTTAATACTGAACAAACTGATCTGCGCGCCCGCGGCAATGGCCGTACGCTCTAAGGCGCATTGCTGCGGAGTGCGCATCTGTTCCCCGTCGGAGGTTTGAGTCCTCCCTCGGGCATAGGTGTGTGTGTTGTCCTTACTATAAGTCTAGCGTCTGATGTTAATTGCAGATTGGTCCCATAGCTTTGCAAACATTTAAATTAATCTGTGCTCCATTACCTAGCAGCAACTTCAATGGAACCTGTAGGTAATCAGATTTTCGAGTTTACAGACCAGTGTTTACTCTCAAATTGGACTTGGAACACCTTTCCCGTACGTACAGTTGGTTGCGCGTCCTTACAGGGACCTCTGTGCAGGCTTCGGTTGTCGGCACACTCGAGCAGGTTCGACCATTGGAATCTCTCTGTCTAGTCGGCAGAGCTAAGGTGGCACTGTACTCGTTCAATTTTTTTACACTCGTCCACATGAGGAACACTCAACGAGGGCTTGTCTGTTTTATTGTGATTTTTATTTATTTATTTATTTTATCACAAAATCTCCTCTCCTCCGTAGAGACAATAATATCGTGTGCAAGATGTATGCGACAGAACGACCTGGCGGTAATCACAAATTTCTAATATTCTGGAGGACGAATAGCGATCGTTACGCAGCCACAAACAAACAAAAAATCAAGTAAACCTGCAGAAGTGTCACTCTCCGATATTTCTGAAATTTGTGTGGTGTCGCACAAGTCTGAAGTGTGTGCCACGTACTTTCGCCGCGCGCCGCCACGCACGCACGGCGCGGCGTTCTTACGACGTCGGCCACGAGCGCCCTCTGCTGCAGCTCCGCTCGAGGCCGCCACTGACCTGCATCGGTCACTCGGCTATAAGGCAGGCCCTAGGACTCTCCTCAGTAGGCAGGCCATTCCCAGGTTCAACTACGTTTCAGCGTTCTGCAGTCACGAAACTTGTAAAAGTTAAGTATTATCATATTGATACGAAATACATGTCTCGTTCTAATCTAGCGTAGTGTTTCTAGTGTCTGCTGTCACACTGGCTGGTCACCTCAGACTGTACCCGCACACGCGTGCATCCTATTTCCCTGTGTCGGTCTCTCTCTCTACTCGGCCACCGACACCCAGGACGACCGGCGAAAACGAGACACAAAAATTGGGATATGTTATAATACATGAAAAAGTAAGGGAATATATTTTTTTATGGCAGTAAAACACATTTAAGGGGTGAAGCGGTCCCTCCAATACGGATGGTGAAATGGAAGAATTGCGCTAACTTAGGGCGCGGCCCCTGGCGGCAGCCCAGCGCGGCCCTGGCCCTGGCCCAGGCCCTTCACGCACTCCAGCGCAGTGCCGGGACGCGGTGGAGCCGCTCCGCTGGTTGGAAGTGACTGCGGCTGCTGCCAGCGCTGCGTCTCGCCTCCGTGCAGATAGCCGCCGAAACTGTCGTACCCTGTGTTTATTCAAAAAATGTCCGACAGATGGCGCTCCATCTGATCAGAAAAGCAGTAATTAGCATAACAAATTAAGACAAACCAAACACGATGTTCATTACAGGAAATACTCAATATGTTCACCATCATTTCTCAACAATGGCTGTAGCTATAATAGCTGTAACAGCACTGCAAAGCACGTCCGGAGTTATGGTGAGGCATTGGCGTCGGATGCCGTCTTTCAGCATCCCTAGAGATGTCGGTCGATCACGATACACTCGCGACTTGGGGTAACCCCAAAGCCAATAATCGCACGGACTGAGGTCTGGAGACCTGGGAGGCCGAGCACGGCGAAAGTGGCGGCTGAGCACACGATCGTCACCAAACGACGCGCGCAAGACATCTTTCGCGCGCCTAGCTCTGTATCTACATTATTCCGTGATTTATTAAGTTTTCAAATTTATAGTGACTTTTTGATCACTCGGTATATTTAACGGCCTAAAAGCATATTAAAAGCGTAAGTGTACCATAGTGTTTAAACGCGCGCCTTCAACGTGGGACTCAAAATGGCGGATCGTTCAGCTTGTGCTGTACAGCATCTAGATCGGGGGTGCGGTCACTGTGCAGGGCGCCGAGGCCTAGGAGAAAGACGGGCCCAGCGCAGGGAGCCCCTGGGGCACAGCTCTCGTCTGCACATCGTAATGCGCCGACACTAGCGTGCGGACACAACCGACGGCGTTCTTTCTCGCCGCTTCCCTATAGACTTAGAAAGGCATCGTGTTGCAAACGAAAAGACTAAATCGGTTTCCTGATATCAGCTTCCTGTAGAGTTTCGGAGCATTCTCAACTCGAATGTAGTAAATTTCCTTAAACTTCTTTCTAGGAACCAGCACGGGTTTCGGAAACATCGTTCGTGTGAAACTCAGCTTGCCCTTTTCTCCCATGACTTCTTGCATCCTATGGATGAAGGGCTACAGGCGGATTGTGTTTCTCTCGACTTCAAAAAGGCGTTTCATGCGGCGCCACACTGCAGACTGTTAACGAAGATACGATGTTCTAAAATAAGTTGACAGATTTGTGACTGGCTGGAAGACTTCTTAAGTAACAGAACGCAGTACGTTGTTCTCGATGGCGAGCGTTCATCAGAGACTAGGGTATCGTGAGGCTGCCCCAGGGGAGTGTGATACGACCGCTGTTATTTTCTATCTATATAAATGATCTGATGGACAGAGTGATTTGTAATTTGCGGCTGTTTGCTGATAATGCTGTAATGTATGGGAGGGTGTAGTAGCATACAGGATGACTTAGACAAAATTCGTAGCTCTCAATGTAAAAGAATGTAAGGTGATTCGCATGAGCAGGAAAAACAATCCCATAATGTTGGAATACAGCATCATAGTAAGTTTCTTCATGCAGTCGCGTCGTTCAAAGATCTAACCGTAGCAGTGCAGAACGATTTGGAATCGAACGAACATGTAGGGACAGTCGAGAGTAAGGCGGACAGCCAACTTGGGTTTACTGGGAGAATTTTGGGACGATGTACTTGACCTGTAAAGGAGACCGCGTATAAAACGCTTGTAGGAACACGTCTCGAGTATTGCTCAACTGTTTGGGACTCGCAGCAGATCAGTTTAAAGAAAGACATGGAAGCAGTTCAGAGGCGAGCAGCTAGGTTTGTTACTGGTAGGTTCGACCAATGCGCGAGTGTCGTAGAAATGCTCTGGCATCTCAATTGGGGATCGCTGAAGGAAAGACGACGTTCTTTTCGTGAATTTCTGTTGCGGAAATTTAGAGGGCCGGAATTTGAAATTGAGTGTAGAACGATGTTGCTGCAGCCTACTTACATTTCGCGTGGTGATCACAAAGACAAGATAAGAGAAATTAGGGCTCGTACGGAGGCATATAGGCATTCTTTTTCTTTTTCCTCGTTCTGTTTGGAAGTGGAATAGGAAATGCGTAATTGTGGTAGAGTGTTCCCTCCGCCACGCAACGTACGGTGGATTGCGTAGTATGTATGTAGATGTAATATTGAAATGCAGTAAATTAATGAACTGAAAACTATTGTCAACAATGTAAAATCGGTACTGGAACAAAATATTGCAGCCAGGGATAAAAGAAAGAACTGGGCGTAGCTTTCAAATTATCTGCAATATGAAAAGAGTAAGAGAGAGACGTCTGCGAATGAGTGCTTCAGCTGAAATCTCGAGATGCGCTTGTCAGCCACCTCGTGTGACGGCGGGCCGCGTGGCCTCTGCCGGCCTCTGCCTGGGTGGCGCCCGCCGCGATAAGATAACGTACGCCGCGCAAACACCGACCGACACCTGTTGCGAAACGCGACTCGCCGTATTCAGTGGATCTCAGTACTGCTGCCTTCGCATCCCGTCACTATCTTTGCGAAACTATTTTTCCACAATCCTAAGGTCAGTTTTCATACGTGCTTCGAAATGGGTATAGCCTGCATCTAATACATAAAATTGAATATTTGTCAGATCGTATTTTGCGCTCTGCCTAGCGTTTATCCGATGTTGATAAAATTCTCCACATTTGACTGAATAACGAGAGGAATGTCACTGTCTACCTAAAATTTGTTAGGGTCCTTAGTGGGCGATACTTTATGAGAGCCTTCGACACGGTCTCGACTCGTAGACCGGTTCGATACAGCTCTGCACGCTACCCTGCTGTGAGCGAGTCTCGCCGTCTCCGAACGACAACGGCAACCTGCGGCCTTTTCGATCGGTCGGTCTCCCTCCCCGGCTTTTATCGCTCACACTTACGTTCTGTGCTGAACTCACGAGTCCTCGATGACTCACAACGTGTGCCAACCGCCGCGGCAGAATAGCCGTGCGCACTGAGGCGCCCAGCTGCTGTGCGGGCGGATGTTCGCCGTCGGGGGTTCCGATCCTCCCTATGGCGTGAGTGTTTGTGTTGTACTTGGCGTAACTTACTTAAGTTAATGTAAGTAACTTGTAAACGTACGGACTACTGATCGACGTACTCGAGTCCCTTAGATTTACAAACATTACTTACTTGTCCCAACTGATCG
Organism: Locusta migratoria; assembly: GCA_026315105.1. Taxonomy (NCBI): domain Eukaryota; kingdom Metazoa; phylum Arthropoda; class Insecta; order Orthoptera; family Acrididae; genus Locusta; species Locusta migratoria. The sequence goes on along the minus strand of CM048744.1, from coordinate 2,485,538 downwards.
ATCCCTTCTCTAGGTCCATTTCTAGAATACTGCCTTCAACTTCATTTCGCTTCTATAGACTCTGAATGTATTCTTTCTTCCTTTAAGCTTTCCCCGTCTACAGGTTTATTTCCAAGTTGATGAACGTTTGCACACTCGATCTTCAGAAATAGAGGCGGAGTACGTTATATCAGATGTCAGCACCGACGGGCTGATCGTTCCGATAGTCGGCCGGTAGTCGGTAGTCGGTAGTGACGGTTTACGCACTGCACCAGTCACCAGCTATTGCCATTTAGATGTACCGTTATAACTAAAGGAGGGTAGGGCGAGACGGGCAGACTGCGAAATGGCTGGGAGGATGGATCAGGAGGGGGATGGGGTGAGGGCGAGGGAATGGGGGGTGGGGTGGGGAAGCGGCAAGAGGGGAGGGGAGGGGAGGGCAGGCTGGCGAGTCAGCAGCTGGAGAGCAGTGCGCAGTACACTACAAGGCGCCGAGGCACCCCGGCCTGGGCGCGGCCTGAGGCGCGTGCAGCAGTGGGGGGACGCGCGGGGCTTTCATTTTCACCCTCGATATTTTTCTTATAAGTACTTTATTCCCCACCCCCATGAACACAGACATGGCAGAGGCGGAGTGGCTTGTGTGCCTCGACGATACAGATAGCCACACCGTAGGTGCAACCACAGCGGAGGGGTATCTGTGGAGAGGCCAGACAAACGTGTGGTTCCTGAAGAGGGGCAGCAGCCTGTTCAGTAGTTACAGGGGCAACAGTCTGGATGATTGACTGAGCTGGCCTTGTAACATCAGCTAATATGGCTTTGCCACACAGCTACTGCGAACAGCTGAAAGCGAGGCGAGCCGTTATTTTCCCGAGGACATGCAGCTCTACTGTATGAACATATGATGATGGCATCCTCTCGAGTAAAATATTCGGGAGGTAAAATACTCCCCCATTCGGATCTCCGGGCAGGGACTACTCAGCAGGATGTGATCACCAGGAAACACAACACTGCCATTTTACGGATTGAGGCGTGGAATGTTAGATCCCTTAATCGTGTAGGAAAGTTTGAAATGTAAAAAGGGAAATGGTAGGTTCAAGTTAGATATAGTAGGGATTAGTGAAGTTCGGTGGAAAAAGCAACAAGATTTCTGGTCAGGCGAGTACGGGATTATAAATACAAAATCAGTTGGGGGTATTACAGGAGTAGGTCTGATAATGAATAATAAAATAGGAATGTGGCTAAACTACTACGAGCAGCGCAGTGATCGCATTACCGTGGTCAAGATAGACACGAAGCCTACGCCTACCACCGCACTAAAAGTTTATATACCCACTAGCTCTGCCGACGCTGAGAAGATGGAAGAAATATATGACAAGATAAAGGAAATTATTCAGACATTTAAGACAGACGAAAACTTAATTGTTATGCGAGAGTGGAATTAGGTAGTAGAAAAAGAAATAGAAGGAAAATAGTAGGTGAATATGGAATGGGCAAAAGGAATGAAAGAGGAGATCGTTTGGTAGAATTTTCCACAGAACGTAAATTAATCATAATAAACACATGCTTTAAAATAATTAAAAAAGGTTGTATACGTGGAAGAGACCAGGAGACACTGGAAGATACCAAATAGATTTTATAATGGTAAGAGGTACATTTCGGTTTTAAACTGTCAGACTGTTTTAAACTGTAAGACATGCCCAGGAGCATATATAACCGCTGACCATAACTTATTGGTCATGAATTGTCGGCTGAAATGGAAAAAAAACTACAAAAACGTTGGAAAATAAGGAGATGGGACTGGGATAAATTGAAGGAACTAGAATTTCAGTGAGAGCTTTAGGCAACAATTAACAGAAACGGGGGGAAATAAAACAGTAGAGGAGGAATGGGTAGCATTGAGAGATGAAATAGTGAAGAGAGCAGGGGACAAAATAGGGAGAAATGCAAGGCCTACAAAAAATCCTTGTGTATCACAAGAAATACTAAATTTAATTTATGAAAGAAGAAAATATAAAAATGCAGTAAATGATGAGAAAATATAAAAATGCAGAGTAAATGAAGCAGGCAAAATGAAGTACAAGACGACTAAGAAATGAGATTCACAGGAAGTGTAAAATATCTAACCAGAAGTTGCTAGAAGGCAAATACAAGTCTGTAGAAGAATTTATAAATAGGGGAAAAATAGATATCGCCTACAGGAAAATAAAAGAAATATTTGGAGACAAGAAAAACAGCTGTATGAATATACAGAGGTCAGATGGAGAACCAGTACTCAGCAAAGCAGGGAAAGCTGAAAGATGGAAAGAATATATAGAGGGACTCCACAAAGGAAATGAACTTCGACACAATATTGTAGGAAGGGAAGAGGATGTAGATGAAGATGACATAGCAGATAGTATCCTAAGTGAAAAATTTGACGGAGTACTGAAAGACCTAAGTTGAAACAAGGCCCCTGGAGTGGACGACATTTCCCAAGAACTACTCAAGTCTCTGGGAGAGCCAGCCACCTGGTGCGTAAGAAGTATGATACACGGGGAATACTCTCAGACTTTAAGAAAAATGTTATAATCCCCATTCCAAAGAAAGCAGGTGCAGACAGGTGTCAATATTAACAGAGCCATCAGTTTAATAAGTCATGGTTGCAAAATTTTAACACAAATTATTTACAGAAGGATGGAAAAGCTGGTAGACGCTGGGGAAGACCAGTTTGGATTCAGAAGGAACGTAGGAACACGGGAGGCAATCCTGACTTTACGGCTTGTCTTAGAAGATAGATTGAGGAAAGGCAAACCTACATTTCTAGCTTTTGTAGATTCGGAGAAAGCTTTTGACAATGTTGATTGGAATACATTCTTCCAAATTCTGAAATTAGCAGGTGTAAAATATAGGAAGAGCAATGCTATTTACAACCTGTACGAAAACCAGACAGCAGTTATCAGCGTTGGAGGGCATGAAAAGGACGCAGAGGTTGTGAAGGGTGTAAGACAGGGTTGTAGCCTTTCCCCAATGTTATTCAATTTGTACATTGAGCAAGCTATAAAAGAAAGCAAGGAAAAATTTGGAGAAGGAATTAAAGTTCAGGGCGAAGAATTAAAAACATTGCTTTTTTCCAGTATCATTATAAGTCTGTCAGAGACAGCAAAGGACTTGGAAGAGCAGTTCAACGGAATGGACAGTGTGTTGAAAGGTGCATGTAACATGAACTTTAACAAGAGAAAAACAAGGGTAATGGAATGCAGTCTTAGAAAATCAGACAATGCTGAATGAATTAAATTAGGTAACGAATCAGTAAAGGTGATAAATGAGTTTTGTTACTTGGGCAGTAAAATAACATATGATGGTCGAAGTATCTTTGGCGTGATGTCATGAGTGCTGAACTGCTGTGCACATAGCTCTCGATTTTTATATAATTTTAGGATTAATATAATTTTTAACTGTTATATCCTGATAATATTCAATCTAGAGGTGTTCTAGTAAACGATCGTCAGTTATTTTAGCGTTTGTTTTGCCGTATTTACTTTAAGTGGTGTTATTTGTGTTCGCGTGTGCGCTGGCATCGTCGTCTTACTGCTTTGTTTACATATCGTGGCAAGTGGTTCCAGCCGTAGCGGTCTCCGAAAGCTAAGTTCCAATAAGTGTTTGTGTTATTGTAGTTAAATTATTAACGTTAGTAGATTTCAGGGGGTGTTATAACGCTAGTTATTTATTAAATGTAGTACTTTTCAACAGGTGTCCTCTTGCTATTTTTAACGTAATTGAGGTTGGGAAACTTTTCGTTACGGTATTTGATAACTCCTGTACTCTCACTAGTTTATTAGTGACGCTTGAATTTGAACTTGTTTATACAGGCAACAGTGTAAAGTTTCTGTAGTAGTGTTTTTGCTCTTTTCTCCTACTAGTAGTTGTAGTATTAGTAGTTGTTGTTACTTGATTTGTAGAGACGGAGATTTATTGATTGCTGTAGTTAAGAGGTACTTCCACGTTCTTTTGTAGAAACGTAACGTACGTAAGGTAGACGTCTAGTTTTTCTTAACAAATAATTGTGAAATTTTACCATGAGTGAAAAGTGTGGGCTCTGTCGTAGGGTCGTGCGTAGTGGGCTGCAGTGTGGGATTTGTAGTAATTATTTTCATGGGGGGGGGGGGGGGGGCGGAGGGAGTGCAGTGTGGAATCCAGTGGGCATTGTGGTGAGGTTCTGTTCTGGAACTGTAGGATTTGCAGCAGGAATAAGATGATAGAGGAGCAGGAGCGTTTGATCTGCGCCCTTCAGGTGCAGTTCAAAAACGCTGAACAGGAACTAGCTAGGTTGAGGAGGGGAAGGGGGGCTGGGGTATGGGAACTGGTAGTTGGCAAGAAGGTAGCTAGGAGGAGGTTTTCAGATAGCTTCACGTTACAAGTTGCCAATAGATTTGACCAACTGTCAGAGTTGAGTGGAGATGAACCTCCTGTAGCTGTATTTGTAGGAAGTACACAGCAGACCTTAGCTGTTAGGAAGCCGAAATCTGTAGAGGGGCCTCTTAGGAAGAAGAAGGTTCTGCTGTTCTCATGGCAGAGGTGTTGGCCAACAGTTGCAGGAAGTACTTGGGATTGAGTACCAGGTCACCAGCATAGTGAAGCCTAGTGCAGGGTTATCTCAGGTCACTTGTAACATAGGGGACTTATGTAGGAATTTCTCAAAGGGGATCAGGTAGTTATAGTTGGTGGGGCCGGGAATAGTCTTGATAGGGACGGGGAATATGATATAGTTCGTGATCTGGAAAGGATAGCAACTCACACTGGTGGCAAGAATGTGCATTTCGTGCAGCTGTTTTAGCGTCATGATAGGTCTCGTCTTAATACAGCTGTCAGGTGTGTCAACATAGGGCTTGAGAAGGCGCTGATGACGGAGGGCATGGATCACATTGCAGTGGTGCCAGTTGAGACTATCCAAAGGTCGGATTTTACTAGGCACGGTCTGCACCTCAATAGGTATGGGAAGGGGAGGTTGGCAAAGCTCATAGGTGACAGTGTAGTAGGGGGTGGGGAAGTCACTCATGGAAAATTTCCTGTAGTAGTTGGTGTTAGGGCTGCACCGTTTTTAGACTGAAGACAGCTGATAGGTATTCCTGCTTAAAGGAAGTCCCTCTAAGAAACGAAACACCTTTGACAAAGTCTAAGAATCTAAGTAATAAGGTAATTACTGTTTTTCATCAAAATATAAAGGGTATCAGAGATAAAGTTCATGAACTGCTTATTGATACTGATTCTGACATTATTGGTATTTCAGAGCACTTTTTAAGTGATGTGACAATTCAGACACTTCCTTTGCCAGGATACAGGTTAGCTGCCTTCTACTCTAGGAGTTCCTTGCAGTGTGGGGGAGTGGCCATGTATGTAAAAAACGATTTTTAATCGGAGTCAATCGATTTTTCTAAACACTGCACAGAACAGATATTTGAATGTTGTGCAGGAGTTGTTAATGTTAATGGAACTAAACTAGTAATAGTTGTTATTTATAGATCCCCTGACTCAGATTTTAAAATGTTTCTGCCCAAGCTGGAATTGGTTCTGGGTTCACTGTATAGGAAGTATAAAAATTTAATTGTGTGGAGATTTCAACATTGTGTAGGTGATAGCTCAAGGGAAAGTCAGCTGTTAGATCTATTTAATTCCTATAACATGATGCAAACAGTATTTTTTCCAACGAGAGTGCAAGGAAATAGCAGTTCTACCATTGACAATATTTTTGTTCAGTCTTCATTATTAGAGGGGCACTCTGTCAGCAGAATAGTAAATGGCCTATCAGACCACGATGCCCAACTTTTAATTCTAAAAAGTATTTGTTCTCAAACAAATGTTAAGCATAAATATCAACTACTCAGGAAAGTTAATCCAGTTGCAGTTGAGACCTTTTTAAGCCTAATTAAGGAACAAGAATGGCAGGATGTTTATAGTGCTGATAACGCAGATGATAAATATAATGCTTTTCTGAAAACATTTGTTATGCAGTTTGAAAGTTGCTTTCCGCTAGAACGCTCAAAACAGGGTACTTCCAGTAACAGACAGCCAGGGTGGCTGACAAAGGGGATAAGAGTATCATGTAAAACAAAGCGGGAATTGTATCAAAATGCTAGAAGCAGACAGAATCGAGATGCAGTAGCTCTTTACAAACAGTACTGTAAGGTTCTGAAAAATGTCATTAAGAATGCAAAAAGTATGTGGTACGCAAAAAGACACAGTCTTCGACGCATTGTTGTAAGACACTTTCATTCTTCCAGGCTTCCTGAATCACTCCTTTCACATGATGCACTACCTTTCGCCAGTCTTCTGGTGTCACTGTTTGAACTGCCTCTTTCAACAGGCGTTCCACTTCAGTTAATGTGAATTTTCTGTTTTCTACAGCAATATGCTGTGCCAAAAACAGCTCTATTGATTTAAAATAGCAATGGTAGGGAGGCAATCTGAGCACTTTATGCCCGTATTTTTTTGCTACTTCATCCACAATGTAAATGGGATTCTTTGGCTTGTGTTGTGATACAAGTTCTAATAATTCCCCCCTTGTCAAATTGCTGTCGAAATGTATCTTACGTTTCAGTAGCCAGCAAACAATGTCGTTTTTCTTCGTTGCCTTTATGTGTGCGTTGTCCTGGATAACTGAATGGAATGGAGCGTTATCCATAATAGTTATAGATCTCTTCGTTAAGTTTTGAAGCACAGAGTCTTTGCATTTCACGAAAGTATTGTGGTTCATCTCTTCATGGTAGTCGGAGGTCTTCTTTGGACTGAATAAAAGCAGACAATTCGGGATGAAACCTTTTGAGCTTCCGGCATGCGCTACAATTATTCTCTTTCCTCTGCCTATCGGGGCTATACTACCGTTGATGGCATCGTCCGTCCAACCTTTTTTTAAAGTGTGTCCTGCATTCACCCATGTCTCATAAAGCCAAACGATATCGTCAAAATTAGTCCCTACTATTTCTCTAAGAAAGCGGCATCGCCAAGCTGCAATATCTGGCCGTTCCATTAACAACTTTCTTCCAGGAATAGATTTATAATGAAAACCTAACATTTTCACGATTCGTAACATGAACGCTTTACTGCCTTCAAACAGGCCCGCTGCTACGAGAGTAGCATGTAGTTTTTTGAGTGTCGGATACTCCTTCCTCGAATAAAATGCGTATATCTGCCGTCGAATCGCATCTTCCTGGTAAGATTAGAGTTTTGTTACTCTCTTCTCGGGCCGCCTCTTCTTCCCAGGAGTCTCCAACTTGGATGATTCACCTGCGTCTTCTTTTGCGAATTTCTCCTCGCAGATCCCTATCACTGATCGTTCGCTGATTTGCAGAGCAGCTGCAGTTCGCTCCACCACTTTATCCAGAGGAGCAAGAGGCCCTCCTGCATCCCTCTCTCCCTCAGAGAACACACGAATTCACGCGCCTGACTTCGTATAGCGAAGCAACGTCCGCCACTTTTTGGAAGTTTCGAGGTGAGTGCAGCCTCGGTCTTCCTCTACTACTTTCGTCGCACATCGTAAAGCACGCGAAGCTACATCCACAGAAAGCTGTCAGTCGCACGCCTACAGCGGCTCGCTGAGGACTGGCTGCCACGCCGACCGCGAGGCCACCCATTGGTTTATGGCTGGCGGGAGCCGTGCGGCCCGCTGCCTGTCAAGTTAAATCAGACTATAAGCCATGTTTGTAATTTTTCCTTTCAGACTGGTCAGTTTCCTGACAGATTAAAGTACTCAGTAGTGAAACCACTTTATAAAAAAGGAGAAAGGGATAATGTAGACAACTATAGACCTATTTCTATGCCATCGGTTTTTACCAAAGTTATTGAAAAGGCTGTATATTCAAGATTAACTGATCATTTCAGTTCGCATAATTTGTTGTCAAACGTACAGTTTGTTTTTAGAAGTGGTTTAACGACTGAAAATGCTATATTTTCGTTTCTCTGTGAGGCACTTGATGGGTTAAATAAGAGGCTACGGACATTAGGCGTCTTCTTTGATTTAACAAAAGCGTTTGATTGTGTTGATCACAAAATATTGTTGCAGAAGTTGGAACATTATGGAATACGGGGAGTAGCCCACAACTGGTTCACCTCTTACTTTAATAATAGAAAACAGAAGGTAATTCTCCGCAGTGTAGAAAATAGCTATGACGTGCAATCCCAATGGGGCACAATTAAGCCCCAGGGGTCTGTTTTGGGACCATTGTTGTTTCTTATTTATATAAATGATATGCCTTCGAGTATAACAGGTGACTGTAAAATATTTTTGTTTGCTGATGATACCAGCTTGGTAGTGAAGGACGTTGCTCGTAATATTAACACAGTATCAATTAATGCAGTTCTAGAGATAAGTTCATGGCTTGTAGAAAACAAGTTGATGTTAAATCACAGCAAAACTCAGTTTTTCAGTTTCTAACACATAATTTGACGAAATCTGACATATTGATTACACATAATGGGCATATGATAAAGTGAGACTGAACAGTTCAAATTTCTATGTGTTCATATAGACAGTAAGCTGTCATGGAAAGCCCATGTTCAGGATGTTGTTCCAAAACTAAATTCTGCTGTATTTACCATTAGAACAATATCTGAGATAAGTGATTTTTCAACACGAAAAGTAGTCTATTACGCATACTTTCACTCACTTACGACGTACGGTATTGTTTTTCGGGGTAACTCGCCTGATGCAAAAAGGATATTTCTGGCTCAAAAACGGGCGGTTCGAGTAATATGTGGTGTAAGTTCACGAACTCATGTCGACCCCTTTTCAGTAGTCTGGGAATTTTGACTCTGCGGCCAGAATACGTTTTTTCTTTAATGTTGTTTGTTGTTAATAATATCAGCTTATTCCCACGATTTAGTAGCTTTCACTCGGTGAATACTAGACAGAAGTCGAATGTACATTTGCATGACACCACCTTGACACTTGTGCAAAAAGGTGTATAGTATTCTGCGGCATCCATTTTCAATAAGCTGCCACAAGAACTAAAGAATCTTAACACTAATCCACATGCTTTCAAATCTAAACTGAAGAGTTACCTCATGGCTCACTCCTTCTATTCTGTCGAGGAACTCCTAGAAAAGTTAAACAATTAAGCTAATTAATTTTTTCTTCTTTATTGATTCTTTTCACTTTGTCTTAAGATTATCGTGTGCATAGGACTACTTAAAAATTTTCTATTACCATTCTTGTGTAACAATGTATTGAGTTGTTCCATGACCATGGAGTCTCATTCCTCATTTGGGTCCTATGGAACAGAAAAAAACAATAAATAAATAGAGGATATAAAATGCAGAATGGCAAAAGGAAGAAAAGCGTTTTTGAAAAGGAGAAATTTGTTACATTGAATATTAATTTAAGCATAAGGAAGTCCTTTCTGAAGGCATTTTTGTGGAGTTTTGCCTTGTATGGGAGCGAAACATGGACGATAAACAGTGTGGACAGGAAGAGGATAGAGGCTTTTGAAATGTGGTGTTAGAGAAGAATGTTGAAGATTAGGTGGGTGGATCGCGTAACTAATGAAAAGGTACTGAACAGAATTGGAGAGAAGAGGAATTTTTGGCATACCTTGACTAAAGGAAGGGATCGATTTGTAAGGACACATCCTTATACATTAAGGAATCGTAAATTTAGCAATGGGGGAAGTGTGTGGGGTAAAAATAACAGAGGGAGACCACGAGATGAATACAATAAGAAGATTCAAATGGATGTAGGTTGCTGTTCTAATGAGGAGATGACGATGCTTGCTCAGGATAGAGTAGGGTGGAGAGCTGCAGCAAACCAGTCTCCGAAATGAAGACCTCAACAACAACAATACATGTTCTCCACTCATCTGTCACTGTTTTGTATCAATATCGCAAGCATCGGATGGAAAATCACGCGAAATGACGGGCATCAGTGACGATTTATGTTTGTTGTGTAGTCTTCAGTCCGGACACTGGTTTGATGCAGCCTTCCACCCTACTCTATCCTGAGCAAGCCTTTTCCTCTCCTCATAAGAACGGCAACCCACATCCATTTGTATCTACTTACTATATGCGTATCTTGGTCTCCCTCTGCGAATTTTACCCCATACACTTCCCACCAATGCTAAATTTACGATTCCTCTATGTCTAAGCATGTGTCCTACCAAACGATCCCTTCTTTTAGTCAAGGTTTGTCAAAAATTCGTTTTCTCACCAATTCTGTTCAGTCCATCATAAGTAATGCGATCTACTCACCTAATCTTGAGCATTCTTCTGTAACACCACATTTCAAAAGCCTCTATTCTCTTCCTGTCCGCACTGTTAATCGTCCATGTTTCACTCCTGTACAAGGCAAGAAAAGCATGTTTGAAGAAGAGAAATTTGCTAACATCGAATATTAATTGAAGTGTAAGGAAGTCCCTTCTGGAGGCATTTGTGTGGAGTGTTGCCCTCTATGGGAGATAAACATGGACGATAAACAGTGCGGACAGGAAGAGGATAGAGGCTTTTGAAATGTGGTATTACAGAAGAATGCTGAAGATTAAGTGAGTAGATCGCATAACTAATGAAGAGGTACTGAACAGAATTAGTGAGAAAAGGAATTTCTGGCATACTTTTTTAGCGTTGCTCGCGCTTTGCCAGTCTTTTACTGTCTAATCTCTTACCTCGCCTTTCGGCGCAACAGTAACGCTTGTCGTGTATTTTTTGTGGTGACCCCTGAGGCAAGAGAAGTCCCCCAAAATCGTAGCTAGCTGAATTCGTATGCTGAACTGGTACCACTTTATCCCCCAAAACCCCCAGAATCTTATTCTACATGGGCCTGCTGGGTCAGGAGTGGGTTTGTTGGTGGTCTAAGTGATACTTGAATTTTTTATATAACAAAATTACGATTTAATAATTTATGTAAAAAATAGAAAATGAATGTAAAGATTATGATCATATACACGAATTTCACAGGCTTGTAGGCGCAGAATAACAGAATAAGGTAAAGGATAATGTTATATGATTTTAGGAAAACGTCTGATCTCGTGTACCTGTCACGAATTAATGAATAAATTACAAGGGTGTCACATCCATTTGTATCTGTTTACTATATGCGTATCTTGGTCTCCCTCTACGATTTTTACCCCACACACTTCCTTCCAATGCTAAATTTACGATTCCTCGATGTCTAAGAAAGTGTCCTACCAAAGGATCCCTTCTTTTAGTCAAGGTATGCCAAACATTCGTTTTCTCGCAAACGAGTAAAAATGCGCGAAAAACGCGTCAAACGTAAGCTGAGTTCAGTGGAAGGAAGTGAGCCCTGAGCAATTAGCACACTGTACCGCGTGTGGTGTCGTCGTGGTGCTGCAAACCTAAAAAAACCTGAATAACTTTGCCAAGACTGTCGTCAAACAGCCGGTACGTTCCCTAGTCTATTAGTAATTTGGCGTGGTACCCCGGCTTCCGCCAGTCCACCGTCGAGCCCTCGAAATATGTTCGCAAGTTGTAACTACTAGAATGGACGTATGAAGTCCCAAACAGTATCTGCACGTATCGTAGCCAGACGAGAAGCGTCAGACTCGGCACTCGCTACCGCTAGGCTTACGGCTCACCCTCAGAGCACACGCAAGACACGCTTATTATGCCGATCGCTATGCGTCGTTCCGTAATTAGGGAACTACCGCATGTAAGGTAGCAACAAGTGCGCTACAACGCCTGCAGACAAAAGGTCTCGGCCGCCGAGATACAGTGGAGACGCTGGACGTCTAGAGAGAGAGCGCGTTGCTGGCGGTATATCTCGGTGTTAGTACGCCGTAGGAAATTGAGAATCGCTCCCGCCAATGAGAGGACTCCACGCCGGCCGCACCACTCGCGCCCTCCGACCAGCGCGCAGCGGACGAGCCCACCGTGAGGCCTCCCCTCTGAAGTGTAGCAGGCGGGGGAATGTGCGTTCTCTCTGACCCTCTCTGACGGGCACTGGGCAGCCCCGCTAATGTAGCCGTACGAATGTATCCCAGCAAAATAAACGCGAGGGTGCTTGCCGCCTTACACCTCGACCAAGAGAAGGGATCGATTGGTAGGACACATTCATACACACGAAGGAATTGTTAATTTAGCGTCGCAGGAAAGTGTGTGGGTAAAAATCGCAGAGGGAGACCGAGAGGTGATTATAGTAAGAAAATTCAAATGGATGTAGGCTGCCGTTCTTACGAGGACACGAAGATGCTCGGTCAGGATCGAGTAGGGTGGAGACCTGTACGAAACCAGTCTCCCGACTGAAGACCACGAGAACAACACTTTTTTCCAGTTACTTATATCTGTGTAGTTGTGCTGCTTTCTTTTTGTAGGCCTATTTCTTACAAAGTAGGCTGTATATTAATTTAAATGCTTTTGGAATGACGTTAACTTGTCGCTGGAAACTTCTGGCTACCCATCATATTCCCGAGAGACATTACTCTCTGTTAGAGTATACTGACCGTTTCGTGTAGTGGATCAGTTACTTTTACTTTTCGTAATATTCAAATGTTTGTAAATGTATCGGACTGAACTGCTCGGTCGTCAGTTCCTAGCTTACAAACTACTTAAACTGAGGTAAACTAACCTCAGGACAACACAAAGACCCGTGCCCGAGGGGGGACTCGAATCCGCAACGCGAACGGCCACGCGCACCGCATCGCGGCGGCCCAGTGCGCACGGCTACTCCGCCGCGACTTTTCGCAATGGTAGAAGAAAAGTTAATAGAGACAGTGAGGGAGGATGGGGAACTGTACGATACGAAACACTGTGACTACATAAAGATAGAGGTTGAGTAATACTGCACAGTCTGAAATTGTCCACGCCACTTCCTTTCAATCACAGTACGTTTAGAGACTTCACTGTGGCGATAGCGGCCGGGGCGCGCTCTGCCGAGGCTCGTCTGCCTGCCGGGCTGGCGGGGTACGGAGCAGCGCGTGCCTTGCCCAGGGGTCCAGCCGGCATCCTGCAACTACACGCACAACCGGGCTTTATCGGGAAAAATTAACAAGCCTACATTCGGTTGTCCCACCATTGCCGGCTCGGGATGGGACTTTGTAGGATACTAGTACACATCGAGAGTGTCCTCACAAACATGTCTTAAAGCTAACTAACCACAAAATTAAAAAAAAAAAAAGGGCTCTAAACTTTTAAGCACAGTACGTATATAACTGACAGTCTCGTCCGTAAAAGCTGTACTGCAGCCCGGTCGTACGCCTCGGCGCGCCCGGTCAGAGGACTCAACCTACGAAAAGTCCTTGCGTCTCACAGAAAGTTCTAAATTTAATTGATGAAAGGAGAAGACTTACAAATGCAGTAAATGAAGCAGGTAAAATGGACTACAGATGACTAAGAAAATGAGATTGACAACAAGTGCAAAGTAGCTAAGCAGGTGCGACTAAAAGGCAAACGCAAGTCTGTAGAAGAATGTATAAATAGAGGAAAAGTAGATAATACCTACAGGAAAACAAAGGGGATATTTGAAGACAAGAAAATACCTGTATGGATGTCAAGAACTCAGGTGGAAAACCAGTTCTAAGTAAAGAAGGCAAAACTGATATATCGGAAGAGTATATACAGGGGCTCTAGAAAGGAAATGAACTTTCAGACGATATTCTAGGAGAGAAGAGGCAGTAGATGAAGATGAAATAGGAGATATTATACTCAGAGATGAATTTGACAGTGCCCTGAAACATGCAAGTCCAAAGAATGCTCCTGCAGTTCAGGACATTCCCTCAGAACCAGCCATGACAAAACTATTTCACCTGGTTCGTAAGAAGTATGAGACAGGGGAAACACCCCCAGACTTTAAGAAAAATGCAATAATCCCCATTCCAAAGGAAGCAGGTGCAGACAGGTGTGAAAATTACAGCACTATCAGTTTTTAATAACTCATGGTTGCAAAATTTTTAACACGAATTATTTACAGAATGATGTAAAGGATGATGGATGCAGACGTCGGAGATCAGTTCGTATTCAGGAGAAATGTAGGAGCAGAGAAAGTTATACTCACCTTACGGGTTATCATAGAACATATATTAAGAACAGGCAAACCTATATTTCTAGGCTTTCGAGATGTGGGGAAAGTGCTCGACAATGTTGATTGGAATACACTCTTTCAAATTTTGAAGTCAGCAGGGGTAAAATATAGGGGAGGTAAGGTTATTTGCAACTTGTACAAAAACAAAACAGCTGTTATTAGAGTTGAAGGTTATCAAAGGGCCGCAGTTGCTGGGAAGGGTTGCAGCCCTTCTCCAATGTTATTCATCTTGGAAAATGAGCAAGCTGAAGGAATTAGATTAGGTAACGAAACAATAAAGGTGGTAGATGTGTTTTGTTACTTGGGTAGTAAAATAACAAATCATGGTCGCAGTACAGAGGATATAAATGCAGAATGGCAAAAGGTAGAAAAGCGTTTTTGAAAAGGAGAAATTTGTTCACATCGAATAATTAATTTAAGCTTAAGGAAGTCCTTTCTGAAGGGATTTGTGTGGAGTGTTGCCTTGTATGGGAGTGAAACATGGACGATAAACAGTGTGGATAGGAAGAGAATTGAGGCTTTTGAAATGTGGTGCTACAGAAGAATGCTGAAGATTGGGGGGTGGATTGCGTAATTAATGAGGAGGTACTGAACAGAATTGGGGAGAAAAGGAATTTTCTGGCATACATTGACTAAAAGAAGGGATCGCTTGATATTACACATTCTTAGACATCCAGGAATCTTAAATTAGGCATTGGAGGGGAGTGTGTATGGTAAAGACTGAAGAGGGAGACCAAGAGATGAGTATAGTAAGCAGATACAAATGGATGTGGGTTGTCGTTCTTATGAGGAGATGACGAGGCTTGCTGAATCTGGATCGGAGACCACAAGACAACACGCCACTGATATTATTTTACACCATTAATTTTATTTAAAAATTGTTAGAATTTATATAACAATTGACGAAAATACTGTCTCCCGCAGATCGAATCGAACCCTGGTGAAGCACAGAAGAGTCTGTGACGCTATCGGGAGAGCCGCTTCGCCATAGTTTCATGGTGAATGTATTGAGTAGCGTACACGGTATGCGTGAGTGGTGCTTGAAGTGTAGAGCCGTTTCCCGGACAGTGAGTCTTAGGACTGGTGGAGTGACGCAGACAGCCTGCCGCCGCGCCGGAGCGTGTGCCGAGACTGCGCGCTAGCGCGGAGCGGCGGAGCTGCCAGCTGCAGAGTTCTCCAGCAATACAAACAGCGGTCTCCAGCGCATATTTGATGTCGTGCAATACACTGCTGAACAAGTCGAGATTAAACTTACTCGATGAGATCTGAATATCTGAGAGGGGGGAAAAATGTTTTTACCTCAAAGGTTTAACCCTCGGGCGGTACGATCGTTGCAGGCGAAATAGATGGCACGGTTGACTCGCAGCTGACCTACTCCCTTTCCGATGAGGTTTGTGTTGAAATATGTACACAGTAAGTATTATTATTGCATACAAAATGTTCAAATGTTTTTAAATCTACGGGACTTAATTACTCTGGTTATCAGTCGACTTTCTGCACGGAATTGGTGGAGCAGTGTAGCGTAAAAAATTGAATGCCTGGGTCGAATCCGACCCTCGCCGTACCGTTTGAGAGTTAACAATGCCCTTGCACGCACACATAAAGTATAAACTTTCAAATGGCCGATTTGAATACTCTGAGCAAGTACATTAAAGTGTTGTAGCTATAAAAAAAAAAAAAATAAATAAATAAATAAAATAAAAAAAAATGGCCAAATGTTTGTATAGTCTATGGGACTTAACTACGGGGTCATCAGTCCCTAAACTTACAAACTACTTATGAACTACTTACGAACTAGGACGGCACAAATATCCATGCCCGAGGGGGGGATTCTAACCCCCGACCGTAGTGGCCGTGCAGACCGTGGCTGGAGCGCCTTAGTCCCCTCGGCCACCGCGGCCGGCTTGTAGCTATCACCTGTTGCTAAGAATCTCAGAGTATTCGATAACATTTCTCCAGACAATATTGCCTCTCGACATTTTCAACTTTTTCTAATATCCGGTGCAAGAAGATTTAGTAAAAACCAAAAGTCACTGGCTGTCATTCTATCGAAATCTCGTACGTACTTTCGAGACACGACTCTCGCATGAACGACGTAAAGGCTCCTTCAAAACGTCGCGATCCTCCTTTTCGGTCGCTTCGCCTTTTCTCCTGGCGCTACTCAGCACATACCCTGCCATTACCACACAAGTTGAGCCGGCAGCGTTGGCAGCGCCGCGCGTCATGTCATTGCGATGCGATTCAGTTAGATTAGATTAGATTAATACTTGTTCCATAGATCATGAATACGACACTTCGTAATGATGTGGAACGTGTCAGTTAAATGAAGTGTGTCTATACATAATATTACATGACACTCAATATTTGCATTTTTTTTTTTATTTATTTATTTTTTTTTTAATTTTGTCCTAAAGTACTAACTTTTATCTAGAAATTCATCTAATGTGTAGAAGGAATTGCCATTCAGAAATTCTCTTAATTCATTTTTAAATGCTAGTTGGCTATCTGTCAGAATTTTGATACTACTAGGTAAGTGACCAAAGACTTTTGTGGCAGAAAATTTAACCCCTTTTTGTGACAGAGCTAAATTTAACCTTGAATAGTGTATGTCACCCTTTCTCCTAGTGTTGTAGCTATGCACACTGCTGTTACATTTGAATTCAGTTGGATTGTTAATAACAAATTTCATAAGTGAATATATATATTGTGAAGCTACTGTGAAGATTCCTAGATCCTTAAACAAATGTCTGCAGGATGATCTTGGGTGGGCTCCAGCAATTATTCTGATGACCCGCTTTTGGGCAATGAATACTTTCTTACTAAATGATGAATTGCCCCAGAATATGATGCCATAAGAAAGCAGAGAATGAAAATAGGCATAGTATGCTAGTTTACTGAGTTGTATATCACCAAAGTTTGCAATCACCCTAATAGCATAAGTAGCTGAGCTCAAACGTTTCAGCAGATCTTCAATGTGTTTCTTCCAATTCAACCCCTCATCAATGCATAAACCTAAAAATTTTGAATATTCTACCTTAGCTATAGATTTCTGGTTGAAGTCAATATTAATTAATGGTGTGATGCCATTTATTGTGTGAAACTGAATATACTGTGTTTTTTCAAAATTTAAAGAGAGTCCATTTACAGAGAACCATCTAATAATTCTCTGAAATACTTCATTGACAATTTCATCAGTTAATTCCTGTGATTCGAGTGTGATAGCGATACTTGTATCATCAGCAAAGAGAACTAGCTTGGCATCTTTATGAATATAGAAAGGCAAATCATTAATATATATTAAGAACAGCAAAGGTCCCAGTACCGAACCCTGTGGCACCCCATGCTTGATAGTTCCCCAGTTTGAGGACTTGGCAGTTTTTTGTATATTATGTGAATTACTTATATCAACTTTCTGAACTCTTCCAGTTAGGTATGATTTAAACCATTTGTGCACTTTTCCACCCATACCACAGTAGTTAAGCTTATCTAGAAGAATTCCATGGTTAACACAATCAAAGGCCTTTGATAGATCACAAAAAATCCCAACAGGTGATTTACGGTTATCCAAAGCATTTAATATTTCATTAGTGAAATTGTGTATTGCATTTTCTGTTGAAAAGCCTTTCTGGAAACCAAACTGACATTTAGTTAGAACTTTATTTTTATTAATATATGAAGTTACTCTGGAATACATTACTTTTTCAAGAATTTTTGATAGAGCAGTCAGAAGCGAGATTGGGCGGTAGTTGTTGACATCCAATGTATCACCTTTTTTATGAAGTGGTTTGACAATAGCATATTTCAGTCTATCAGGGAAAATACCCTGCTCCAGTGAGCTATTACAAATGTGGCTAAGAATCCTACATATTTCTTGGGAACAAGCTTTTAATACCCTGCTGGATATGCCATCAATGCCATGAGAGCTTTTACTCTTGAGGGAGTTTATTAATTTCCTAATTTCAGATTGAGAGGTGGGTGGGATTTCCATTGCATCAAACTGTCTAGGTACGCCCTGTTCCATGCTTCTTCTAATGAACATTTGGATCCTATATTCTCCACAACATTTAAAAAATAATTATTAAAAGTGTTTTCGACTTCTGACTTTTTTTTTGTAATTTTTTCATTCACTTTGATGGTAATGCTGTCTTCCTGTGTTCTTGGTTGCCCTGTCTCCCTTTTAATAATATTCCAGATTGTTTTAATTTTATTATTTGATGTACTAATCTCAGACATGATGCACATGCTTTTGGATTTTTTAATAACTTTCCTTAATACAGAACAGTAGTTTTTATAATAGTTGAGTATTACTGGGTCACTACTCTCTCTTGCTGTCAGATACAGTTCCCTTTTCCGGTTACAAGATATTTTTATACCTTTGGTAAGCCATGGTTTTTTGCTTGGTTCCTTACAATTAAATTTGACTAATTTCTTGGGGAAACAGTTATCAAATACCCTTACAAAAGTTAGTTTAAGAATCTTGCAAGTGACAGCTGTTTGGTCCCGTAGGTTTACAAACTTATCAACATCGGTCCATATTCGGTCAAAACTCATAAATAGCTAATAAATACTGCAAGAAACTGTATCTGAATCAGTGAACAGGCCGGTAAATGCGAACGTCAGACTGAATGGAAACGTACCTTTATTCCACGAAACGATGGCTCTTGACTGTCAGTCGCCACGAAAAGGTTTTGTCTGTCCAGAGCTGCGGAGCCGCCGGCTGTCTGCTGCGGGCAACAGACAGGGCAACTTCAGCACGTCCACGCAACCGGCAGGCGCTCAGACAGGGCAACTTCAGCACGTCCACGCAACTGGCAGGCACTCAGACAGGGCAACTTCAGCGCGTCCACGCAACCGGCAGGTGCTCAGACAGGGCAACTTCAGCGCGTCCACGCAACCGGCAGGTGCTCAGACAGGGCAACTTCAGCGTGTCCATGCAACCGGCAGGCGCTCAGACAGGGCAACTTCAGCACGTCCACGCAACTGGCAGGCACTCAGACAGGGCAACTTCAGCGCGTCCACGCAACCGGCAGGTGCTCAGACAGGGCAACTTCAGCGTGTCCACGTAACCGGCAGGCGCTCAGACAGGGCAACTTCAGCACGTCCACGCAACCGGCACGGCGCGCCGTCACGCAGTTCCGAGCCAAGCGCCGATTGACACCGAGTCACACTGTCGCTCTTCATTTATTTCACTTCTCAAAGACAGTCACCGTTCAGTTATTTATTCAATTATTTTTATTTTTTTACTCTTTTGTTGTTCTTCTTCTTTTCAACTTTTATCTCTATATAAAACAGGAAGTGTCCCAATTGACTGACTGACTGACTGACTCATCATCGCCCAGCTCAAACCACTGAAGATAGAAACTTGAAATTTGTACAGGGTGTTAATCTTACCCTGTAGGCGTCATTTAAGAAGCGATTTTTCGATATTCCGTCCGTAAGGGAGTGAAATAGGGGAAGAAACGTTTTTTGATAATACGTAGCTATTTAGGCAATTCTGAAGCTAGAACTACAAAATTTTGGATTTTAATTCAGGGTTTGAATTTAAAAGACACGTGTTTCGGCATTTTTTTAAATTCGACAAATAAGGGGGTAAACTAGGTGACGCAAAAAATTGATTTTCAAAAATATGTTGCTGTTAACTCAAATTTTAAGCTACAACTACGAAACTTCGGATATGGAATCTTGGTCAGGATTAAAAATCCATGATTTTTAATATTTTTGGAAATTCAACAAGTAAGAGGGTTAAATAGAGGATCAAAAATTCTTTTTGAAAACACGTTGCTATTGATTCAATTTTGAAGCTAGAGCTGCAAAAATTGATATTTGTATAGTTGGTTAGACGTGTTTCGGTATTTTTGGAAATTCAAAAACTAAGGGGGTAAAAGAGGGGATAAAAAATTATTTTAGAAAACACATTGTTGTCAAGACAATTTTGAAGCTATAGCTACAAAAATTGGTATTGGTATTGTTCGTTATGATTTAAAAAATATGTGTTTCGGTATTTTTGGAAATTCAACCATCAAGCGGGTTAAATTGGGGAGGGGGTGTTTTTCGAAAATCTGTTGCTATTTAGGCAATTTTGAAGTTAAAATTACAAATTTTCGTATTTGGATTCGGGGTTCGAATTTAAAAGACAAGTGTTTCGGTATTTTTGGAAATTAGACTAATAAGGGGATAAAACACAGGATGCAGAAATTGATTTAAAAAAATATGGTGTTGTTAACTCAAATTTCAAGCTATAACTACGAAACTTATGATATGGTTTCACATTAGGATTAAAAAGAAACAACCGGTGCAGACCAACCAGACTACACATGCGAAGCAGCGGGGGTTCAGCTAGTTTTTTTATGTACCTAGTTGAGCCACTGGCATCACCTAACAACTTCAATTCTTGATCTGTCTTTATTGTTTCGTGTTCCTCCGGCACTCCCTCATTTTCTCCCCATGTTGTCTTTTAATTTCTTCTATCCAGATGGTTCCCGATTTCTTCTGCTTCTAAAGCCTTCTAAATTAACCATTTTATTGAAAGCTACTATTTCTGTTATTTAGTCTTCTTTGGTGCTGTTACGTTCTAGATATTTCCTTACATCTGTATTCCTGATTTCTTCTTCCACGAAATATAGTAATCTTCTGTTATCGTTCATTGAGCAGACGTTTCCAAAAAACATCAATCTTCTCTTACCCATTACATCGACATTTTCTCTATATTTTTCTACATTTTTTTTTTCATTTACCAACCATCTGTAGTTTGTATTGCACCTCTTATTTTTCTAATAATCCGCTTTTCCAGTTCGTCTATTATTCTGTCTACCTTATACATTCGTCAAAACAATTAGGGCATCAGTTCACATATCTAGGTTCTGAAGTACTGTCACCAACAGAATCAACTAAAACGGTTCGACGTCTTTCTACCGGTTCTACGTAGTGGAGAGGGCATTGTTATGGCAACTGAGATAGTGGTAATAGCAGAAAGCTGCTGCAGAGGGTGTCGTGTTTACTCTAACAAACCGAGTACACGGGCAGCTGGGATCAGACGGTGTACTCGGAAGGTAGTGCAGCGCGACAACGACGTGGCTTACCCTGAGCTACGGCATGGGGGTGTAAGTGGGACAGACGCAGATGCAGGTGACTGCAGCAATTCTAGTGTCTCAAAGTGTAACGTCCAGCAGAACAACAGGGACCGTTTGAAGAAGGCGAGGCCAAGGTCGTCAGAAGGGAGGACCATTTTCTCCTGTTACCAACCAGTCGAGACCGGAGGCTGAATGCCACTCAGCTGAAACGCACCCTCCAGGTAGCAACAGGACGACAATATCGACAAAAAATGTTGTGGCGTAAAGTGAGCGCCACACGCCAGACGTAAGAGGCAGCGATCGACCGAAAGCCAATCGCGAGCAGGCGCCGCGCATCCCGGAGAGAGTGACCGAAGACGCGGCTGTGTCTAGGCCGACGGCCCGTCAGCTACTAGTCAGGAGTACGGCAGTTACTAGTGAGAACCCTGACAGCTACTAGGCCGCTACCAAGTCAGGACTAGGAGAGTCACTACGTCAGAACGCGGCTACGAACTTAGCAGTAACGAAGTCACAGCGCAGAAGACTCCGCGAGTAGCGAGAAGACAGAAGAAACGGACTCGTGTTCTAAAGTTGAGTATTGTAAATTTCAGTCAATAAAACTTGTATTATTAATCTGAATAATTGGTACAGTTGACGTCGATTCCTGAACCAGTACCTTTCCAGATAACTAGACCGGACGAGTACTCGACAAAGGCGGTTCTGGATTTTACAGATCCAGCCAATATGGATCCTATAACAGTATTCAGAAAGGTTTTAAAGTTCAAACAATTGGCATCAAGTTTCAATGAAATTATGAACTCTGCCTTAATTAAAGGGAAACACTGGGCTCGGAATTAAATAAACGGGGAAACACGGAAACGCGCTGGCCGCCTGCTGGGCCACGGCGGCGCCAGCTGGCGGCGCACCGCCGACCAACAGCACATCGACGGGAGAGGTGAAGTGATGGCTGTTAGCACACAGAGAGTAATCAATCACGAAAGAGTGATATTCGTCCAAGTGTCTGCTCTTTCTAATGAGCGAACGTGGGGCAGTTCGTTAATATTTTTCTATTTACCTTACATTACGTTCTTAATTTCTGCATTACTATATAAAGCAAGAAAGTTATCAAAACGGAAGATGATATAATCGCACGTGCTTTGTCACGACAAGTCCTCTCCTCGTATCTGTAGGTAAGATTACTAGTCGTATAGTTTGCGCTACGCCCTACATCGGAACAGCACGTTCACACGAAAGTGGTGAAAATTTACAGAGTCGAGCGTAATTGACGCACGAAGACAGACCCTCTCATCGGAATGCACTTTTGTGTTACGCTTTCTTCATCGTTGTACGGGAAGATTAAAGTCGTATCAGTGTTTAAGATAACAGTAGTAGACGTTTTCGATTGCAGATTTCATTTCGTGTGCAAGCAGTCAGCTGAAGTGGCCGGCAACGTGTCAGCGCCACCTCCCTCTCTCCATTAACCTCGCCTGACTGTCCATTACGTTCACCCTCCCGTCTGTCGGTACTTCTCACTCAATCTCCAGTAGAATATCAGTAGGTAGGCGACGAGAGTTTCACGCCAAGAATCCGGAAGTGACGTCATCCAAGATGGCTGCCGGAGGTGACGTCATCCACGATGGCTGCCGGAGGTGACGTCATGCGAGATGGCTGCCGGAAGTGACGTCGTCATAATTTGGACGGGAAAATTTGGCGGGAAATTCAAAATGGCGGATTTCCCTGCCCCCCTACCACTTCCCAGATTTCCTCACCCCACCCCCTACAACTTCCCAGAATTCCCCACCCCCACCCAAAATTGTAGCTCTCTATTGGCTATAACCCAAGAGACTTCTTCCCTCCACCCTCCTATGCTATCGACCAATGAGAGCACACCAGAATTTTGAAATTGCAAACACTCTGTTCCCTCAGTTTTAGCTCTGCAACTGAATTGGGTAGATCTCAAAATGCATAGTTTATTATTATAAACAAGGGAAATAGGGAAAGGAAATGTATTTTATTTTTATTATCTGCTGATGTACCTACACTGACTGCTTCTGCAATTACGCCAACTATTCTCAGAGTATGAAGCATCACATTACGTTTTTCTAGCTATATTCTAATCGCAATACACAACGCGAATGCTAAGTTGGAAGAAGAAATATACTCCACGTCGTTAATAAGTTTCCTATTCAGGGCAGGGCAGAGCAGCAGCAGCAGCAGCAGCAGCAGCAGACAGCGCAGTACTCGGGACAGTGGGCCGCGCTGGGTCCTGCAGGTTCCAGTGAAGGCGGCAGTTGGAGCTTCGGACGCCGCGCGGCCGCTGGCAGCCGCGTGCAGTGGGCACGCTACCCCCTCCACTGCGCCACACGTCACACCCCCACCCCGCGCGGCCCGCCGGCACCGCGCCTCAGCCTGCGGTCTCTCTCTCTCTGTCTCTCTCTCTCTCACACACACACACACGGCGCAGCCGGGCTAGCTTTCACCACCCCGCGCCCGCACTTAGGCGGACCCGCTATCCTTTTCAACCAGCGCGGGCGGCACTTCGAGCGCCGCGACACATGTCAACCTCGACGCGTCAATGCCCCGAGGTGAGACGCGACAGCGCATTCCTTCCACACACGTACAATACAGACATTTACTGAATAGCACTTCAGAGAAGCCAGTCTTTAGTTGAACACCGACGCTCCCGCGCCCCTGTCCTACTCACTTCACAGAATTTCAGCAAACTGGGAAAAACAGCGTTTGTTCTGTAAGTAGAGAAAGAGTACGACGTCCATTTAGTTCAAATGTTTCAAATGTTTGTATAGTCTATGGGACTTAACTACGGGGTCATCAGTCCCTAAACTTACAAACTACTTATGAACTACTTACGAACTAGGACGGCACAAATATCCATGCCCGAGGGGGGATTCGAACCCCCGACCGTAGTGGCCGTGCAGACCGTGACTGGAGCGCCTCAGTCTCCTCGGCCACCGCGGCCGGCTCCATTTAGTTTCCCAATAACAGAGCAATTCTCAGAATTTCTAACAGGTCCAAAATATTTTCACCACAAAGTGCGGAACGATGTCAACAAATTCCACAAAGTCCGTTTAGTATATTTCAAGCTTCTCTTAGCGAGAAAGCAGAACTCAGACGGACAATAGCGGCCGTCCTCTCCATTCAGGCGGCGGTGAATCACACACGTGCTCTGGCAGAGCGTTACCTGTAAAGGCTAAGCAAATAGTTCCACTCCACAGGCGCGAGGAAGAAGCACTCGTCACTGCACTCTGCGGACAAACCTTAAATATTATCAAACGTATATCACTTCTCAAAAACAGAGACAGCAACAACCGAATCATACTTTTTTTTTTTTTTTTAATGAACCTCTCTCTTTTTCCTATCCCGCACAAGTAAAAGAATCTAGCAGAGAATGCGAGAATTTTTTTTAATGCAACTTATATCGGCTGTTAACAGTTTGTAGCGAAAGTATTATTCGACAATACAGCAACCACAGAACCGAAGTTACCTGCCCAATGCAACACCGATTTCCAGCTCGACCCGCCCTTTACCCACAAAATTCATACTCCAAGTTCCTTTCTTGTGCAATCCACTAATCCGAACTAAGATTTATTATTTTAATTACAATTAGATGTCTACCGCAAACGAAGACGCTAACCTACACAGCGCAACATATGATTCTATATAGGACATGGAGTGTTTACATTGTTTTTATTACAGTACAACCGAGTACATGCAAAGGAATGTTCGCAAAAACTTATATCGCTACCAACTCCCGCACACATCGATCATAACCTGCTCTCTAAGGAATGGATGGGAATCACACACTGTACAAACACGTTTGTCGTGTGTTTCGCTAATTTCGGTCAATACAGCGATGCGAGACCAATCCCCCCATTTGTTTACTGTAAAAGCAACTATTTTCCCCCACACTATCTGTTTAAACCGGGCTTGCACATATGCAATAGCCTCCTTTAAAAAGCCTGTGTCTTCGCCATATAACCCAGTTTTCGTTTACCCTTCTTCTTAGGACATGGGGAATAACGTAGACGATATCTACGTCTGTGGATAATAAAGTCCTGGAATGCTAAAAAAATATAGCTCCTTGCTCGACTCTACAAGTAATTTACAGTTGAAACTAAAAAACATAATGTACGAGAGAGTGGTCAATTTTCGGGTACTCTTAATATCCAAGTAATCAAATCTAAAAGCGTTTGCACAGTACAATGGCGCACTTTGTAAATACCGTATCTTCTCTTTTAGAATACTGAAACAGTCTTCTTGCACAATCCTCCATCCTGGGAATACCATCTTCTCAACCCAGCGAAAAAATAAAAGTCCTAACAATCAACTGCCTGGACCCTTTATAAAATCGATATCTTTGATTACACCAGGGCTCGTGATTTTTCGACAAATTTATTTTGGTTCTACAATTCGACGCCAACCACGTTAAGCAGTCGTTTCCTCGCCCGCAACAACTTTGATATTGCTCCTTCCATCCGAAAGTCATGCTCGGATACGAACGCCACTCGGTTAAAGTGTTGTCCAAAAATCCAGGAGATAGAAGCCATCTACTCGAAGCTGCTGCTGTAGTATATATGGGAGCGCCTTCATTAAAAAAACATCGATTAGCTGCAGTTTATAAGATATATACCCACAGGAAGTACATATTTCCCCCATGTATTCCAGAAATAGTAACTTCGTCTTATCTCCAGCGTTTGCAGTATCGAAATTGCTGAATTTACTACACACACACGCACTGCATTGACTACAACTAGCGCACTTTAAGTTACGAAACTATAGGAGTTTTATAAAACACGTTGATTTTCGACGAAAGAATTATGATTTACCGCAGCAGACACATCCGCTACGTAACGTAATGCACACCAGCCGTAAAGTAGACAACACTAGCATACGATTAAACAGGCGATGCTTCGACGAAAGATCACTGCACCACCAAAGTCGGTTTTCTTTTTTCTTTAGAGCTTTACCGTGACGTATATTTAGGGTATATCAACACTGTTCACTTACATTCCGTCCCATCTAGCCTACAACACTGTAAGCGCCAAACATTTCCAACACAGTAACAAGTGTACACTAGCGGTCAACACGAACCTACAACAACAAACGAATCTAGCCACTCCAACTCGTTTTT
Organism: Locusta migratoria; assembly: GCA_026315105.1. Lineage (NCBI taxonomy): Eukaryota > Metazoa > Arthropoda > Insecta > Orthoptera > Acrididae > Locusta > Locusta migratoria. The sequence goes on along the minus strand of CM048744.1, from coordinate 2,459,365 downwards.
TGTCCCAACTAGCATGCTGCAAGCTATGTATACGTTCGTAACAACCCAGACAGAGCTATCCTTACAGCCGTCACTAGCCCAGCACCAACTCTAAACAAGTTACCACAGATGGTGTTATAACCGCGATCAGTAACAGACGAGATCTCCCAGACACACAGTGTTTTAATAATGTTTCGATCTCTCTCTCTCTCTCCACACATTAACTACGTTGGTTGCTTGACCCGTCCCTAACATCCAACCACAACTTTGTTTCCAAGCATAGCCCGGCAGACAATACTTCTGGAACGCCTTCTATCAGCCAACAGACTATATACCTCGAGCATTCGCGCACAAACCACCATCGTATTCCACTCCTTCTAACAAATTATTACTCTCGATAAACATCTGTAACACAGTGTAAAAAAAAATGATCGACGTACACGCACAGAACAGCTAACAAGAAGAGATCTAGATCAATGCCAAGTTCTTATAATCCTTACAAACAGCAACGCAAAATAGTCTACACCATTTCGAACTAATGCAACACTAGATTTTTTTAACGATCTCCAAGAGCAATCCTTTAGAGCGATTAAATGCACCTCCAACGTAGGTAACTAATCCTCTAACTCTATGCTTATTGACCAAAGAACATTTACCACTGCAATCATCTCCGATACGCTACCGAGAGACGTCCATTCGTAAACACAACTAAAAGAAGATATAAATGCCACACATCCATGCTACTAAGTATCTATATGTATTTCCACAATTGTGGATCACATCTGCGTTGCATCGTTTCGCACGACTAAACAGTTCGAAATAGGTACTTCGCGCAAGCTAGCATGCATACTCACATTTCAGTTTATTTCTGGCTGTTGGCGAGTGCGGACCTGTTGACTCATCGTAGACTCCGGTTTGGAGCGTGTGTACGTCCTATACATGTAAACATACCTGTCCACGCTCGCACCTGACCTGGAGAAGTTTTCGGTTTAATTTTTCTCTGCCGCACCAGATTCCGAATACAAGAGAGCTATTTTCGCGAAGACTGATTTACATTGATTGTAACAACAGACATAAGAATAAAAAACGATCGAAATGCTGCAGGTATACCATAGCTCTTAATACACAATCATCCCATAAAGAGACAACCGCACACATACGTATTACCGACAAATACCGCAACATTTCCTCGCAGCTGACACAAGCGTTTTTTTTTTACCGTACGAGCTGTCGTCATAACTTTTATACGCAGATACATATACAGACAGTAGGATGAGCGCAAATTTGCGATGTAGCTCTTACAGAAACGAAACAGTTTTTTTTTTTAGAAATTCGATAAGAAGAAGAAGAAGAAGAACGAAATTTATACAAGATGAATTTGCAATAAGTCAAACCCCACTCCATGCAGCAATGTACCGAGCAACATCGATTTAAACGAACGCTTTGCTTAGCTGTAGAATAGAACAACACAGAATTACACCTCCCTAACAGATACTTTACCGAGGGAGTTACTGCTCTCTGGTAACAAGCAACCTGTCTTCTGGTATCTTTTCCTAAACCCTGTAAGACCGAAACTTTCTACTCGAGAAGCTAGACACAGAATACAAATCGTTCTTTATTATTCTTGTTATGTGTAACTTTAATTTTCTCCGATGTAATTTTTTTTACTCGTAGTTTTAGATCCACATCGGCGTCTCCTATTACCGTTCCAGCCAGAAGTTCGAAAGATAGAGGGAAGGTATGTTCTCGAACTCCATTATCTTCGTTTCCTCCTGCATTCCAACTCCTTTATAGCTCTGCAACTTCGGGCAATGCTTCTAGACGAGAACAATCGGGTATTTTAACATTTCACATTATTTCCTGTATAGCAATATGCGTCGCTATGTGTGTACGTTACCAACTCCTGTGGTAATTTCCGTATGGAACACTAGGTTTTACGATTATTGCAAACGATTGCTTGTTATTCCATCCGTTTTTAACTCTGCAAATGACTGTCTCCATTCCACCACATTTGGATGCAATGTAGTCCCTTCTCCAAACGATAATGCAATACGTTTTTCGTGTCTTCCGCTGTTTTCGGCCAGTACACCGACGCGTGACCAATCTCCCTGACTGTTTACTGTAAAAAGCAAATATTTTATAAGTCCCAGTCATAACCAGATTTCTCCACACCCTCCGTTTAAGCCGGGCTTACACATATGCCATAGCTTCGTCTTTCTCCAGCATTAGTTTGTACTAATTCGACGATATCTATATCTGGAGGCAGTGTAGAGAACAATATTCTGGATTGGGAGAGGTATGTTTCCCCTGCTTTATTGTAGCTTTTAAGTGTACTTCTTATATCGTCTTTGCCACTGTCAGTATTACGAATCTCCACCTAATTTACAGGTAGACAATGGAAACTAAAAGCTGATAGAACGTAACGTATAAGCTTTTATCGATCTGGAAGTTTTAACCTGTACACCGACCATATTTCGGGTATTTTTATTACCCAAGTACACAAATTTCAGGACACTATTAAACACTACAAAGCATCTGTTGTCCCAGATGTTTGTTATTCGCCCCCCACATGGTGGAGAAACACTTTGCAAATACCGTTTAAAAAACTTGCACAAGATCAAAAACACTCTCCATCCGGTAATCGTATATTGTAATACCCCTGTTCTCGACCCAACGACGAAGTAAGTGCTCAAATGCAGCAAACAGACCTCTATCTCACTTTTTAGGGTAAATCGGGTCACGGATCACAAAATTCACACCACAACCAGCGGATTATCCACTAGTAAGACTCCAGGACGTTCTCCAAATTAGGGTTTTGACTGATATTTCCAGGCGAAGTACTAAATAACCTCCATGTAGGCGAGATTCTAGATGCGTTCTTCGGGACTTGTGGTATAGAGACAGGTGCATAAAATCGAATCCTGCATATGACAACGCGACGATGGCGAGTCCTGAAGCGCAACAGCGGGGAGGACCTCCCGGCTATAGCGAAGACACACATCCGCCGCAACTCCCACAATGTGTCGTATTGGAAAATATATATATATAAGGGATGGTCGCAGAAGCCTCCAGGTCACATTCTCGAAACGCAGAGCATGCTCCTGGATAGCTAAAATACTGTGCTGTCTGCTGCTGCTGCTCTTTCCTGAATAGGAAACTTATTAACGACGCGGAGTATATTTCTTCTTCCAACTTAGCATTCGCGTTGTGTATTGCGATTAGAATATAGCTAGAAAAACGTAATGTGATGCTTCATACTCTGAGAATAGTTGGCGTAATTGCAGAAGCAGTCAGTGTAGGTACATCAGCAGATAATAAAAATAAAATACATTTCCTTTCCCTATTTCCCTTGTTTATTATTATAAACATTGCATTTTGAGGTCTTCCCACTTCAGTTGCAGAGCTAAAACTGAGGGAACAGACTGTTTGCAATTTCAAAATTCTGGTGTGCTCTCATTGGTCGATAGCATAGGATGGTGGAGGGAAGAAGTCTCTTGGGTTATAGCCAAAAGAGGGCTACAATTTTGGGTGGGGGTGGGGAATTCTGGGAAGTGGTAGGGGGTGGGGTGGGGAATTCTGGGAAGTGGCAGGGCGGGCGGGGAAATTCGCCATTTTGAATTTCCCGCTAAATTTTCCCGCCCAAATTATGAGGACATCACCTCCGGCAGCCATCTTGGATGACGTCACCTCTGGCAGCCATCTTGGATGACGTCACCTCCGGCAGCCATCGTGGATGACGTCACCTCCGGCAGCCATCTTGGATGACGTCACTTCCGGATTCTTGGCGTGAAACTCTCCTTGCCTACCTACTAATAACATGTAAAAGTTCCAACTAAAACGGTCGAGTACTTGCCTGGGTTTGTGCTGACTACTCTTCCACTATATATAGGATTTGATAAATTCTTGCTACAAACTTCGAGTGGTTGTATTCGGGGCAATGAGTACATAATAATTTGATGAGGAACCCATGTTCGCCGTTGTCATTCATTGACGCTATCAGCAATTCCGTACTTTTTGACACTGTGAATCAAATCAGTACTGCTGCAAGTTGTTTGCTTTTCATATTTAAGAAGAAAGTATTATGGACCAAAACAAGAACAAAATGTCTCGTAAACATGAATTGTAAATTGCATACATTAGATCTTTGAGCTGAGCAACGTCTTGATATTTGGTTGTCTAGTGTTTACACGTCTCTTCTTCTCGTAAAGTCCCTGTAACTCGTAAGTTATTCATTATAGACTCCAAGTTTGCAAGCGTTTTATTCTTTTTAGACCCATGTTAGCTGCTACCAAAATATGGAATACAAAGCGCTTGCAGTGGAAGAGATTTATTTTTTTAATGAAAGAGATAAAGAAGTACTCATAGTGTCGCGGTGAAATTTATGGACGTGAGGTCCTTATCAAAATATATACTCACTCTTCTGTACTCCTCGAAAAGAATACAAGGAATTTCCGAAAGCCGTTTATATATAAGAAATATACAGCTCATTTCCTTCTGAATGTTCTTGACTGTTTAGTTTAAAAATTTGTAATTATTCGCTCAAGATCTTTCGAGATTTTCGGTGAAAGCATTACAAACTTTGTATTTTAGGCCTACATATATATTTCAAAGTCTTTTATATAACCCTCAAACGTTTTTTTTTTTTTTTTTATCTAAAAAATGTCAAGTATAACTGCCATAACAATAAATGGTTTTAACATTAACAAGTCTTTTACGAGGGGAGGGGTACAATTTTGCATCTCTCCGGCGGTGGCAGTTGCCCCTGTTCACACTGGTTGTGAAATGGAACTTGCCATTTTTCTCCTACAGTATCAGTGCTTATTCAGATTCCTTGGTGACTTTTCCTTTGTGTTATGTTTCTAGCACCATCAGCACGGTGTGAGTTCCACATGTGACCAATTCTACACAGAAATGCAGGTCTGTCAAGAAACAAAGGGAGATTAAGGTATAATGTCCTATCACCATCACGGTCACTAGAGACTGCGCGCACAGCCCGTTTTGCCAGCGGTGGGGGAGGAAACTGGTGATGCCCTTTGAACGGAACTCCTGTGTCTTCCGGTGTGAGGGCGGTACGTTGTGGACGAGCGCGGCGGCTAGCCAGGTCTGGAGTGTAATATAAAAAACATTAATTTGCAGAATTACGTCTCATTTACAATATGTACAGTATAGTGCAATTACTACTAATTCTATTCACTTCATTCATTTCAACCTTATATATGGGATACTGTAAATACATATCAGTGAGTCCATTCACTTCGCTCACTCTCAAACAAGTCTTGGATTGAATATAGTGGATGCAGTGGAAGAGTCTGCAGTTCTGTGGATAGTGTGTTGAACATTCTTACAGCGATTACTGGGAAACTGTCTGTCGATTTGGACAGTCGACAGGTTGGTAAATTTATGTCATCTTTGTTTCGGGTTTTATGTTCGTGTTTGTCACTCCTCTTGCTGTAGGTATCGAGGTTTTCCCTTACATGGATGAAGCATTGTAATATTTAATGAGTATAAACAGTCATTATTCCCAATTTTGCAAATAACGGTCTGTAGTGTTCCTGTTTTCTGCTGGATGTAATAACTCTTATTGCCTTCTTTTGAAGCAGCAGCACATCCTTGCCGCCTGCCGAGTGACCCCATAGTGGTAGTCCGTAAGTAATGTGGCTTTGGAACAAAGCATGATGGACAGTTATCACATACTGGTCTCTTACTACTTTCTTTAACCTTCTTAGGAGATATATCACACGAGAAAGTTTCTCGCATACTTGTTCAGTGTGTCGATTCCATGAGAGTTTGTGGTCTATTGTAAATCTTAAGTTTCTGTACGGGCCGAGTGTGTGTTTTTGCTGAGGCTGCAGACCGTACACTGAGTTTTTCCTCGTTTGTTTTCATCTTGTTGGTGATGAACCATTCTTTACCATTTTTGAGTAGTGCATCAGACTTGAGTACTGCTTGGGCTGAATTTTCCCCCTCGGCAATGAGAGGGGTGACATCTGCAAATTGTAGTGAGCAACCAACTTGGCTTAAATCAGTTACAAAAATGGGGAAGAGGAGCGGGGCTACGACGGAGCCTTGTCGCGCGCCGTGCTCCACCTTCTGTTCTCGGGACGTTGCCCCTCGGACTGAAACAATTTGTCTTCTGTCTTCCAGGTAACATTGAAATGTAGCCTGGACTGAACCTCCCACCCCACAGTGTTTCAATGTTTCGACCAAAATCTTGTGGGGGATACAGTGGAATACTTGACTGCCTTACTTTCGTTAATACGTCCAGTGCAGCAGCAGCAGCAACTGCAGGCAGTGACCCTGCTGCACCCCTCGCGCCCTCGGTGCGCCGGCGGAGCTCGGCAGCGCCCCAGGCGCCGGGGTAGCAAAACGAACCAGGGGCCGACAGTCCATACAGTGCCAAAAGCTGTAAGCGCGCTAATTTTCGTCTGTGTGTCTGTACTACTGTTCACGCATTTATTTATTTATTTGTCTTTTCGTATGTCAAACAGTGTAGTTACGGAGAAGTATAGTTGTAATTTGTGCCCCGCAACATACGTCAACAACAAAGGCTTGTATCGCCACGTCCTTTGCAAGCATCCAGTTGGCCAAGTCGAAATATTCACGTGTCTTTTGTGTGGATATTCCACTCCGAGAGCAGACTTTCTCAAGCAACATGGGTCTCATATGTCTATGCAAAAATACCTGCACTCATTCAAATGGCATAGACTTCACATTAAAGGGAACTGGGCTGTAGATTAATACTTAATGTAATTTGTACAACTGACGGGAAAATGCACAGCTCTTACTAAAGAGCCTCTTTATTAAAATGTGTTAATTCAAAGGGGTGCGCCTCGGTTGCACACTGGTAGAGTGGCAGGCTACAAATCCAAAGGTCGCGGGTTCGATCCCCGCCAGATCCTAGGATTTTCATCTCTCACTTTCCACTTCTTTCACCTCTGGCAGTATTGCTCATGTGAAAAATACCGAGTAGCACCGTGCTTCGGAACCCACATAAACTATAGGTCCCCCTATAACTGGCTGGGTCAGTCAGTTCGAAGGTCGGAGGAAGGCAACGGAATACCACCTCCAAACAGGACCGTGCCTAGTAAAGCACTGTGGTGTTCAAATCAATATTTGGATTGTTGACTGCTTTACCTTTTTTAATTCAAAGGCAGAAGTATTACTCCATAATTATAAATAGGTATCCGAAGCACACTGTTACAATCGGTGGCGACTTTAATTTACCCTCGATATGTTGGCATAATTACGTATTCAAAACCGGCGACAAATATAAAACATCGTCCGAACTAGTTCTGAATGCTTTTTCTGAAAACTACTTCGAACAGTTTGTTCATGAACCCACTAGAATAGTAAGTGGTTGCGAAAATACCCTTGATCTCCTAGCAACAAATAATCCTGAGCTAGTAAAGAGCATCAAAATAGATACAGGGATTAGCGAACATCGAGTTGTAGTAGCGAGACTGGATGTCGAAATGCCCAAATACACCAAAAATTAACGAAAAATATATCTATTCAATAAAGCAGATGAAAATTCGCTTCACGCTTTCCTGAGCGATAGTCTCCAGTCTTTCAAAACTAAAAATGCGAGTGTAGATCAGTTGTGGCTTACTTTCAAAGACATAATATCAGTATCAATCGAGAGATTTATACCAAATAAATTAATTAAAGAGGGGGCTGACCCCCTGTGGTACACAAAACAGGTCAGATCACTGTTGCTGAAACAAAGAAAAACGCATGCAAAATTTAAAAAGACACAGAATCCACAAGACTGGCAATCTTTTACTGAAACTCGCAACTTACTGCGGACTTCAATGCGAGAAGCCTATAGTAGTTACCACAACGAAATGGAACGGTAGGCCGGCCGCGGTGCCCGAGGGGACTGAGGCGCTCCAGTCGCGGTCTGCACGGCCACTATGGTCGGGGGTTTGAATCCCCCCTCGGGCATGGATATTTGTGCCGTCCTTAGTCTTAGCTAGTTCATAAGTGGTATGTAAGCTTAGGGACTGATGACTCCGTAGTTAAGTACCATAAGTTCTACAAACATTTCAAAATTTTTGGAACGGTAGAGAAAAGTTATGAAAGTGGTTAATGAACCCTCTGCCAGGCACTTGAATGTGATTTGCAGAGTATCTATGTAGATGTAGATAACCATCAGAACCCGTACTTGTAACTCAATGAACAGAAACTGGTGGGTAGATGTGTTATCAAAGAAATTAAATACGTACAAATCGTAAGCAAGAATTTTGTCATTCCCATCTTTATTCTCAAAAACTTTTATGCATATGTTATCATAGGCCAAACATTAATAGCATTTTCACATGAGAGAAAAAAGTATGCGAACATTATCAATCACTCTTTTTTAAAATCTACAGGTGTGTGAAATATAGCTCAGATTAACAGTTTTATAAAGAAAGCATTCGACTTTGTGCAAAACACGCTAATAGAAGATAAACGTGTGGAAAATTTATATTGCTTTAAGTGCAAATAAAAAATGTCACTTCTGACAATTTAAAAGTGTACAAAGAGTAGGACTTATCAAAGCAACACTGCCATATACTATATCATGATTCTCATCATAACAGATTGTACTTTCACAGTCTTACTTGTTCATCTTAGCCTCTAACGTTATTAGTAAAATTTTTCACTCGCTTCTTATTTAAAAGCAAAGTCAAGCGGCAATCAATAGCACAGGCATCTATTATTCTGAACTCACAATGCTGTAGTAGTATAATCGTAATATTTTCACATTCAGAACTAAAAGTCGGTGATTGAAACATCGCAATCAGATCACGCCGCAATGAATAACGTCTTTCTTTTAATGATTTATACCCCAATTCGTGCATCGTTTCCGTGACGCTTTCTCCCCGTAACGTGATAAAACAAAACGAGCTGCCCTTCTCTGAACATTCTCAAATTCAAAATGTTTGTATAGTCGATGGGACTTAACTATGGGCTCATCAGTCCCTAAACTTACAAACTACTTATGAACTACTTACGAACGAGGACGGCACAAATATCCATGCCCGAGGTGGGATTCGAACCCCCGACCGTAGTGGCCGTGCAGACCGTGACTGGAGCGCCTTAGTCCGCTCGGCGACCGCGGCCGGCGAACGTTCTCAATGTCTTCCGTCAGTCCCACCTGGTGACGGTCCCACAAGGGGCAACAGTACTCCAAGAGAGGACGCACAAGTATGATATAGGCAGTCTCTTTGGTCGGCTGGTACATTTTCGAAGCGTTCTGCCGATGAAACGTAACCTTTGGTTCGCCTTCCCCACAATATTTTATGTGTGTTCTCTCCAGTCAAAGTTGTTCGTAATTGTAACTCCTAGGTATTTGGTAGAATCTACGACCTTAAGGTTTGACTGATTTATCGCGTAATTTAAGTTCAGCGGATTTCTTTTAGTGGTCAGGTGTATTACTTCACACTTTTCTTTATTTAGTGTCAATTGCCAATTTTCGCACCATGCAGAAATTTTGTCTAAATCGTTTTGCAGTTGCTTTTGATCCTCTGTTGACTTCACTAACCGCTAAAGGACAGCATCATCCGCGAACAGTCTAAGGGAGCTATTCAGAATGTCTCCTAAATCGTTTATAAACACGAGAAAGAGTAGAGGACATATAACGCTTCCCTGTGGAACGCAAGATATCACTTCTGTTTTACTCGATGACTTACAGTCAATTACAACGAACTGTGTTCTTTCTGATAGGAAATCGTGAATCCAATTACACAATTGGGGAGATGTTCCATAAGCACGCAATTTCATAAGAAGCCGCTTGTGGGGTACAGTGTCAAATGCCTTCCTGAAATCCAGAAATATGGAATCGATTTGAGATCCCTTGTCAATGGCACTTAACACTTCATGTGAATAAAAAGGGGCAAGCTGTGTTTCGCAAGAGCGATACTTTCTGAATCCGTGTTGATTACTGGTTAATAGGTCGTTCTCTTCGAGGTAGTTCATAATATTCGAACAAAGTATATGTTCTAAAATCCTACTGCAAATCGACGTCAATGAGATAGGCCTGCAATTTTGGGGATCGCTCCTATTGCCTGTCTTGAATATTGGAGTAACTTGGGCAACTTTCCAGTCTATGGGTACAGATCTTTCGCTGAGTGGTCGGTTGTATATTATAGCTAAGTACGGGGCAATTGCATCAGCATACTCTCAGAGGAATCTTGTTGATTTACAATCTGGCCCGAAAGATTTGTTTTTGTTTAGTGACTTAAGTTGTTTTACTACTCCAGGAACATCTAATTCTAAGTTTCGCATGCTGGCATCTGTTCTTGGATTGAATACTGGAGTGTTCACTTCGTCTTCTTTGGTGAAAGAATTTCGGAAAGCTGTGTTTAGTAATTCTGCCTTAGCAGTACTGTCATCGGTAATATTACTATTGCTATCGCGTAGTGAAGGTATTGTTTGTGTTTTGCCGCTAGTGTACTTCACATATGACCAGAATTTCTTTGGATTTTCTGCAAGATTACGAGACAGGATTTCGTTGTGGTAACTGCTATAGGCTTCTCGCATTGAAGTCCGCGCTAGGTTACGAGTTTCAGTAAAAGATTGCCAGTCTTGTGGATTCTGTGTCTTTTTAAATTTTGCATGCGTTTTCCTTTGTTTCTGCAACAGTGATCTGACCTGTTTTGTGTACCACAGGGGGTCAGCCCCCTCTTTAATTAATTTATTTGGTATAAATCTCTCGATTGATACTGATATTATGTCTTTGAAAGTAAGCCACAACTGATCTACACTAGCATTTTTAGTTTTGAAAGACTGGAGACTATCACTCAGGAAAGCGTGAAGCGAATTTTCATCTGCTTTATTGAATAGATATATCTTTCGTTAATTTTTGGTGTATTTGGGCATTTCGACATTCAGTCTCGCTACTACAACTCGATGTTCGCTAATCCCTGTATCTGTTTTGATGCTCTTTACTAGCTCAGGATTATTTGTTGCTAGGAGATCAAGGATATTTTCGCAACCACTGACTATTCTAGTGGGTTCATGAACAAACTGTCGAAGTAGTTTTCAGAAAAAGCATTCAGAACTAGTTCGGACGATGTTTTATATTTGTCGCCGGTTTTGAATACGTAATTATGCCAACATATCGAGGGTAAATTAAAGTCGCCACCGATTGTAACAGTATGCTTCGGATACCTATTTGAAATGTGATTCAAGCTTTCTTTGAACATTTCTTAGAAATATTCCCCATGTAGCAACGTAAGTTTAAACCACAGGGAATATCTCGATCTGAACATTTCTGAAAAAATATTTCACACACTAACAGAACTCAATTAATAATGATCTTGTGCATTTCTTCCTCTAATAATATACTGTAATTCGAATAATGCAGTTCAAGGTAGCAATATATAAATCTCTGCTGCTTAAAAATCAAATTCAGCCCCAGGTTAATGAAAGAAACTTGTGCCCATGACATTTCTGTAATTATTCACTTCATTTGCATTGTCTTCTGCAGTCGGAATCAAATACAAATGTTTTGTTACCACCGTAAGATCAGAATAATTTGTCTCGTGACATTACTTTGGGAGAATCTGAAGTTACCTATATTTTTATGTCAGGGGTTTATTTTCGAAGATTTTAAAAAGTTGTTGATTACCGTAAACTGTAGATCCTACAGACACACAATGTAAAAGAGATTATAGACTTAATTAAAGCACGTGTGTATTTCACAACTGTATGTTGATTTTTCACATGTATCGTGTTGTGTAGTAAGCCGTTACTACCTGCCAGCAGGAAGCGTTACGAGCTACAAATACGAGAGAGAGAGAGAGAGAGAGAGAGAAAGGGGGGGGGGGGGGTCGGTGGCCGCCATGCTTTTACCAGACTTCGCGCGGGACGTGCACTTGCATAGCGACCCAGGCAGAAATGCAGCCACTTGACGATGGAAATGAGGCATCACTTCCACCAATGACACCAAAGCACATCTTCTAGCTTACTAATCAGTACTTTGTTTAAAAAAGAAAAGCCATTCATATATGTTCATACAGGCCTAATCAATTTGTAAGCAAATAAATCTAGTGAAACAGCTTCTGTGACTGTCGAATGTTAGTACAATATTTTACGATGTTGTGGTAATTTCCACAGTTGGCAGTCGATTAATAAGAAAGAGAGATACTCTATGTTATGTATCTAAATGAAAATAATGGTATTTCAGAATTTTCTGTCTGAATATGCATCGCTGAAATTAGTAAAATATTATCGCTTTCCGCCCCGATGTAATGCATTGTAAGTGTGCTGTCGATCTTATAACATTTTCCTACACTGGGAAATAACCAGACACGTCATTCTGTAGATACTTTTAGGGACAGAGTATCACAGAAAATCGGAAAAATGCCGATACTATCTCTAGTGAAACAGCAGAAAAAGACTCAAAATGGGTAACTGAATATCTACAATAGTCCCGCCCTCCTCTTTTTCTCTCGTCACATCCCGTAACCAATTATAGGACTGTGAATAGCCAATAATAGACAGCCAAGGGGGACGTGCCGTAGCCACGTTAAACATAGCTTGTAGCACGACATAAAAAAACCAGAACCACGAACTAACAAAAAGCTAGAAAATACCATTTTAAAAAATTTACCGCTTATCGGTTTCAAACTCGCATCCATCACATTACGAATTCCGTACGCAACCACTACAGCACGCGGGAATTTCATAGGCAGCAGTTCTATTACTGAATTTCGTCAATGCGTTTCTCGGTTTATAAGTCGCTTTTACGGTTCCCGCTTTGTCGGTTAATTTTCACTGCCCACTTTTCGCTACTTGCTCATTCCTTGCGAACAACCGTCGTGTAGCAATGTTTACTTCGGTTTTTGCAGCCAACAAAGGAAGAGGAACAATGAACCATTTTGTCGATTGCGCTTAATGATTACGATTATTAATTACACTCAGTAAATGACTCGAACATATAATCTTAAAAATTGCCAAATTCTGAGGTTATCGTCAACGACCAACTAACGAGTTATATTACGTAAATAGAACGGACAAAAGACGTGCAACAGTGGAGCAGTGGCTACAGTAATACAACGTGTACCTAACTGTACAGAAGGTTGTGGGGCACTGCGCAGTACAGACGCGCGCACTACAGCTACTCACACGCGTACAGAGGCCGCCAGGTCCGGTAGAAACGAGGCGTCCCGGGCTGTCAGCCAATGTGTACAGGCTCTGTACAAGTACAAAGTCTGCCGCGCGTGGCCGATCGGCGGAGCCGCAGACACGAGTAGGCGAGGCGCCGCGCCGGCAGCGGTCCTAGTGTCGTGGCGCGAGGGACCGCGTCTCCCTGAAGGTAGGCGGCGGGCAGGCGCGCTCCGCAACCTTCATAGTTGGCACAAACATTTATATGTCACAGTGTTCTGTTTCCGCTGGTCGTGAAATTTAAATCTTATTTTTCTCCTTTCTACATCAGTACTTATTCAGATTGCCAAGTTGACAAGTTCTCTCTGTTATTTATCCCCATTAGATTATTGCAAGTCTGAAATCAGAGTGCCCAAAGCCTTCTCCCTCCCTTCACTGAACTGCCGTACTGTTCAGTAATGATACAGATTGTCGTACCTGGGCCCCAGCACTGCTATCGTAGGGGAGCAGCCACATTTGATCATTTCTGAATACGAATATATAAAAAAAAGTAGTTTTTGGGCCCAGTAGGTGGAACGAAGGGGGTAACAAATTTGAAACGTGCATACCCTCTGAGTAGGGTGTGAGAATCCTTAGTCAGATACAAAACTGTCTCAAAGGTATATACAGGGTGTTTCCATAGGAGGGGCGAAAATCTAACGACACATAGAGGACGCTCCACTGAACAACTGGAGGTCGGGAACCTGTAGCCAGAGGTAGCAGGTAACAGCTGCATTTCTGTACACTGGTTACATTTGAACAAGTCAGGTTACCTCACAATCCGTGGAATAGCAAAACTGTACCGTTACTGGCCCAATGTGTTTCACTTTTCTTCTGAATAGCGCTGAATAATGAATGGGTCTGTCGTCGATACATGACATGTTTTGTTACGGTACGATATAAATATGATAAAACAGGGGCATCCTGTGGGCAAGTAAAGTGGACAAAACCCGCGTCACGACTTGCTGATAATCGGGCTCGCCCTCCTCATTTCCTCTCAGGAAATACTAGGTGTACGTGTTAGTACTAGTCAGCTTGTACGCACGTCAGTCGTAAATACAGTAATTCGAGGTGAGGCGAGGCGTCAGCTTGTGCCGGCTAGCTCAGCGGCGTCCTGTTAGGGTTCTGCACGCTCTCGGGACTTTCCATATCAGTTCCTTGTGTTACTTATTTCTGTTTGATTATTGCATGTCTGAAATAATGATGCCCAAAGTTTCAAAATGGAAACCTTCTCACTTCATTCGTTGTATCCGCCAGGAGACAACAGCGACAGTGAGTTCGGTGTTTTCCTGGATCCCGGCGCGACTGGCATTACATAAGACGCACACTCGGCCAGTTCTGGATGCGTGGTCCGCGGCGCGGCAGTCGTTCGGCGGACGGGTGGCGGCAGGCACGTCTGGGCTGTGGAAGTCTCCTGCTGCCGAAGTCTTCTTCATTACTTAATATGGCTCCTGAGTGTAAGCTGAGGAGCAATGTTCTCAAGTATACGTCTTAAATCTAAATCATAACAACTTTTCCATAATCACAACATCGCAAGGTAAACTTATCCACCCAGCCAGTGTTGTTGTTCTCGTGGTCTTCAGCCCGTAAACACTAAATTGCACAAGTCTCTTCGTCTCTGAGAATGGCAACCCACATTCCTTTAAATATGCTTACTGTATTCTTCTCGCAGTCTACCTCTGCAATTTTTACCCCAACTCTTATCTACAATACTAAATTGACGATTCCTTGATACCTGTGAATATTCCTTGCTAATGGAGCTCTTCTTATAGTCAGAATATGCTAGAAATTCATTCTCTCACACAAGAAAGGGTCTAACACGAAGTGCTCCAACTACCGAACTATTGCCCTCATATCTCCCGCAAGTAAAATTTTACTCTACATACTGAATCAAAGTTTGAAGCCGTACATTCAACCTCACATATCCTAAGAACAAGCAAGTTTTGTTGAAGGGAAAGGAACTTGTGAACAGATATTCAACGTAAGAGAAATAATAGAAAAATGGCGAGAGTTCCTGTTTTCATCTACTTCCTCGACTGTAGGAAAACCTTCGGCTGTGTTGTGTGGGAAAAGTTGTGGCAGGTGCTTGCACAGATCGCTTTTCCTCCCTACTTGACAGCGTTGATCAAAAATCTGTATGACAATCACTCCGCAGTTGTAAAGACAGAGTTTCAAAAGGTGTGAGACAGGGTTGTGTTCTATCCCCACAACTGTACAACATCTATGCAGAACACGTCATTAGGAAAGCTCTTAATGGTTGCGCCAAAGGCATCTCAGTTGGCGGAAGAACTCTCAACAACCTCCATTTTGTTGATGACACTGTACTTTTATCCAACAGCGAAGATGAACTTGCTGAGCTACGAACAACAATAAAAGACATTAGTCTAACATACGGACTAGACATCAATGTCATGTTAATTGATCGAGAAGAACAGATCCAGCTCACAGGTCAATTAAAGGAACTGGAAGTCGTGTAGTCCTTCATCTATCTTGGGTCAACCATCTGCAGCACCGGTAGTTGTGAACAGGAGATAGGAAGACGGATCACGCTAGGAAGAAGCTCACAAAGATCTGGCAGAGCAGAGCAATAACAAACAGCACAAAGATCCGGCTAGTTGAAACACTCGTATTTTCTGTCTTCTTGTATGGTTGTGAAACATGGACACTCGAGGCCAGAGACAAAGAGCGGACTGATGCGTTTGAGCTTTAGTGCCGCCTTACAATGCTACACATAAAATGGACCGAAAGAAGAACAAATGTATCCATTATTGAACAAGTCAGTATCTCCAGACGCCTTTTTTCCCGTGTCGTCGAAAAAATTCTCCAGTTCTTTTTTTTTTTTTTTTTTTTTTTTGCCATATTGTGAGAAGAAACAGAGAAAATCTAGAAAATAAACGAGGGCACAAGACCAAGAGGAGGAGTAGTGAGCAGACGGATAGGTCAAATCAAGAGGATCTCCAGTCCAGCTCTTCAGCAGGCATTGAGAGAAGCTGGAGCTGGAGAGCTCGGTTCATGGGGTCACGACGCTCAGCAATGAGCACAGCGACTTGTGATGATGATCTCTTTTCTCTTCAGTTCTGTTCAATACCCCTTCATTAGTTACGAGGTCTACCCATCTAATCTTCAGCACTCTTCTGTAGCACCGAATTTCAAATCGTCCACTTTTTCACTCCTGTACAAGGCCACACTCCAGACAAACGCCATCAGAAAAGACTTCCTAACACTCGTATTAATATTAGATGTCAATAAATTTCTCCAGGTTAACAAACAACATTAGCCAAATGTTTCAAATGTTTGTATAGTTTATGGGACTTGACTATGGGGTCATTAGTCCCTAAACTTACAAACTACATATGAACTAGCTAATACTAAGGACGGCACAAATATCCACGCCCGAGGGGGGATTCGAACCCTCGACCTTAGTGGCCTTGTAGACCGTGACTGGCGCGCCTCAGTCCCCTCGGCCACCGCGGCCGGCCAACATTAGCCCCCATGACCTTATTTTAGACATCAGAATGAGTGTCTTACGTTGCAACACCAAAACTAGAAATTCAGACACACAAACATTTACGATATGCAGTCCACTAATCGCAACTACAGTAATTACCTCCCGAGTTCAGAAAGTGTTGCAAGAGGTGAATTTGAGAGTTGGAGGAAGAAGAAGAAGAAGAAGAAGAAGAAGAAGAAGAAGAAGAAGTAGTAGTAGTAAAATGTTGACCAGAGTGACGACCCGAAGAACGCAGTCGAGACACTAGAGGCACACGTCGACTCTTTCTTCCCAAGCACTCGAACACCTCTTCAAACATTTGCTGTCCTTCCCGTGTCAGCCTCCAGTTGGGAGCCAAGTTTTAGCTGCCTGCGTCGCCTGAAAACATGAAGGAAGGAAGGAAGGCAGGCTGAATGGACTGGCACACTGGGCTCAGTTGCTGGTGAGCCCAGGCGACGTAGTGGATATCCTGTGTAGCAGAATAAAACAGAGTAATACGAAGGATCTCGAGTTATTTCAATGTACAGGTTTTATTTAATTACATTACTGGCTCAAAACCCGGCGTCGCCAGGTTATTTATTTATTTATTTATTCATTCGAGCCTTGAGTTAGTACTCCTCTCGCTGTCCACCTCCTTCTTTCTGATAATGTGTTATATTTATCAGAGAATATACCGGAAATAAGGCTGTCTTGCGTAATATACATAATTTTAAGTACAGAATCCAAAGAAAGAAAGATAGTAATCAAAATATAAATGATATATAACATTGGTACATTCATTTAATTCACAACTTTACTATAAACAATGTTTCTTGTTATTTGACCAGGATCTAATATGAATAATTTCTTCGGCGAGGCCACCCCTGAGCAAAGGAAACAAAGTTGCCCGCGCGAGAAACATGGGCATGTCAAATCCACTCCACACTACTGAACAGATTGCCCTGTGCTTTATTAATCTATATCTATATATAAAAGGCTTGTGTGTGTACGTGCTGACAGACTTTTCTCCATGACCACATACTGCCACCCACTCGTGGTTGTGGTGGTAGATAGCCCTTGGTCTAATGATGTTAGTAAGGGAGTTTGGCCGCGGTGCGTGGCAGTGGGTGAGTGAGACGAGCAAAAATTCGCAAAATATGCAATAAATACTTTTAGGAAAAGCTATATACTCTGTGACTTACAAACTTTACGGTACGAGTCAAAATCTCTTTATTCTTTCAATCGTCAGACAATGCGGTCCTTTCAGACTTTAATAACGACGAGGAATATCAAATACGCAATTTCTTAAATAGGACATGTTTCCGTCAAGCACACATTACCGACTGTGAACAGAGACACAAAACAAAGATAAAAATCCACATAGACTCAAAGATCAAAATCAAGCAGTATTTATCTACAATGTGTGGTTCGGTCATTTTTGCAACGATTTTATATCGTGTTATTGATGTTGCCAACATAAAAACACGAGGCCGCTAGGATAGAAAGTAAAATTTTACCGAATCAGATACATCCGTTGTTGTCACATCTCATTATGACCAGCACTTTCACACGAAACTCTTTTGTATAGAGTGTCATGATTCACACAGTCTTAAAATTCAATCCAAATTCCTATTCAAGAAGATATTTGTGAAAACTGTTACAAATCAGTATTCGCACTTAACCAATTTCGTTTTCAGAAATGTAATTTGCCAGCCGCTTTCGGCGCTGCTGTTGCAATGTGTAACAAAATTGAGAATAACGACGGATAATATCAAATACATAAATTTTTAACTTCTCGGTTCGTTTTCCTCAATCACACTTTACCGACGATCAACAGAGACAAAGATGAAAATACAGATAGGCTAACAAATGAATAATAGAATGCTACACTACAGTCAAAGTCATACTTACATTAGTTGGTGTGGGTGATTTAATATTGCTCATCGCATAACTTCATCAAAATGCCAAAGCGTAAGACTGTGTTCACACAAACTTACGTGAATTCGAAACGAAGAAAACTAGCACGGCGAAACGAAACGGAAGAGGAAAGAGAAGGGACACTTACAAAATTGCGCGAAAGGATGCAACGAATTAGAGACGGCAGAAGTGAACAAGAAAGAGCAAATGATTCCGAAGCAACGAGACTCAGAGTGCCTTCACTAAGAAACCGTGAATCTGATAACCAACGTCAAATCCGAAATGCACAAAATAGAGACAGAATGGCCAATATACGTCATGATATACGCAGGAACTACAATTTACACCTTGAGGGGCTGCGTTATGATGCCACGAAGAAATACAGTGAACATACAAACATCGTCATGGGAACTATGATCAAAACATGCAAGTACTGCTCTGCAAAAAAATTTCAAGCTGAAACCAAGTATGTGCTGTATGAGTGGTAAAGTCAAATTATCACCTTTAGAAGTGCCACCACCACAGCTATACTCTTATATGATCGGAACGGCACCGGATTCTAAGCACTTCCTACAAAATATACGTCGTTACAATTCTTGCTTCCACATGACATCGTTCGGGGCTACATCAGTATGCAATGACGACAATTTAGCACCAGTTTTTAAAATCCAAGGACAAGTTTATCATCGATTAGGGTCATTAATACCTCCACTAAATGAAACGCCAAAATTTCTGCAATTATATTTCGTTGGTGACGAGCAACAAGAATTAGATCAGCGTTGCACACATATTCAGGGACTTCAACGACCTATCGTACAAGAGTTACAGAGTCTACTCCATACTCACAATCAACTAATAAAACGTGTTCGAGACTTCTCTACAACAAATGGTTGCAGACAACTATAGAATTGTTACTCGGGCTCATAAACGACCAGCCGGTGACAATGAACGTTGATATATTACACTTCAGATCAATGTGAAGTTGCAGTAGTAATTGTAGACAATGAATGCAGTCATCGTGATATCATTATACCACGCCGCAGCAATATAATATAACACAATGACCGGAAAACAAAAGGGACAGACGGTCTTTATACCACGAATACCCTTATCATCATCTGGATTGCCCTTCACCTTAAGACGACTGCAGTTTCCAGTTAAATTAGCATACAGTATGGCCATCAACAAAGCTCAGGGGCAAACATTCAAATACTGCGGCGTTAATTTAACGGAGTCGTGCTTCTCTCGCGGACAATTGTACGTCGCGTGCTCACGAGTTGGATCTCCTACACATTTGTTCCTTTACACTCCCAACAAGAAAACTGCAAATGTAGTCTATAAGCAAGTATTGTGAAGACAAAAATTATGTTGTACTGATGTATATGAAATGGAAAAATAAATGCCTTGAGAAATATAGTAACGTCCAATCTCTTCCAGCTTCAATAAATACTATTATGTTAAAACAATATTGCTAAAATTGCATTGGCCCCTTATATTTTCACATATACGGAGTTGGTGTATTATTTAGCTTCACCTAAGATTATTTATTATATTGTATTTTATGGATTGTCGCCCACCACACTCACCCATTAATACACAACGCGGCCAGAATACCTTAAGCACGATAACTGCTTCACAATATCTCAATTAAGCAGTCTCTATTCATCTCATGCCATATATTCTATCCCAAGCAGCGCTGGGTTTCTCATCTAGTCGTAATAGAAAATGCAAGTCTCGCTGGAAACTGCGGTCTCTCCAAGTTAAAAGACAGATCTGTCGTAAATAATTGGCATTCGTCGGATGTACTCTGTTCATTCTCTTTCTTTCCTTACAAGTCTGTAAAAGTCTGTTGCTATAGCCCGCACCCGTGTGCTCTTCAGAGCTCAAAATGTCAACATCACTGTCAGTTTTTCAGGAACTTCCTTAAGCTCACTGGAATACGTGTTGCATGCTGTGTCAGGTTTTAGCCATCGCAGTATAAATTATCTCATATTTATTGAACTATATGTTGTACAATTATATTATTTTGCATTTATATATTCATTTGTTTCAAACTCGGACTATATCAGAGTGTAATTCTACCAGTAGCTCTATACGGGTCAGAAATCTTTACATTTAGAAAAGCAGATGAACAAAAATTACTAGTTTTTGAAAGGAAAATTTTGCGGAAAATTTTTGGCCCCAAGAGAGACACAGATACAGGGGAGTGAAGGATACTGAAAAACAAGGAACTGAAAGAGCTGTATCAGCAGGCAGATATTAGTCAAAGGATGAAAAGAAGACTGATGAGGACTGGACATGTAATTAGAATTGAGCAGGAACGACTACCTAAAGTAGCATTCTCTGGATCTGTGGAGGGAAGGCGGAAGAGAGGAAGGCCACCTACTAGACGGAAGGGTGATGCGGTGACCTTAGGCCTGAGAAAGGGCAATGGACTGGAAGAGCAGTGTCGAGAAGGCGTACGTCTCAGAGGCCCGAGCGACAATTAAGAAGGAGAAGATATTCTTTGTTTGTACACATGACCAGCCAGTGACGCCGGACATGGTAGTTGTGTGAGTGATTGCGTGCATGCATGTTTCTTTCTCTGACGAAGGCCGTTTCCGGAAATTTAAGCTGTGTGTGTGTGTGTATGTCATTATCTATTTTCGTTCCTTTCAGCAGCTCAGGAAACCTCCTTACGGTGAGTTGTTACCTATTTCCATTACTGTCATTCGAATCGGATTTTCCATTGTTAAAATCCTATTTTCTCCTTTTTATAATATAGTGGAACTTTCACATTTTTCGCAATTTTACGTCATAAAGTCGTAGCCCCTGTGAAAAACCCGTAAGGTCAGTGTTAAAAAATCCCCTATTTGACGTTTCTTCCCAGTAAGGTTAACCTCGATTCTACGTTTTTAATACACGTCTCGCTTGTTCGTCCTTTTTTCGAATCTATATTTGATATGACTGAACGAGTTAGAAGCGACAAGAGAGACAAAGGGTTTGCACCGCCTCTGGTGACGGAGTTTAGGGGTATTAGCACTACACGAAGATCTGGCGTGACCGGTATTCGTGTAGCCAATGCCGTTGGACTGAAAGGTACTAAATGGAAGGTTAGGCCCAAAGTGACGAGTGCTGCGATTGGCTGGCGGTGTGACGTCACCGTAGAAGCAAAGCGAGGCAGCGCCAGGCGAGTGAGCGACTTGCAAACGACTGCTGTACGTCATCATAAAATGATGTTAAACAGTTGATATTTGTAGCGGATGAAACGTCATGTGAATGGGCAGTCTACGAGTAGTTCTGACAAAGTTTTATAATGTGCAGGGAAAAGGCTGTGACGGAGGCACAGATTGTTCTTACATAATTTGCTTTCCCTCAGAGGCACTGTGCAAACCGTTAAATTAATTGAAAATCGCATCAAACTGAGACGCTTTGTGAAGGCACTCACCTGTCGGCATCGTAAGCCCACCGCTAGACAGAACTTGAACTAAGACGTCCAGCCTCTGTTGGAGGACGTAAAACATCATTTCGAGGTGTTCCCAGAGTCTCGTCCGTATTCTGTGCATCAGTTACAATTTGAAAAACTTTGCCGCTTCCGCTTCCTCGGGCATTAAGTAGCTAATGGCTTTAGCTGTTGCATTTGAAAAAAGGTGCATAGCTAAATAATCCCTTTGACGTTTTCTGCTCTCGACATTGAGATGAATGTGACAATTTAGGAGATAATTTCATCTCACTGCTATCTAATGTGAGCAGTCTTTCAATAATGGATTTATCAACAAATTTTCCACTCGGAAGCCTGATTCCTTCGTCCAGAAAGTGGTCCTCATCGACTTAAATAAATGTAGAAAATTTGAAAACACCCAGATTGTTTTATTTACATATTGCGGGTTAGAAAAGCGTGAATTTGTTTGTGTGACACATGGATTTTTTCATACCGCTCGATTTTTTTGTAGTAAGATCAGACACTACCATAGCAAGACTGTAGCGAACATCTGGAATGGAGCAGATAATACTTGTCTGGCAAGAGGATAGTGAACTGGTAGCTTGCACCCAGAAAAGAAGCCGCGGAGCACAGCAGATAAGACGTGAGTGCGCGGCCCCCGGAGTGGCACGTAGCGCCGTGCCTACACACGCGCACGGCGGTCAGGCGGGCCTCGCCAGCTGCGAGCGGGCAGCGCGTCATGCTGGCGCGTCCTGGCAGAGTGCAGGCGTCCCCTTCTGACACTGTTTCTTTTTTCCCCATTCAACAAGCAGTTTATTACAGTTCTCTAAAACAGTTTGCTGTCACTGTCTGCTGCACAAGTTTCTTATTACACTTTCCCTCGCGTTTTATTTTGTGGACAGAAGCTTTTAATTTTTCTTTCAGAGCCTTTTCTCTAAACTGAAGGTTTGCACTGAAATCAGTCAGCCTGCGGTTCCTACATTCTAATTCTTCAACACGTCCTGCGCCCCAGACGGAAGGCCGCAGTGCAGCCAGTCACAAGGCGCTTCTCACACTGCGTTCTCACCTCAACTCGGTGGTGTCTTTGCAGTGTGTGTCACAAATAGTAAAACTTCACTAATTGATACTTCTTGTTCAGCCCTTATATAATCACGTAGTCGAGCCACAGTGGCGGGCTGAGGCTGTGGGAGGAAGAACAGAGTGAGGCCCCCGCGTCCACTTGTATTACTATATAAAAAAAGTAACTTTTCAGAGCCACGGGACAGTCTAAAAAATAGCTACGAGATTTGTAGGCCCCAGAACGAAAAGGGAGCGCTAAAAAAAAGGCCTGCTTTTGACGCATTTCGAGCGCCACTAGTGGGGGTGTTTCTTGCAGCAGCAGCAGCAGCGCTCGACACAGTAGATGGCAGTGTCGTGGCGGCTGGTGACCAGAAAAGTCGGTAGTGCACTACTCCACCAACACAAAATTCAGCCTCTCCAGTGTGGCGGCTCAACGCAGTCCAAAAAAATTCTACTGAACCGAGATATCATAGATGTATATGAATCAAAAGCTGCAAAGCTACAAAGTCCCCGAATTTTGGCTGAAAATAATCGCACATCTTTATTAATAGAAGCGGCTTTAAGCATAATGAGTTTTAACTGGTGGGTCTAACAATGAATGAATGAATGAATGAATGAATGAATGAATGAAGCATTGAAAAACTTTTTCGTCAAAAGAGCCTGCGCTCCACATGACGAACTACTCGTGACTGATGCACCATCATAGGTTTGTGCTATTAATTTGTGTGGACAATTGCCCAAAAGGTCACTTAACTGTGCTGTGATATGTGTTGCCAAAATCTGGCCACCATTCTTTTCTGGTCCTGTAAAATCCAAAATCTTTCAACTGGTTTTCCATTACTGATGCGCCTATATATTATAACAGTCTGTAAAACACTGGCTACATCCCTGGTGTCGTCACCTATTACAGCCAGAAACTCGGCACCCTTAATTTCGTTCCTAATTTTCTTTTGGCAGACTTGAACCATGCATTGGAGGAGTTCATTCAGGATCGTTTTTGAGGTACCTTTAAAAACTTACGTTTTCCAAATGCGATTTAATACTGAATCTAATGCTGCACTAAAATTAAAAATGCCAGGATTGGAAGACGATTGGGTCTCCTCGTGTCCTCTGATGGCAAGCTCCAAAGAACCACAGAAACGAATGTAATTAATTATTAGGGTTAGTATGTATCTATTATCTGTAACCTTTTGATTGTGTAATGCCACGGACCTTCTGTCTCCATTGTCTAATTAAGTGGCTACATTACAATGCCTAGACTTGCCTGATTCAAAACATTATTTACACGGACCAAAGAAAGTTCGTGTTTCCTAATTCTATTGTGAAGGTGTCGAATATCACTGATTCCTTGTTTAGTCCGCGAAACTCTCCTCCAAATAATAAACGAGGAAACAAAGTGTTTTTTTACATCGTAGCCACACAGTTATTCATACTTGATGTACAGTTCGTATTTAAATCTTCTGTCGAGTTGACTACTTTTCATTTTAACTGTCTGTGAAATTGTCAAATCGGTCTACCTAACCGCTCGATTTCCAATTTCTCTTCAAACCTGCTTAAATTGAAGGGTTCCTAAAGCAAGGAAATTACCTGACTCATTATTTCACCTTTTTACTCGAGCCTCAAAATTCACTATGACACACGCTGAACAACGGACGCGGTGCACAGTTACTTCTCTCGCAGCTACGCGTGAACTGGTCAGAAGGCGCGAAAAGCCCGCCGACAACTGCGCTCGTCTTCGGGAGGGTTCGGACTGTGTTTCTGCGGCTGTCCGCCTCTGTAGCTCGGCAGTGGCGTCGCTGACTACCACGCAGGATGCCCGGGTTCGATTCCCGGCAGGGGACTGGGTGTTGTGTGTTGTCCTAATCGTCATCATCTCATCATCATTGGCACATAAGTCGCCCACGCGGCAACAAATAAAAAGTCTTACACTAAGGCGGCCGAACAATCCCGCAAGGGATCTCCCGGCCAAGAAAGCCGTATGCTCATTTCATTTCCCAGGGTGGCTCGGGCGGGATGTTTATACACTCGAGGCGACTATACGGGATCACTGTTGCCGAGCGTTGCCCCGCACCCCCTCCGAGACACCCCAGTGGGCTGTAAACCCAGCCCCTGTCCGCGAAGTTCGGTCCACTCGGGAGTGGTCTGTGCGTCACAGCCCGGCTGTTACAAAAGCGATAAATGGAGCGCTACTTCTACCCTCGCATAGACCCTTAAAAGCGGCTTGTTAATTTCAAATAACTGATCCTGGCAGGGAAGTGCCAGATAAAAGACGTTTGTTAAATTTCAAATAACGAATCCTGTCTGGAAACCGCCAGATAAAAGAGCTGCAGTTATTTAAAACTAACGAGTCCTAGCAAAAGGGATCCAAGATAAGAGATTTCAAATGAAATGTTCAAATGTTTGTAAAGCTTATGGAACTTAACTACGGGGTCATCAGTCCCTAAACATACAAACTACTTATGAACTACTTACGAACTAGGGCGGCACAAATAGCCGTGCCCGAGGGGGGATTCGAACCCCCGACCGTAGTGGCCGTGCAAGACCGTCACTGAAGCGCCTCAGTCCCCTCGGCCACCGCGGCCGGCGATAAGAGATTTGCGCAACGGAATACATGAGGTTTCCTCCGGGAAGCAGCGGGCTACCATAATGATAAAACGGATCTGAGGTTAAATTACAAACAAGGGAAAATTTAACTAAGCTGGTTTATTGCCAGTTCACATGAAAATGGGGGGCAACACGGATTTTTAATACACAATAAAAGTGCATCCCACTAATTTACTAAGTACTAATTTTGTTCACACACCGAGAGGGGTCAGATAATCAAAAACGTGGATGTAAAACAAACAGGAGGAATGGTAGGACATGGGACACAATCATTCACAAGCGCATAGCTGCGACACTTACTCTCACAGAAGACTGTGACATGAAATACGGCACAATGCAGAACCAGGCAGATAAGCCGAATCTGCCAAGTTACGATATTCATAACCATGTGCACTCTGTTCCACTTCCAATACCCGGAAGGGGCCACTAAATTTCACACAAACCTTACACACGACTGAACTGATAAGCCAGAAGGACGCGGAAAGATATTATGGAAATAGTAAGAGGTAGCATTATTTCAACGCCTGAAGGACTGGAAAACGTTGAACAAAGAATAGGTCTTCGTTCCACATGCCGTAACGGACACCAAACTAAAACTCAATAGTCATCATTTACCGTTTTAGCAGAAATCAAAGACACACCGGAAAACTTAAACGAGAGGAATATGCCACATTCCCGAGAATAAAATAATTCACACATGCCTAAAGCACACGTAACTTATTACTGCTACAAAGCGTAGCATGGACCTAGATGTGGCACACCATTTACACCATCTTACCTAAGCCGAAACCAGAGAGATATGACGACGCCACAGAAGTTCTTATATCCCAGGCAAAATTTTCTTTCCCTCCAATGAAATTAGCTGTTACATTAGCCAATGAACGACGACTTTGGAAAGTGACGTGAAAACGATATTCACTTGTTCTTCCATGCCACAGACGCCATCTTGATTTGCCGTATATCTCACAGTTTTGGGTTTATAAATCGCAGTAAACAGTTTCAGGGCTACAGCGAATTGCAGATGAATTACAAAATCATATCTGGATCAATTTATTATAACTAAATGTAATTAAAATCATATTAACATTGAGAACCAAACATATGGGAACTGGTATACAAATCGAAAAGGGCAAGCTGGCATTGAGTTGCTGTAGCGTTATGTGTAGCGTGCTGGACTACCAGGGAAGAGGTGCTGTGTTCAAATCTCCTCCAAATAAAAATATTTCTTCTTATCGTTTGTAACACATTGTAGAAGTTATTTATCCACAACACTTTGTGGGATTTTCTTATTCACATAACAGTATTGTGTTATTCGGTAATCTTATGTGCTGTCTTCAGGAGTTAGTAACATCGTTTTGGTGACTTATGTGTGACTGAACAACGGAAAATGAAATTACTGCTGCCAGTGGTACGACCAGCAATGACATTTGTCTTCTTCCTTCTCACAAATATTTTACTTTGTTCCAAATATGTTACCGGTACAGTTTTCGAGAATATTGTTGGAGACAAAACTATGCGAACGTTTAAATTGCTGCTACAGTAAGTGAAATGAGCATAAATGACATTTAGGCCTACACTATTCGCCATTCAGAAAGATCTGGCTATGTATTTCCGAATATTTCGTGATTTCTGAGGGTATGGAAAGGCTGATATTTCTTGTTTTTCCCAAATATTTTGCTGCTTAGTTTCAAATATGTCGCGATTTCCGAGAATGTGCTTAGCTTGATATTGTTTACTTGTCACCAATATTTGGTAGTTTGTTTCTGAATATGTCACGATTACAGTGTGTGAGGTTAACTAAGATCCTATCAGGATAAATTTAATTTCTGTTTCAAGTGTTTACAAAATACTCAGAACAACGTCGTCTGCTGACATCTCTACATCCGTACTGCACGAACGTGTTAGATCTTTGCCTAATGCCAACAGGTAGTATCTCTGGCAAAGATTTTTTCGCCTGGGATATAAGCGCACGTCGACGCCACTCCGATACGTACGAATCCTCGCGCCAAAGCCCCCAAAGAGCACGGCAGAGACATACCGTACTCGCGCAAAGAGTCTAGCTGCCTGTGCGAGGTCGATCGGTGCACGCGCGACCGAAGGCAGCGCCCTAGTGGGAGGCGGCTGAACGAGGCAAGCGCAGCACGCAGTAGAAGCGTCTCACGCACACACAGGGTAAATACAGGGTGCGGAGCATAACTACATGTGAACGCAAGTTGATACTTCAACTTATAGTCAATAAATCAATAAGTTTTTAAATTGAAAATATATTCTAACAAGTGCAAAGCCTGTATAACTTCAAAGGGAGGTGAGCCAACAATGAAATAAATTAAAAGAGGCAGAGAGCCGTCTTTCAACCTCTAACAGCAAACAGCATAACAATATTATTATTCCTGGGGGGTAGCGCAAACCTGCAAACCTATACAGGAGCCGCCCCTGCTAGATAGGTATGTTGTAGTTCTCAAAAATGTTCAGGGTTTTCTTAAAGTTTGGTGTGTAGCAGGTTGAATTTCTCCCTCTCTGTCCTGTCCTCAATAGGTGGACGGTTCCAAAAACGTCTTTTTTGTTTACGCCGTCTCCGTCGAACCAGTAACAATACAGCAGGTATTACTGTTGCAGGCTGTTTGCTTAGTGCATTCATTTGTCAGTGCTGCGATGTGTGAAACGCCAGTCGCGCCTCTGGTGTCCAGCAGCCAGCAGCCAGCAGCCGTGCACGCGGTCCAACGTGGCCGCAGGCGCGGCCCTGGCCCAACACTGGGGACACTTCCGGAATGTTTACGCTCGCCACTGCGTTCCGTGTTCGAGTGTTAGTTAAGCTTGTGAGGCTTAACATCGGGTCATCAGTCCCTCAACTTACAAACTACTTATGAACTGGCGTATACTAAAGACGGCACAGACATCCGTGCCCGAGGAGGGCTCGAATATCCTTCGGGGAACGGCCGCGGCCACTACGCCCTTTCCTCGGCGGTAAATTGAGAAGTTCTGGTCGCAAGTCACGGACGTAATTACTGGTGTGAAATGTAGCGAACAAATTGTTGACGTCGCAACACTGAAGCGATCTTTCCCGGACACTTGGTACTCCACAGCACACTTCCTGAAGCCGAATGTCTATCGGAAACGAATGGCAGCCTTTTGTCTTCCTATTGTAACACGGGCACCCTGTTACATTTTAACAGAAAAAATCGGTCGAAAACCGCAATCGACAGCACAGCAAATCAAACGAACAACAACACAACTCTGCTGCGCGCCCCGACACACAACTGTAGCCGCGCGCCTAGTATAACTCGGGGGGCAAACGGGCTGCGCAGATCGGCGGACATTTTGCCGTTGTGCGCATGACGTCACCGTAGAAGCACGTAGAAACAATCTATCAAAGCTAAATGTCCAGACTTTCCCCTTGACGTTATAAAACTTTGGGTCAGAACTGGACTGTCCATTTGCATGAGGTTTATCAACACGAAACTAAAAATGCAGAAAGCAGCAGCACAAAAGGGAAATCACCCGCTACAAACATCTAAACAGGTAAATCATTTAGGGGTTCCTGACGCAGATCGTGTCGCTTGTCCTGTACTCGCCCCCCTGCCTTCAAGATCCGGGCACTCACAGAGGGTGGGTTTGCTAGTAGTTGGGAGCTCCAACGTTAGGCGGGTGATGGAGCCCCTTAGGAAAATGGCTGCTAGGGAGGGGAAGAAATCCAATGTGCACTCTGTGTGCATACCGGGGGGAATCATTCCAGATGTGAAACGGGCCCTTCCTGATGCCATGAAGAGCACAGGGTGCAGCCAGCTGCAGGTGGTGGCTCATGTCGGGACCAATGATGTGTGTCGCTTTGGATCGGAAGAGATTCTCTCTGGTTTTGAGCGGTTATCAGAAGTGGTAAAGACTGCCAGTCTTTCTTGCAAGATGAAAGCGGAGTTAACCATCTGCAGCATTGTCGACAGGACTGACTGCGGACCTTTGGCTCAGAGCCGAGTGGAGGGTCTGAATCAGAGGCTCAGACGGTTCTGCGACCGTGTGGGCTGCAGATTCCTCGACTTGCGTCAAAGAGTGGTGGGTTTTCCACTATACTCAGGAAGCGGCTACACGGGTAGCGGAGGCTGTGTGGCGTGGACTGGGCGGTTTTTTAGGTTAGAGGGCCTCGGGAATACACAAAACGGGTTTCAGTCTCAAACGGGGCAGGTCAGACACAGGAAGAAAGCAGATCTAGAAACCATTGGTATAACAATTGTAAATTGTCGTAGCTGTATCGGGAAAGTTCCAGAGCTCCAAGCGCTGATAGAAAGTACTGAGGCAGAAATCGTTATACGTTCTGAAAGCTGGCTGACGCCTGAGATAAGTTCGGCCGAAATTTTTTCAAAGGGCCAAATGGTCTTCAGAAAGGATAGAATAAATAAAAAAGGGGGTGGCGTGTTTATTGCTGTTACTAACGGTTTATCGT
Source organism: Locusta migratoria (assembly GCA_026315105.1). Classification (NCBI taxonomy): domain Eukaryota; kingdom Metazoa; phylum Arthropoda; class Insecta; order Orthoptera; family Acrididae; genus Locusta; species Locusta migratoria. Next base: position 2,429,353 of record CM048744.1, on the reverse strand, counting down.
GCAGCGAAATTGAGACAGATACTCCCTGTGAGTTTGTATGGGTAGAGGTTATACCTGACAACCGGAATAAATTAATAATTGGATCTTTTTATCGGCCCCCTGACTCGGACGATGCGATTGCCGAAATGTTCAAAGAAAGCTTGAATCACATTTCAAATAGGTATCCGAAGCATACTGTTACAATCGGTGGCGACTTTAATTTACCCTCGATATGTTGGCATAATTACGTATTCAAAACCGGCGGCAAATATAAAACATCGTCCGTACTAGCTCTGAATGCTTTTTCTGAAAACTACTTCGAACAGTTTGTTCATGAACCCACTAGAATAGTAAGTGGTTGCGAAAATATCCTTGATCTCCTAGCAACAAATAATCCTGAGCTAGTAAAGAGCATCAAAACAGATACAGGGATTAGCGAACATCGAGTTGTAGTAGCGAGACTGAATGTCGAAATGCCCAAATGCACCAAAAATAAACGAAAAATATAATCTATTCAATAAAGCAGATAAAAATTCGCTTCACGCTTTCCTGAGTGATAGTCTCCAGTCTTTCAAAACTAAAAATGCGAGTATAGATCAGTTGTGGCTTACTTTCAAAGACATAATATCAGTATCAATCGAGAGATTTATACCAAATAAATTAATAAAAGAGGGGCCGACCCCCCCCCCCCCCCCCCGTGGTACACAAAACAGGTCAGATCACTGTTGCTGAAACAAAGAAAAACGCATGCAAAATTTAAAAAGACACAGAATCCACAAGACTGGCAATCTTTTACTGAAACACGAAACCTAGCGCTGACATCAATGCGAGAAGCCTATAGTAGTTACCACAACGAAATCCTGTCTCGTAATCTTGCAGAAAATCCAAAGAAATTCTGGTCATATGTGAAGTACACTAGCGGCAAAACACAAACAATACCTTCACTACGCGATAGCAATGGTAATATTACCGATGACAGTACTGCTAAGGCAGAATTACTAAACACAGCTTTCCGAAATTCGTTCAGCTAAGAAGACGAAGTGAGCACTCCAGTATTCAATCCAAGAACAGATGCCAGCATGCGAAACTTAGAATTAGATGTTCCTGGAGTAGTAAAACAACTTAAGTCACTAAACAAAAACAAATCTTTCGGGCCAGATTGTAAATCAACAAGATTCCTCTGAGAGTATGCTGATGCAATTGCCCCGTACTTAGCTATAATATACAACCGACCACTCAGCGAAAGATCTGTACCCATAGACTGGAAAGTTGCCCAAGTTACTCCAATATTCAAGACAGGCAATAGGAGCGATCCCCAAAATTACAGGCCTATCTCATTGACGTCGATTTGCAGTAGGATTTTAGAACATATACTTTGTTCGAATATTATGAACTACCTCGAAGAGAACGACCTATTAACCAGTAATCAACACGGATTCAGAAAGTATCCCTCTTGCGAAACACAGCTTGCCCCTTTTTATTCACATGAAGTGTTAAGTGCCATTGAAAGGGATCTCAAATCGATTCCATATTTCTGGATTTCAGGAAGGCATTTGACACTGTACCCCACAAGCGGCTTCTTATGAAATTGCGTGCTTATGGAACATCTCCCCAATTGTGTAATTGGATTCACGATTTCCTATCAGAAAGAACACAGTTCGTTGTAATTGACTGTAAGTCATCGAGTAAAACAGAAGTGATATCTTGCGTTCCACAGGGAAGCGTTATATGTCCTCTACTCTTTCTCGTGTTTATAAACGATTTAGGAGACATTCTGAATAGCTCCCTTAGACTGTTCGCGGATGATGCTGTCCTTTAGCGGTTAGTGAAGTCAACAGAGGATCAAAAGCAACTGCAAAACGATTTAGACAAAATTTCTGCATGGTGCGAAAATTGGCAATTGACACTAAATAAAGAAAAGTGTGAAGTAATACACCTGACCACTAAAAGAAATCCGCTGAACTTCAATTACGCGGTAAATCAGTCATACCTTAAGGTCGTAAATTCTACCAAATACCTAGGAGTTACAATTACGAACAACTTTGACTGGAGAGAACACACATAAAATATTGTGGGGAAGGCGAACCAAAAGTTATGTTTCATCGGCAGAACGCTTCGAAAATGCACCAGCCGACCAAAGAGACTGCCTATATCACACTTGTGCGTCCTCTCCTGGAGTACTGTTGCCCCTTGTGGGACCGTCACCAGGTGGGACTGACGGAAGACATTGAGAACGTTCGCCGGCCGCGGTCGCCGAGGGGACTAAGGCGCTCCAGTCACGGTCTGCACGGCCACTACGGTCGGGGGTTCGAATCCCACCTCGGGCATGGATATTTGTGCCGTCCTAGTTCGTAAGTAGTTCATAAGTAGTTTGTAAGTTTAGGGACTGATGACCCCGTAGTTAAGTCCCATACACTATACAAACATTCTCTCTCTCTCTCTCTCTCTCTCTCTCTCTCTCTCTCTCTCTCTCTCTCTCTCTCTCATTTTTCGTCGTGCACATATTCTGTGCGCAAAAATCGAGCAAATGTATCGATCGTCACCGGAGACGAAGGTAAAGCATTTTCACAAGTTATGGTTTCAAAACACTTTTCAGCTACTGGAATTTTAACCGCTATCAGTAACCGCTTTTACAACTAGAATGAGAGAAAATAGTTTTTCATGTTTACCAGCTTCTTGTATCTACCTTTGTCCGGCCAGTAAATTAATTATCCTCGTAAAGATGCAAACATTAGGAAACTACGCCGCCAATGCAGTAACTAAAATTAGCATCGCAGTAGCTTCAAACATCGTTACGAGATGTATGAGCCATCATAACTAGTAAAAAACAGTGTACATCATTTAAACGTAATTACTATTGTTATTGTCTAAATGTCGATACTCTTTGTTATCGCCAAGGTATATATAACCAAAAGTCTGTAGATTCACAACCTTCGCTTAAAAGAACACGTAACGAAACCTCTCGTTTACTACGCGAAGAAATTGTGCATAACTACAAATGAAATAACCCATCTAGCATAGTTTTTAAGACCTTGTCACGACGACAGTTTATTAACCATATTTTACGCCTTTGAGGATTCATTGCAAACCGAAAACACGAAAACCACTTTCTGAACGATTAGAACAATTCGGAGCTGCACAGGCCACCGCGCTGAAAGCGCACCGACCAAAGCAACAAAATGGCGGACGCGCAGGCCCGTCTACACCGAGGTGCCCTGGCTTCTACGGTGACGTCACAGCGCCAGCCAACCTTCATTTAATAACCTGATTAGACGTGGCGCACGGCGAAAGAACAGGAAGTTAACCTTGAAGTGTAAATATCTCACTTATACTCTATGAAATTAACAGATCAAGTTCTTAACTCCGGCCAAAGACCTTGCAGCCGCGCGGGAGTAGCCGAGCGGTCTGGAGTGCCTCGTTACAGATCGCGCGGCCTCCCGCGTCAGGGTTTCGATTCCCCCCCTCGGGCATGGATGTGTATGTGTGTCGTCCTTAGGTTAGTTTGTAAGCTAGGGACTAATTAATAACCAAGCAGTTGAGTCCCATAGAATTACAAACATTTGAACATTTTTGAAAGACTTCGTAAAAAATAACACTCCGGTGCAAGGTAGCTACCAAGGTTATTAAAAGGTAGCTACGGCGTTCCAGGCTATCGGCGCATGCACACTATACGGGGATAACTGGCACATGCGCAGAAGGGGGCAAAGCAGCAAGCTTTCTAAACGTCGTTTCATTTGAGTGCATCATTTCAGTACGCCAGCAAGGAGGAACTGGCAGTAATAAGTCTCAGAGATAGTCGTATCGCAAAACGAGAAAATTACTAGTTATGAACTTCATATTGGCTAAACAATAAATCTTCATAGGATCTGGAGAAACGTAAAGCCACTACTCACTTTAAATCAGACTTTTTTTCAGTAAACTGAAATGTTTACAATAACGCATTGCGTTTTTGATGCATTTTTTTTTTTTTTTTTTCGATTACGAAGTAGTAGATTGTACGCCTGTTAACTAGGGAGTTGCACGACTTAAATGAACGTCTTGATACAGTAGTAGAATCTTCTTATAGATGCATCTTGCTTTTTTACAACATAAAAGTATAATCTGAGATACTTTATTCATTTTTTCACAGTAGGTAAACTTTTTAAAATGCCAAAATCATTAAAAAATTATTCTGGCACAAACAATTCACAGATAGCGAAGAGCAGGATACGGATTGTTGCGAGTTCATTGTGGTATATACAGTCGTTACGCACTTTTGTAAGTTGACAAGTGAAAAAATTTCGTTTCAGACATTAACAATAATTTAAACAAAGAACGCCAAGCGCTTTCGCTATAGAAAAATATGCACTTAAGCGTACTAAAACAAATTGCCCCTCGCGCACAGCATCTCTTCGAATTTCAGGAACGCTGAAACTCGCCCGCTGTTCTTTTGGCAGCTAACTAGCCGTGTTTGTGAAGTTAACAATTGACTGCTTGCTCACAAAATCTAAGTATGGCGATATTCACACAGCAGCGGAAGTATACAGTTCCCTTAAGCAAAACTCTGATTCTTACGGTAATCTTTAGAGGAAATTGCACACATTTAAATAATGATCCGCAGGTATGGATCCAAACCAGAAATCATAAATGTTGGCAACGGAAACGCAAATATTGTCTCCTCCAGAAGGGAGCAGAGACACAAGATACATGAACAAATTATCCCACATTAATCCAAAATAAATGATGAAGGGAGAATTTAAATTAGCACAAAAGGATTATAGTTCAACAAATTAATTTATTATCAAAACAAGAACAACAAGGGGTAAGACTTTTTTTTTAATTACAATAAAAAAACACACCATACAAATTGTTCAAAATACCCACAATTACATGGCCCTGAAATTGCCAAACTGCAAAGTTGAGTACAGGTTAATTACGATCACGTTTCTTAGGGGGGAACTGAGGAATTGCAGCACATTCACACACAGATTCATATGCCAGCCATGCAAGTACTGGGGTAGTGCCGGATGACGCGCAGTGAGATTCGCGCCTCTTTTTTTTTTTTTTTTTTTTGGCGGGAAATTTGAATTACGCCCCACCCCTCCTCCCTCGGCCAATTGCCGGACCGCAGATCAAAGGATGCCTCCAAACTCCAATAATAGCGCACTTAAGGATGACTGATAGTTTACATTTAGGTCCTTTTGATTCGCTACTTGTACGACCGCTTATCAAAGGACGCCGCCACAGGATGATGCAAGTAAACAACACCTCCCTCGACCACACACTAAGCCCCCCCTCCCTCCGTCCACCCCTCGGCGCCGCCGCCAGACAGGCAGCACCACCCATAGGTCCAGACCTGTCTCCCCTCGACATGTCTGTACTCACACACTCAACCACACACCTTCTTAATTAGAGTAATTGCAATTACGTGTACTTAGAGTAATTACATGTAACTATTGAAATCGACTGAAAGCAGCAGTTCCAACCGCTGACAACAGATGGCTCTGATCCCACCTCTCCCCCACCCAGCGCCTACACAAAGAAGCCATGTGTGCAGACGCTGGCCACCTGCATCCTGCTCTGGAGCTGACCAGTCTCTATTGTGTGCCTCAGTCCGCCGGCCGTAGCCGCTGCGGCACACAGGCCGACTGCCCACTCACCCAGCTTCTGCCCCCTGACGATCATGTACTTGCGTACATACGCGGAAAACTACTGTAGTGCACTTACGGCTATGCAGTTTACCGGCGATCGCGTCAGCCGCGGCCGGGAATTAGCCGCGCCGAAAATTATTATTATTTAACAGAGCCACCGCTTGTCCCCCAGCCGCAGGCCGTAGAACGCGGAAGAGCGAGCTGCCGCGACCTGCATGTGAAGTCTGCGCCCAAAAAATTATTGTTATTTAACCGCGCCACCGCCCGTACTCGGCGACGTGGACACAGAGATCCGACCGCCCCGATTATTATTATTTTATTTTGCAATACAATTTTTCTTCCTACGTACGTTATAGCTCCTTGTACTGCCTCTTCACCAACGTCCGCGAAGTTCTAATTTGCAGTGGAACAGTCCGCCCGCACAAAATTCCTACTCCAAGTTCCTTTCTTGTGCAATCCACTAATCCGAACTAAGATTTATTATTTTAATTGCAAGTAGATGTCTACCGCAAACGAAGACACTAACCTACACACCGCAACACATGATTCTATATAGGACAGGTGGTGTTTACATTTTTTTTTTTATTACAGTACAACCGCGTACATGCAAAGGAATGCTCGCAAAAACTTATATCGCAACCAACTCCCGCACACATCGATCATAGCCTGCTCTCTAAGGAATGGATGGGAGTCACACACAGTACAAACACGTTTGTCGTGTGTTCCGCTAATTTCGGTCAATACAGCGATGCGAGACCAATCCCCCCGTTTGTTTACTGTAAAAGCAACTATTTTTCCCCACACTATCTGTTTAAACCGGGCTAGCACATATGCAATAGCCTCCTTTTAAAAGCCTGTGTCTCCGCCATATAGCCCAGTTTTCGTTTACCCTTCTTCTTAGGACTTGTGGAATAACGTAGACGATATCTACGTCTTTGGATAATAAAGTCCTGGAATGCTAAAATAAATATAGCTCCTTGCTCGACTCTACAAGTAATTTACAGTTGAAACTAAAAAACATAATGTCCGAGAGAGCGGTCAATTTTCGGGTACTCTTAATACCCAAGTAATCAAATCTAAAAGCGTTTGCACAGTACAACGGCGCACTTTGTAAATACCGTATCTTCTCTTTTAAAACACTTAAACAATCTTCTTGCACAATCCTCCATCCTGGCTATACTATCTTCTCGACCCAGCGAAAAAATAAAAGTCCTAACAATCAACTGCCTGGACGCTTTATAAAATCGATATCTTTGCTTACACCGGGGCTCGTGATTTTTCGACAAATTTATTTTGGTTCTACAATTCGATGCCAACCACGTTAAGCAGTCGTTTCCTCGCCCGCAACCACTTTGATATTGCTCCTTCCATCCGAAAGGCATGCTCGGATACGAACGCCACTCTGTTAAAGTGTTGTCCAAAAATCCAGGAGATAGAAGCCATCTACACGAAACTGCTGCTGTAGTATAGATGGGAGCGCCTCCATTAAAAAACATCGATTAGCTGCAGTTTATAAGATATATACCCACAGGACGTACATATTTCCCCCATGTATTCCAGAAATAGTAACTTCGTCTTATCTCCAGCGTTTGCAGTATCGCACTTGCTGAATTTACTACACACACACGCACTGCATTGACTACAACTAGCGCACTTTAAGTTACGGAACTATAGCAGTTTTATAAAACACGTAGATTTTCGACGAAAGAATTATGATTTACCGCAGCAGACTCATCCGCTACGTAACGTAATGCACACCAGCCGTAAAGTAGACAACACTAGCATACGATTAAACAGGCGATGCTTCGTCGAAAGATCACTGCACCACCAAAGTCGGTATTCTTTAGAGCTTTACCGTGACGTATATTTAGGGATATCAACACTTTTTACTTACATTCCGTCCCATCTAGCCTACAACACTCTCTGTAAGCGCCAAACATTTCCAACACAGTAACAGAAGTACACCTGCAGTCAACACGAACCTACAACAACAAACGAATCTAGCCATTCCAACTCGTTTTTTGTGCCAACTAGAATGCTGCAAGCTATGTATACGTTCGTAACAACCCAGACAGCGCTATCCTTACAGCCGTCACTAGCCCAGCACCAACTCTAAACAAGTTACCACAGATGGTGTTATAACCGCGATCAGTAACAGACAAGATCTCCCAGACACACGGCGTTTTAATAAAGTTTCGATCTCTCTCTCTCTCTCTCTCTCTCTCTCTCTCTCTCTCTCTCTCTCTCTCTCTCCACCCAATAACTTCGTTGGTTGCTTGACCCGTCCCTAACATCCAACCACAACTTTGTTTCCAATGCATAGCCCGCCAGACATTATTTCTGGAACGCTCTCTATCAGCCAATAGACTATATACCTCGAGCATTCGCGCACAAACAACCATCGTATTCCACTCCTTCTAACAAATTATTACTCTCGATAAACATCTGTAACACAGTGTAAAAAAAATGATCGACGTACACGCACAGAACAGCTAACAAGAAGAGATCTAGATCAATGCCAAGTTCTTATAATCCTTACAAGCAGCAACGCAGAATAGTCTACACCATTTCGAACTAATGCAACACTAGATTTTTTTAACGATCTCCAAGAGCAATCCTTTAGAGACTAAACATACGATTAAATGCACCTCCAACGTAGGTAACTAATCCTCTAACTCGATGCTTTTCGACCAAAGAACATTAATTTACCACTGCAATCATCTCCGATACGCTACCGAGAGACGTCCATTCGTAAAGACAGCTAAAAGAAGATATAAATGCCCCACATCCATGCTACTAAGTATCTATATGTATTTCCACAATTGTGGATCATATCTGCGCTGTATCGTATCGCACGACTAAACAGTTCGAAATAGATACTTCGCGCAAGCTAGCATGCATACTCACAATCCATGTTATTTCTGGCTGTAGGCGAGTGCGGACCTGTTGACTCAACGTAGACTCCGGTTTGGAGCGTGTGTACGTCCTATACATGTAAACATACCTGTCCACGCTCGCACCTGACCTGGAGAAGTTTTCGGTTTAATTTTTCCCGGCCGCACCAGATTCCGAATACACGAGAGCTATTTTCGTGAAGATAGATTTACATTGATTGTACATAAGAATAAAAAACGATCGAAATGCTGCAGCTATACCATAGCTCTTAATACACAATCATCCCATAAAGAGACAACCGCACACATACGTATTACCGACAAATACTGCAACATTTCCTCACAGCTGACACAAGCGTTGTTTTTACCGTACGAGCTGTCGTCATAACTTTTATACGCAGATACGCATACAGACAGTAGGATGAGCGCAAATTTGCGATGTAGCTCTTACAGAAAAGAAAAAAAATTTTTTTTTTTTAGAAATTCGATAAGAAGAAGTAGAACGAAATTTATACAAGATGAATTTGCAATAAGTCAAACCCCACTCCATGCAGCAATGTACCGAGCAACATAGATTTAAACGAACGCTTTGCTTAGCTGTAGAGTAGAACAACACAGAATAACACCTCCCTAACAGATACTTTACCGAGGGAGTTACTGCTCTCTGGTAACAAGCAACCTGTCTTCTGGTATCTTCTCCTAAACCCTGTAAGACCGAAACTTTCTACTCGAAAAGCTAGACACAGAATACAAATCATAAATCAACGTGTTTTATAAAACTCCTATAGTTCCGTAACTTAAAGTGCGCTAGTTGTAGTCAATGCAGTGCGTGTGTGTGTAGTAAATTCAGCAAGTGCGATACTGCAAACACTGGAGATAAGACGAAGTTACTATTTCTGGAATACATGGGGGAAATATGTACGTCCTGTGGGTATATATCTTATAAACTGCAGCTAATCGATGTTTTTTAATGGAGGCGCTCCCATCTATACTACAGCAGCAGTTTCGTGTAGATGGCTTCTATCTCCTGGATTTTTGGACAACACTTTAACAGAGTGGCGTTCGTATCCGAGCATGCCTTTCGGATGGAAGGAGCAATATCAAAGTGGTTGCGGGCGAGGAAACGACTGCTTAACGTGGTTGGCATCGAATTGTAGAACCAAAATAAATTTGTCGAAAAATCACGAGCCCCGGTGTAAGCAAAGATATCGATTTTATAAAGCGTCCAGGCAGTTGATTGTTAGGACTTTTATTTTTTCGCTGGGTCGAGAAGATAGTATAGCCAGGATGGAGGATTGTGCAAGAAGATTGTTTAAGTGTTTTAAAAGAGAAGATACGGTATTTACAAAGTGCGCCGTTGTACTGTGCAAACGCTTTTAGATTTGATTACTTGGGTATTAAGAGTACCCGAAAATTGACCGCTCTCTCGGACATTATGTTTTTTAGTTTCAACTGTAAATTACTTGTAGAGTCGAGCAAGGAGCTATATTTATTTTAGCATTCCAGGACTTTATTATCCAAAGACGTAGATATCGTCTACGTTATTCCACAAGTCCTAAGAAGAAGGGTAAACGAAAACTGGGCTATATGGCGGAGACACAGGCTTTTAAAAGGAGGCTATTGCATATGTGCTAGCCCGGTTTAAACAGATAGTGTGGGGAAAAATAGTTGCTTTTACAGTAAACAAACGGGGGGATTGGTCTCGCATCGCTGTATTGACCGAAATTAGCGGAACACACGACAAACGTGTTTGTACTGTGTGTGACTCCCATCCATTCCTTAGAGAGCAGGCTATGATCGATGTGTGCGGGAGTTGGTTGCGATATAAGTTTTTGCGAGCATTCCTTTGCATGTACTCGGTTGTACTGTAATAAAAAAAAAAATGTAAACACCACCTGTCCTATATAGAATCATGTGTTGCGGTGTGTAGGTTAGTGTCTTCGTTTGCGGTAGACATCTACTTGCAATTAAAATAATAAATCTTAGTTCGGATTAGTGGATTGCACAAGAAAGGAACTTGGAGTAGGAATTTTGTGCGGGCGGACTGTTCCACTGCAAATTAGAACTTCGCGGACGTTGGTGAAGAGGCAGTACAAGGAGCTATAACGTACGTAGGAAGAAAAATTGTATTGCAAAATAAAATAATAATAATCGGGGCGGTCGGATCTCTGTGTCCACGTCGCCGAGTACGGGCGGTGGCGCGGTTAAATAACAATAATTTTTTGGGCGCAGACTTCACATGCAGGTCGCGGCAGCTCGCTCTTCCGCGTTCTATGGCCTGCGGCTGGGGGACAAGCGGTGGCTCTGTTAAATAATAATAATTTTCGGCGCGGCTAATTCCCGGCCGCGGCTGACGCGATCGCCGGTAAACTGCATAGCCGTAAGTGCACTACAGTAGTTTTCCGCGTATGTACGCAAGTACATGATCGTCAGGGGGCAGAAGCTGGGTGAGTGGGCAGTCGGCCTGTGTGCCGCAGCGGCTACGGCCGGCGGACTGAGGCACACAATAGAGACTGGTCAGCTCCAGAGCAGGATGCAGGTGGCCAGCGTCTGCACACATGGCTTCTTTGTGTAGGCGCTGGGTGGGGGAGAGGTGGGATCAGAGCCATCTGTTGTCAGCGGTTGGAACTGCTGCTTTCAGTCGATTTCAATAGTTACATGTAATTACTCTAAGTACACGTAATTGCAATTACTCTAATTAAGAAGGTGTGTGGTTGAGGGTGTGAGTACAGACATGTCGAGGGGAGACAGGTCTGGACCTATGGGTGGTGCTGCCTGTCTGGCGGCGGCGCCGAGGGGTGGAGGGAGGGAGGGGGGGCTTAGTGTGTGGTCGAGGGAGGTGTTGTTTACTTGCATCATCCTGTGGCGGCGTCCTTTGATAAGCGGTCGTACAAGTAGCGAATCAAAAGGACCTAAATGTAAACTATCAGTCATCCTTAAGTGCGCTATTATTCGAGTTTGGAGGCATCCTTTGATCTGCGGTGGGATCAGAGCCATCTGTTGTCTGCATTTGGAACTGCTGCTTTCAGTCGGTTTCAATGGCTATGGATTGAAAATTCGATATAATTACTAGAGTAATGGGAGTACATACGTCTGGCATTACAGATGATCTTATATATGATTCATCTATATGCACCATCTAATTTTGGATGCGATATGAGCTCTAATTAAGGCTCTTTTTATCATGTTACTGAACAGAATGCTCTGATTTGATTTTATATATAGAAACAGGTGCTGTCTGAGGGTGCTCCACTGGATCGGAGGGGCGAAAGCCTTCTAGGGCAACAAGAAATCGGTTTTCCCGCCAATTTGTGGTTGTACCAGGAACCTCTCAGCTACGGGAGTCAAATGCAATTACCTTAATTGCATCCTTCCTATGCTGCTGATGTCCCTCGGACACACAACTCATGCAGGTACTTACCAAGCACCTGACACCAAGACGACAGCGAAGCAATGTGGAGAATGCAGATCGAAGGTTCACTCGCACACAATGAAATAGTACCTCGCATCCATAACGTGACTCATGATAAACTATCAGAAACAAACACACTTGGTTTAAGACCACAAAGTTTGGTGTACAGATGGAAGCTAAAGTTTCCCTAGAACTTCTAACTATACATTAAGTCAAGAATTCATTAAATAATATCTAAAAACTAGGGTTACCATACGTCCTCTTTTTCCCGGACATGTCCTCTTTTTTGAGGCAAGAAAATTTGTCCGGCCGGAATTTATAAAATTCTACAAAAGTCCTCTTTTTTGAGTTCCAGGAAAGAAAATTTATTTTTGTGTCATTGGCGACAACATGTTCATTATACTATTACGCGCATGCACAGACTGAAACAGCCGTTCAAAATTTCGCACTCCGCTTGGGTCTGACAGTTGGAAACGATTCGGAATTTCTCTCTGAAGGAACCCGGTTGTCTATCCTGTATTCAACCAGTGCATTCTGTCTTCTGCGTTACGTCCTATGGCGTTGTTTTTGATATACTTTGTGGTTTAGGTTAAGGCTGTATTGTGGGTTCGAGATCGTAGGTAGCCTTTTGCTTCAAAATAAATTATGAACTTAAATATAATACCGAAGAGAAATTCAGTGGTTAAATATGTGCTCCTGGAGAAATACAAATCATTGAAGAGAATGATCAAACGAATGTAAGAATTAATGATACATTGTGCTCCGATCAGCTTTGTAATTTTATAATTTTTTTGAAGAACATACCAGCAGCTGAAGGGTGGTGTGCATATTTAAATCAGTCATCTATTATTGTTAGTTATTCTGAACTGCTGAAAAATTGTAGACTTCTGTTTTTCTATAACTAGTCATAATGCTGACACAGAACCTGTGTTTTGTCTTGTGAACACACAGTGGACAAAAGACAGGAATAGGTTAAAAATATACTGTAATTATACTGTATGTGTACAGTATAATTTCAAACATTTGAAATGCCTGTGCTTTTCTCAGTACTTGTTAAAAAAACAAAAAGCTCTTGAGAGAGATTTCGTCGTCCACCAAATATAGTTGGTTCAAAAGTGAAAAAGACCAGAATGAGACAATTGAGGGTAGTGATGAGGAATAAACTGTCAAGGTTCATAATATTTCGTTTCCCAACAACCACACAGGGTTGGTGTTTTAGTTTGTAGTAGTTTTATGTGGTTCATTAATAAAGATGTAAATTACATTATGTTGAAGATAAAGTGTCCTCTTTTTTATATGAACTGTCCTCTTTTTTGGTGATGAACATATGGTAACCCTACTAAAAACGGTCACTCTGGCGTTCGTTTAGCACAGGGAGAAGATAACTACAGAAGGTTAAAGTTGTTAGATCAATACAGCACTCTACTAAGTGGGAACACAAAATATGCAAAAGATAACAAAAACAATTTCGAAGAGAATAAGTTCGCGAAATATATCGTGTAACTATTCTTTCTGATCAGAGGAATGATATCTATTAGATAAGCAAGGTTACAGATTGCTACAGCACAATACAGAGTTCGGTCACAAAAATTCAGAGAAGTGAAATAATTCTATTTTATGAAAAATTAAAAACACGATAGAAGTCGTGCAATGGTTCTTTCTACACAGAGGAAATAGGTCTATTTAATAGTGATAACCACGACAGGGAACACACTAATCGGCGCACACGTGGGCCGACAAGTACACAGGTTACAAGTTTGAATGGACAATTTTCGGGGAAAGTTATCACGCTACACTCACTAGGAAACACCTTAGCAAATTAGCTATACAATTATTAACCACTCATGTGCACTGAATAATGGAAGAGCTGAAAGCTTAGTCTGATATCGTCCACGTGTTCTGTCGACAAAGTACGAACAGTATAGGCACCGCGAATCCCCGAAAATATTAGAATTCAACTACGATAAGAACGCGAAAGACATTGAACACATTTAAACAGGCGAAGAAGTGATTTAAAAGTTATGAAGTCCAAGAACTATGCTAACGAAACACAATCAGAGCCTCAGAATCAAATTCTAGCAAAAATCGACATAAAATTAGCAATCCTGTAGGAAATTAAGCAAAATCTCACTACTACACATAGTGTAGCTGCTACTCCCAGAATTAAACTCGCAAAAAGGCATATGTACGACTATTGAGCCTGAACTAAGTCGAGCCACGAGGCTACAGCAGAACCAAACCCACAGATACTTACCCTACCAGGAACCAAGAAGCGAATGAATAGCTCTCCTCACCACTGCCTAGCCGTTACCGAGAGAGGGATAGTGGAGGGGAGCCCAGAGAGCGTCACCGTTCGTCAGGCAGGTAACCTGACCAACCCCCAGCCAAGGAGGTTAAGTGCAAGCCACATTAGGAATCTTTGCTAAGACTGGGTTCTGCTCAGCAGTTGGCAAACGTACTTCTCGCCCAGAGACATTCAACGCCCAGAGTTTGAAAGAAACGACGACACAAAACAGACGAGTCGCACCTAGCACTTCCTAAACTCTCTTACATACAAAGTTTCATTCATTCTGTGGAAGCCAGGGCCAGTGGGAGCACTTAGAATTTTACATACAGTTAAAACTAAATCAATATATCATGCCTGGTATCTCGCATATTGCGAGTGGAATGTCTTGCTACACTAAAAAAACTGTCTGAAGCTCGTCAACATTTGTTCATGGGGAGTCAATTAAATGGAACACGTTATGTGGACGTGTTTCAACGTCTTTAAATACTATTGTAAAGAAACGTGAGGACATTAAGAAGAACTACCATTTGTGAACATCTTTTAAGAACAGGAAATCAATGAAATCGTTGTCACTTGAAACAGTTCTCGGGTCTTGCTTGGTTCAAGCAAGACTGCGTATCAATTGTTGCCATAGACGGCGCTATCTTTTGTCCAGGAAAATTAGGAAGAAAATCAGGAAATGGGCGAAAAGTTTTGAAACTTTGGGATAATACTCATATGGGGTGTAGTAATAAGAAACGGAAAACGTCCCCTTCGTATGGATCGCGCGTCCCCCTTTTATCCCCTCCGGAAGTCAATTTGCACCATATTTTAAATTTATACGCAAAAAGGCTCATTTCTCGAACAGAGCTCTTATTAGTAAATATATTCCTCGCAAAACTGTACACGAAGAAGAACTTGTGCATTTTTTCTTCAATACAAATGGTATTTGAGGTAAAGTAATTGGTATATAATTCTATTAACGTAATAATTTGCAGTTTTTGTTATGTAATAAAGTATTTAAATGACTAGTGTAATTAAGTGTTGGAAATATTTGGTAGTCTATATATTCTACGTGATAATACTTCGCTGGCCGCGGTGGCCGAGGGGACTGAGGCGCTCCAGTCACGGTCTGCACGGCCACTACGGTCGGGGGATCGAATCTCCCCTCGGGCATGGATATTTGTGCCGTCCTAGTTCGTAAGTAGTTGATAAGTAGTTTGTAAGTTTAGGGACTGATGACCCCGTAGTTAAGTCCGATAAGCTTAACAAACATTTGAACATTTTTTGATAATACTTCTTTTGCGATAAATATTGTTGAAATCAGGAGTACCTGCCAACAGTGAAAACGTCAGGCTCCCCTACCACTGTTGTCGCTGCCTTTGTTCAATGTGGTGAACTGCGAAACTAGTGCCACAGGGCTCTGTCAGTATGTGGTTTCGTGGAGCGCTGCTGCTTGGTCGTCTCACTTCTTTTGTCTGGGCCCTACTATCTGTTATTTACGCTAAGTCTGTTTCGGAAGGAGAGACATCAATAGCGACGAAGGGCTGGAAACTGTGTGATACACGCCAGCGAGGAACGGAAGTCTGGGGTCCAGAATCTTCTACAGAATGCTGGACTGATTGAAGTGTGTAACATATGTTGACGTGAATGTATTAAGAAATGCAACACGAGGAAACAAATTAGTCAGAATTTTGCACAAGCAGATGATAAAAGTTTGAGATCCTCTTCCTCTTCTTAATTTCAAAAAAGACTGTTTCGTATATGTTCAAAAGTGTGATGTAGAGGCGGAAGCAAGCAAATCATTCCACAAACGCCGTGCAGGGTATGAAGTTCGCTCTTTAACTGGGAAACGTACGCTGCTCGAGGAAGCAGAGAAACGCGGTGATGATTTCGGTAGAAAGGTTGCCGAACGCATCACCATTGTTTCGTGGTTAGTAGCTGCAGAAGCTCGTTAGCATTAAGACTGCTATGCTAAATTAGTGTCGAACCCTTCCTCTGTTCGAAAAATAGGCCGCCCTCAAGATACCAACCTCGATGCCGCTTTTCAAGAAGAATACAAATTTATAGATAGTTCAGAGCAATGACAATTTCCACTGCTCCATTTGTTGCAGAAAGTTAACGAATGTCTCCCAGAAGGAGAGACAATGACTTTAAAAACTCTGATAAATAAACTGACTGAATACGTTGGCGATGGAGTCTTGTTTGTTACTATGCCGAAAAGTCCTCCAGTTCTATGTTTTCGTGGCAGCGGCCACCAACTTTTGAATCACTGGTACAATGAACGAGCTGTTAATGAAAAAGATGAAAGAAAGAATGAACATTGTCGAAGCAGCGGCAGCTATCGTCCGTGAAGACACGGGAGTGGCTCCTTACAGTATTGCCGACTATGCAGACTACTGCCAGAGATTGCTGAACAGCGCTCCCTGGACAAGCGTACAGCAGTACATATCCCGGTAACTGCGCCAGCCGCCACGCCTCGTTCGTTTGTCTCCCCGTTGCAACAACTCGGTCCTGCAGTCTACTTGTTTCGTAAACTGGGAACAAAAAACAGTGTTGAAACGGTCTCCAAAAATGTTTGTATAGTCTATGGGACTCAACTACGGGGTCATCAGTCCCTAAATTTACAAACTACTTATGAACTAATTAATACTAAGGACGGCACAAATGTCCATGCTCCAGGGGGTGATTCGAACCCCCCGACCGTAGTGGGCGTGCAGACCGTGACTGGAGCGCCTCGGCCACCGCGGCCGGCAAACTGTCTCCAGTATGGGTTTCTCCACTTCATACAGCACTGTGGCTTTATTTGAGGCTTCTGACGTTCAGTTCTCGAAACCAAATATTTCAAATTGTTCGTTCTCGCATTTGTGGTATTTTCATTGTCTACACGCTGCACATATGATTTTAAATATAAATAATTATTGATTAGTTTCACGGTAATTTTCAATTTTCTTGATACATGATTTTCATTCCAGTAATACAAGTTGTATAAAGACTGTAAAGCAAAAATGGTTCTGTATAAATAAGTCTGTTTTAACAGAAATTGCACTTCATTTTACCTTCAAATTTTAGCGCTCATAAACTAATTACCTTACTTAAATATGCATTTGAGACTTTCTTAGAATAATTTCACCAGAAATGTTTTCTGTCATATAGATAACTTAGTTAAATATACAGTTTTTCGTAAAGATTTGAAAAAAGGAAAATATATTACATTAATGGGTGGGGGAGGGGAAAACATCGCTGATAGGGGAGGGGACCTTTCTGTTGTTTTTTGTTTTGTTTTTTGTTTTTTTTGTTTTTTTTGTTTTTTTTATTTCTACATCCCCTATTTTCCCAAAGTTTCAAAACTTTACTATTTTTAAAATAATTTTTGTATTTCTTTGTGTGTATATATATATATATATATATATATATATATATATATATATATATATATATATAATTTACATTAATGGGTGGGAGAGGGAGACGCATGCCCGATAGGGGAGGGAACCTATCTGTTTTTCACTTCTACATCTACATAGTTACTCTGCAAATCACATTTAAGTGCCTGCCAGAGGGTTCATTAACCACTTTCATAACCTTTCTTTAACGTTCCATTTTCTAATAGCGCACGGGAAGAAAGAACACAAAAGCGTTCCGTTTTCGATCTGATTTCTTTTATTTTATTCGGATGGTCATGTGTCCCTATGTAGGTGGGTGCTAGCAAAATATTTTCATATTCAGAAATAAAAGTCGGTGATTGAAACTTAGGAAAACAGGTAACGCCGCAATGAATAACGTCTTTCAGTTCAGTGCCTGCTGCTGCGCTGCTGCATCGCTCCGAGCGCAAAGTGTCATAATTTAATTTTCGTGAAATTTTGTTGACAGTTAATTTCTTAATTTTCGTTTAGTGCTTCTGTTTTTAAGGCTTCTTGATACCTACTTGAAAGATTGCGTTTGTGTTACTGTTTTAAGAGTACATTCTCTCGTATTTTGATAAATACCGTTGTCTGTGCGTGTTTGTCAGTCGCCTGCAGCTTTTCTTTGGCTTAGGGAGCTTCTATATTCCGTGTAGATCTTTTACGTTAGAGCAGTGATTTCCGCGTATATTTTGATTTCAGTCCAGAGACGGTTTTTGCTAATTTCTATTGTTTCCAACAAGAAGTTTATAGTAACCACTGTTTAGTCAGCTATTAGTCACCTGTAGTGAATTAGCGGTCTAGTTAAAAGTCGATTACTTAATCTCTACAATAAATTGTTGATTTCTTAGGACGGATAGGCTGTTTGACTGCTGCGTACGGGCGCAGGAGGGGCTGGCCGCCGTTCGCGAGCAGCTGAGCGTGCTGGTGGCCGCGGTCAGCCGCCTTCAGGCTGCTGCCTCGGACTGTAGCGCCAGTGGGGAGTCCGGTGCGTCGCATGGGGCACCTCAGGTGTCACATGCTTCACCCACGGTCCCTGCTGTCCAGACATCTTTGCGTGTTCCGGACCCGGTTGGGCCACCCTCTCCCCCAGGGGAATGGCGGGTTCAACGGCGTTCGCGTCGCTCGAGGCGGAGACTCAAGGGGGAGGCTGGCCGTGCGGCATCGCCCGCTCTGCCTGTGAGTGAGCATGTGGCCACTCCTTCAGCAAGGTCCGAGCAGGCACACGGGGGGAGGGGTTTACTAGTGATCGGGAGCTCCAATGTTAGGCGGGTGATGGAGCCCCTTACGGAGATAGCGGAAAGGGCGGGGAAGAAGGCCAGTGTGCACTCTGTTTGCTTGCCGGGGGTCTCATCCGAGATGTAGAGGAGGCCCTTCCGGCGGCGATAGAGAGCACTGGGTGCACCCGACTGCAAATTGTCGTTCATGTCGGCACCAATGACTCCTGCCGACTGGGTTCAGAGGTCATCCTCAGTTCATACAGGCGGTTGGTGGAGTTGGTGAGGGCAGAAAGCCTCGCTCGCGGGTGGAATCTGAGCTAACTATTTGTAGTGTCGTTCCCAGAACCGACCGCGGTCCTCTGCTTTGGAGCCGAGTGGAAGGCTTAAACCAGAGGCTCAGACGATTCTGCGAAGATCTGGGCTGCAAATTTCTCGACCTCCGCTATCGGGTGGAGAAATGTAGGGTTCACCTGAATAGGTCAGGCGTGCAATAGACGCAGGAAGCGGCTACAAGGGTAGCGGAGTACGTGTGGAATGCACGTGGGGGTTTTTTTACGTTAGAGAACTCCCTCCCTAGGCCCGACAAGACGCCTCCAGAGCCGCGACAAGGTAGCAGTAGGCAGAACGCAACAGGAAAGGGAATGATCAATTTAGTAGTAGTTAAGTGCAGGAGCGTCTATAGAAAGGTCCCAGAATTGCTCTCAGTAATAAACGATGACAACGCCCACATAGTACTAGGGTCGGAAAGTTGGCTGAATCCAGATGTAAACAGTAATGAGATTCTAAACTCAGACTGGAATGTTTACCGCAGAGATAGGCTGGACAGTGAAGGGGGAGGCGTGTTTATAGCGGTAAAAAGTGCACTAGTGTCGAAGGAAATAGACGGAGATCTGAAGTGTGAAATAATTTGGGTGAAGGTCACGGTTAAAGCAGGCTCGAACATGGTAATCGGATGCTTCTATAGGCCTCCTGGCTCAGCAGCTGTTGTGGCAGAACACCTGAAGGATAATTTGGAAGATATTTCGAGTAGATTTCCCGATCATGCTTTAGTTTTGGGAGGATACTTTAATTTACCTGATATAGATTGGGAGACACAAACGTTTATTACAGGTGGCAGGGACAAAGAATCCAGTGAAATTATTTGGAGTGCATTATCTGAATACTACCTTGAGCAGTTAAACAGAGAACCAACTCGTGGTGACAACATATTAGACCTTCTGTTGACAAACAGACCCGAACCATTCGGAACAGTTAATGCGGAACAGGGAATCAGCGATCATAAAGCGGTTACATCATCAGTAATTTCAGCCGTAAATAGAAATATTAAAAAAGGTAGGAAGATTTTTCTGTTCGGAAAAAGTGACAAAAAGGAGATTTCAGAGTACTTGACGGCTCGGCTCAGAAGTTTTATCTTAAGTACAGATGGTGTTGAGGAACAGTGGTCTAAGTTCAAAGCCATCGTACAATATGCATTAGATGAGTATGTACCTAGCAAGGTCGTAGGAGATGGAAAGGAGCCACCGTGGTACAACAACCGAATTAGAAAGCTGCTACGGAAACAAAGGGAACTTCACTGCAAACATAAACGTAGTCAAAGTCTTGTAGACAAACAAAACTACACGAAACGAAATGTAGCATGATGAGGGCTATGCGAGAGGCGTTCAACGATTTCGAAAGTAGAGTTCTTTGTACTGACTTGGCTGAAAATCCTAAGAAATTTTGGTCTTATGTCAAAGCGGTAGGTGGATCAAAACGAAGCGTCCAGACAGTCTGTGACGTAAATGGCACTGAAACAGAGGATGACACTCTAAAGGCGGAATTACTAAATTTATTTTTCCAAAGCTGTTTCACAGAGGAAGATTGCACTGTAGTTCCTTCCCTAGATTGCCGCACAGATTACAAAATGGCAGATATCGAAATAACTGACAGAGGGATAGAGAAACAATTAAAATCGCTCAAAAGAGGAAAGGCCGCAGGGCCTGATGGGATACCAGTTCGTTTTTACACAGAGTACGCGAAGGAACTGGCCGCCGTTCTCGCAGTGGTGTCTAGGTCTCTAGAAGAGCATAGCGTTCCGAAAGACTGGAAAATGGCGCAGGTCATCCCCGTTTTCAAGAAAGGTCCTCGAACAGATGTGCAGAACTATAGGCCTATATCTCTAACGTCGGTCAGTTGTAGAATTTTGGAACATGTATTATGTTCGAATATAATGACATTTCTCGAGACTAGGAATCTGCTCTGTAGGAATCAGCATGGGTTTCGAAAAAGACGTTCGTGTGAAACCCAGCTCGCGCTATTCGTCCACGAGACTCAGAGGGCCATAGACACGGGTTCTCAGGTAGATGCTGTGTTTCTCGACTTCCGCAAGGCGTTTGATACCGTTCCCCACAAACGTTTAATGAACAAAGTAAGAGCATATGGTCTATCAGACCAATTGTGTGATTCCTAGATAACAGAAAGCAGCAGGTCATTCTAAATGGAGAGAAGTCTTCCGAAGTAGGAGTTATGTCAGGTGTACCACGGGGGAGTGTCGTGGGTCCGTTGCTGTTCACGATATATATAAATGACCTTGCGGATAACATCGGAAGTTCACTGAGGCTTTTTGCGAATGATGCTGTAGTATATAGAGAGGTTGTAATACTGAAAAATTGTATTGAGATGCAAGAGGATCTGCATCGAATTGGCGCATGGTGCAGGGTATGACAATTAAAGCTCAATGTAGACAAGTGTAATGTGCTGCGAATACACAGTAAGAAAGATCCTTTATCATTTAGCTACACTACAGCAGGTCAGCAACTGGAAGCAGTTAATTCCATAAATTATCTGGGAGGAGTCATTAGGAGGGATTTAAAATGGAACGACCATATAAAATAAATCGTCGGTAAAGCAGATGCCAGACTTTGATTCATTGGGAGAATTCTAAGGAAATGCAGTCCGAAAACAAAGGAAGTAGGTTACAGTACACTTGTTCGCCCACAGCTTGAATACTGCTCACCAGTGTGGGATCTGTACCATGTGGGATTGATAGAGGAAGTGGAGAAGATCCAACGGAGAGCAGCGTCTTCGTTACAGGATTATTTGGTAATCGTGAAAGCGTTACAGTGATGATCGCTAAACTCCAGTGGAAGACTCTGCAGGAGAGACGCTCTGTCGCTCGGTACGGGCTTTTGTCGAAGTTTCGAGAACATACCTTTACCGAGGAGTCTAGCAGTATATTGCTCCCTCCTACGTATATCTCGCGAAGAGACCGTGAGGATAAAATCAGAGAGATTAGAGCCCACACAGAGGCATACCGACAATCCTTCTTTCCGCGAACAATACGTGACTGGAATAGGAGGGAAAATCGATAATGGTACTCAAGGTACCCTCCGCCACACACCGTCAGGTGGCTTGCGGAGTATGGTTGTAGATGTAGATTTCTTTTAATGATTTCCACCCCAATTCGTGCAACATTTCCATGACGCTCCCCCCCCCCCCCCCCCCCCCCCCCGTAACTTGATAAAACAAAACGAGCTGCCCTTCTCGGAACCTTCTCAATATCTTCCGTCAGTCCCACCTGGACTTTCTGCCGATGAAACGTAACCTTTGGTTCGCCTTCCCCACAATATTTTCTGTATGTTCTCTCCAGTCAAAGTTGTTCGTAATTGTAACTGCTAGGTATTTGGTAGAATCTACGACCTTAAGGTTTGACTGATTTATCGCGTAATTGAAGTTCAGCGGATTTCTTTTAGTGATCATGTGTATTACTTCACACTTTCTTTATTTAGTGTCAGTTGCCAATTTTCGCACCGTATAGAAATTTTGTCTAAATCGCTTTGTAGTTGCTTTTGATCCTCTGTTGACTTCACTAACCGATAAACGACAGCATCATCCCCGAACAGTCTAAGGGAGCTATTCAGATTGTCTCCTACATCGTTTATAAAACCAAGGAAGAGTTGGGGACCTATAACGCTTCCCTGGGGAACGGACCTATAACGCTTCCCTGGGGAACGCCAGATATCAGTTCTTTTCTACTCAATGAATTACCGTCAATTACTACGAACTGTGTTCTTTCTGATAGGAAATCGTGAAACCAATCGCACAATTGGGGCGATTTCCAAAAGCACGCAATTTGATCAGGAGTAAATCGACGTCAAAGAGATGGGCCTGTAATTTTGGGGATCACTGCTATTGCCTTTCTTAAAGTATTGGTGTGACCTGGGCAACTTTCCAGTATTTGGGTACGAATCTTTCGCTGAGTAAGCGGCTTATATGATAGCTAAGTATGGGGCTATTGCATCAGCATACTGTGAGCGAAACTTGTTATACAATCTGGCACGGTAGATTTGTTTTTGTTTAGTGACTTAAGTTGGTTTTACTAGTCCGGGAACATCTATTTCTAAATTTCGCATGTTGACAGCTGTTGTTCGTTAGAATTCTGGATTGTTTACTTTGTCTTCTTTGGTGAAAGATTTCGGAAAGCTGTGATTAGCAATTCTGCTTTAGCAGTACTGCCATCGGTAGTATTGCCATTAGTATCGCATAGTGAAGTTATTGTTTGTGTTTTGCCGCTGATGTACTTCACATGTGACCAGAATTTCTTTGGATTTTCTGCTAGATTCCTTCTACATCTCCTAAGAGTGTTTTCCCAAAGTTCCAAATCTTTATAAATTGCCCCCCCCCCCCACCACCCATTTTTCCTGGACTGCTTGTTAGAAAGGGCCATACATATTACTACCTAGTTTGGAACTGATAAATTTTGAGCATCCAGTGGATGAAAATTTCTGTGAAAAATGCGTTTTTACGTATATAGTTGTAGCATCTCGGGAAATAGCTCGATTACCTTGTATCCAGACACCAATTTCAATTTTTTACGAACTTCTACCTGCTGTCGCATATCTGATTTTTAAGAACAGATGCTTAATTAATTACGGTACCAGGAAATATTGTATAAACATTGTAAGGTAAGCTAAAGCCTCCCAGGGCCAGCGGCTGCGTTTTGTTTTCCTATCGCACATTGGTTGACTACGCAAACATAGAATAGTCAATGGCATGGTACTTTCACATAACCAATGAGAGACGAGAAAAGATGGACTAAATTGAAGCGATTGTCAGGTTTGGTCAGTTTAGTAGCGCATATTTGCTATGTACATTGCAGTTTCCTACTTATGACGGGCCATTCCATTAAATTGATTCACTTGAATGAAGTGAATTGTTATTACTGTTCTTCCATCCACATACCAAACGCCATGATTTGATTACAAAAACATAATTATTTGATACGTGGATCGTTTGAAGTGGAGATTGCTGTTCAGCTGTTGCGTGGAACAAAGAGCTGGCCCGCACTGCTTCGGTCCCACCATTGTTGACGGCGAGAACTGAATGTATTCGTCCGCCGCCACTGGCGACCTTCTAGAGGCAACTAGTGATCATTTAATTTCTGTCACTTACACCTATAATATACAACGTAGGCTCATTGGAGAGGATTACGGTTTTCAATCGTATACATATGTTAATTTCATTTGTTTTTGCTCGTATTTTTCCTCAATTTTGCGTTCTGTAAGCATCAGGACTCACGCATGAGCATTTTGTTTACAGTGAGTTTAAAACAATCGCCATTTAACCAATTTTAAATAGTCAAATATGTGTGTTTTCTTATAAACGCAACTAGAAATACTTGTTTAAATATATTAAGTACATTACAAAAAGTTCTTCGACTATCAGAGAAATGTTATACAAGCAATAGATCGCGTAATTTTAAAGGGTTAAGTATGGACCGCAAGAAAACGTAAAATAGGGGCTTCACTGCAGCGCTCATTCAGATTCTCTTTTGTGTTATTTATTTCCACTCGATTATTAGACGCCTGAAATCAGAGTGTTGAAAGTTTCAGAAAAACAACCTTTTCCCTACATTCTCTCTCTCTCTCTCTCTACAGTAATGGGGGACATCAGTGACCATGATTTTTTGTGTCATACCTTGATGCTAGCATGGTTAGTATTGTGTTAATGTTACATTTTGTCAATTCTAAATGTAAACATGGATCTGTGCTGAGAGGTAGACAGCTGGATGCAAAACCGACACAAAGGTTTGCATGTGTTACCACATTCTCTCTGTACAGTTTGTGAAACGGAAATCCCATTAAAAATGCATATTTGTACCCGTTCATGGTCCCAAGATGACATTTACTTTAAATAATAATAAAAATAATTCTTGAGGCTCATTGTCTCGATCAAGTCTTTCAATTATACGCCACTTCGGCGACTTTCGCGTCCCTAACCTACCGCAGGTATCCAACAGGGGAAAGGGGACCTACAGCTTAATGTAGAATCCGAACCACGTGTCATTTCTGGCGACTCCTCAGATTGTTGAGAGGTGAAGGCTGTGTTAAAACGCACAGACATTTCCTCTGAGTTATTTATTCACACTTAACAGCATAATAACAGTTCACAACTCACTACAAAGATGTAATGATGAGCTGTGACAGGCACATAAAAAAGACACACACACACACAACAGTTAAGCTGTCGGCCATTGGCTTGCTTCAGAATAAAGAGCATTCACACAATCACACAGACACACGACCACCATCTCTGGCTGCTGCAAATCCGAATCACGCTCTGCGGAGAAGGAATAGGAGAGGAGAGGAGAGGAGAGGAGAGGAGAGGAGAGGAGAGGAGAGGAGAGGAAAGGCAGGACAGGAAAGGTGTGTCACGTGGTGAGGACGGTCTTGCTGAGCATGTACCGTATGTACTACACGTGTGGAATGAGCGGAGGAAAGCGACACAAAACACACAGCGCAGCACATGAAATGGAAGCTGTGTAGGACAGAAGCTTGGGAACTGTTGGGCGTGGAAAAAAAGGGGTTACGGTAGGTTGAGGCGTGCTTAACTATCGTAGGTCCAGTCCTGGGTAATAATTATCAAAAACTAGTCAGGCTCTTTCTCTCCAGCTCCTCTATCCTGCACGTCTCCCTCTCCATGTTTTACTTTGCTCTACCCTGCCTCCTCACTCCGTCGCTAAGCCGCCCCTCGCTGCACCCATCTGGTACAAGCACGCTCCATCAGGCTGTGCTGCCCCCACCCTCGCCACCGCAACACGACCTTCCTGTCCCGCCCCCTCCCCCTTTCCTTCTCCTAATCCCTCCTGCAGAGCGTTATTTGCCGTTCCCATCTGTACAAAATAAAAGCCTTCTCCTGTCCTCCAGTAATAGCAGACATCAGTGACAATGATTTCTGATTCTAGCAACATCAGAATACTGTAACAGCCACATTTGGCCAATTCGTCATTTACAAGCTGATCTTTGGACTCAGTACTCGATGGCAATTGGCAGGGGGTTTGTTGGAATGTTTGTCAAGCTTATGGGACATGAGTCCCTAAACTTAGAAACTGCTTATGAACTAACTTGTAGTAAAACATCCGTCGAACCTCCGAGGTGGGAGGCCGCGCGATCCGCAGTGCGGCTCTCCGGGCGCCCGGCTCTTCGAGTGCACTGCGAGCGTGGCGTCGGACGGAGAGACGTCACCGCCGTGGTCGGTGCTCACATCGTGCAAGGAGTGCCACTGTCGCCCCAGTCTAGTTGTCAATAAAGGTACTGCTGCAGGAGAATTCGATGTCAACTGTAACAACTATTCAGATTATTGACTGACAAGTATAATACTCAACTTTAGAACACGAGTCTGCTTCTTCTCTCTTCTCGCTACTCGCGGAGTCTTCTGCGCTGTGACTTCGTTACTGCTAAGTTCGTAGCCGCGTTCTGACGTAGTGACTCTCCTAGTCCTGACTTGGTAGCGGCCTAGTAGCTGTCAGGGTTCTCACTAGTAACTGCCCTATTCCTGACTAGTAGCTGACGGGCCGTCCAGCCTAGACACAGCCGCCTCGCCTGTAGAGGGCGCGCGTCTTCGGTTGCTCCTACTCCTCCAGGATGCGCGGCGCCTGCTCGCGATTGGTTTTCGATCGATCGCTGCCTTCTCCGCGATCCTTCTCTTACGTCTGGCGTGTGGCGCTGACTTTACGCCACAACAGGGTTCAGAATTGATTCACAGATTCATATAGCCTCTTCACATTGGTTTGCAAACTGGATATCACCTTCAATATTAGTACTTATTCAGATTCCCAAGATAACCCTTTTTTTTTTTTTTTTTTGTGTGTGTGTGTGTGTGTGTGTGAGTGTATGTTAGTTATTCCAGCTTAATTATCTCGTGTCTGAAATCATAGTGGCCAAAATTTCAAAATGAAACCCATTGCCTTTCTTTCATTGTATCTTCCGTTGTCTTCTGTAAAGGAAGACATTGAGTTTTGCGTCGTACCTGCTGGAAGCAGTGTTTTCATAGTGTAGCAGACACATTTGTCCAATTCTGCATAAAGTTTGATCTCTGGACCTAGTACAAGATCTATTGAAAAAAATTTTAACATTTGTCCACAAAATATTTCTTTGCTTGCCTTTTACTTATTGTTCTTGGTCTTTTGAAGTCATCTCATCGTGATTTTTACAATTTGTTTTTACTTTCAACAGGATTTTCAACTCTGGGAATCCCTATAAAAGCCAGAGGACCACTCTGGAGTGTGAGGAGGCGAGGCAGCGCTGTGATTTTGCTTTTGCTCAACTAGTGGGTTTTCTTGTGGTGTCCCGTATCTGCATACTAAACATTATGGTGTTAGCAATTTTTACGTAAATGTAGCCATTTTGCTTAAAATTTCAAAAAAAGGATTCTTCCAAAGAAACAAGTGTTACATTTGACAAAATAATCATTTTATGTTTGTTTATACCAGATAAGTAAATTAAAATATAAAAGGACCATGAAATAAGAAAACCGTTTTGTTTTAAAAGTAGTTTTTATGTAACACTTAAGGAATGAAACAGTATGCGAAATATAAAATTGCATTCAAGAGAAACTATCAGTATTATTTCTGTAGATGTTCATTGTTATTATAGAAATATATTTCAACTGTCACGGAATACTTAAACCAGTCTTCCTGAAAAATAAAAGATACTCTTCTTCTGGAGTGAATCCACAAATTAGTCTCCATGGCGCTTCCGAAATCCGACTTTTCCTTCTTGCTTTATTCTTCATATTTCATAACCATAACTGAAGTTCATCGCCGTCATCATTAACATCAGAATCATCACAGAAGTCTGTTCCATTTGGTAGTTCATAATCATCTTCTTCTTCGCTCACATTACAGTATTTTTTGTGGATCAGCAGGACAGGAACATATGTCTGTGCAAGGAAGTTACATAGTGCACATTTGCACGACAGAGCATATTATGATGGCCCACGTGAACACTTGACGATTGAGAGAAGTTCTTCAGGTCCACAAGGAATATCACACATTGCTGGCGCGTATTTCC
Source organism: Locusta migratoria (assembly GCA_026315105.1). Taxonomy (NCBI): domain Eukaryota; kingdom Metazoa; phylum Arthropoda; class Insecta; order Orthoptera; family Acrididae; genus Locusta; species Locusta migratoria. The sequence continues at coordinate 2,401,219 of CM048744.1, read as the reverse complement.
CTTTCTCATTAATAGCCCGACCCCACTCAGTAACTACAGGTAGTTGAGGATTGGCAGTATGTGCCCTACCTTATAAGGAACAAAATGATACCATCCACACTACTGTACCATTAAATTGCACGCGGGACGAAAAAAATGTACCATAAGAAAACTGACTAAACAGCTACACACCAACAGCGACGAATGTGCAGGCGCAGTACCACGGTCGACGGCTCGTTTCAGACCGTTTCCTTCCGATATTTGGTATCGCGTGTTAGTCGCTACGAGTGTCTTAATACCTGGTCCGTGTCGACCGTCTCTGAAATACCAATTCCAGACACAGTATCTCAAGATAATCCATACTATTGAACAAAATCGATCACCCTAAAAACCACAATCCTGTAAGCTGTGCAGTCGTGACTGAATAGTTTTAATAAATTCATCATATATTATTGAATTCTCTAATAATGTTTACATAAATCGTAATCACATTTGAAGAAAGCTACCAGTGTGACATTGCCTTTTGTCCTGACCTGACAAGCACTTTTGGTCTCGGAGAACGTTTCACATCCCCCAGAAAATATTCTCGGCTTACGAGCCGCGTCACGCCGGATAAAATCCTGGAGCTTTCGACGGGAAGCTCCGCCGTCATCATCAGGAGTAAAATCAGCGACTGCAGCGCTGCGCGTGGCGGCGCGTGGAGCGCCAGGGCTGCGCTCCCGCCCCGCGCCCCGCGCCCTGCCGTCTAATCTCATTTCAGCGCCCCTTTTATTACAGAGTCCCAGTAATTTGAAGTTTGGGCCAGAATGTCCGTGTTTTCAAACAGCATTTCGTGCCCACTTGTCAGTCAGTGGTCTGCCAAGGCTGACGTTTCGAGCTCTCTTTGTTTTACGTGCCGGGTGTGTTCTGCATAACGTTCAGCAACAGTTCTAATAGTCTGTCCGATGCAAATACTTCCGCACTCACAGGGGACGCAGGTCGCCTTGCGGGTGGTAGCGGCCGCAGTGTCTGAGGTGCCGTTTGTCTCCTGCACCCCTACTGTGGCGCGGAGGGCGAGGGGAGGCGACGCTTCTAACACTGGGTTGCAGCTGGTAGCGACACCAATCGTGAATAATAATCTAGTCACTATACTCCACTTAGCACTGATAGCCGTGTGGTTAGTGTCATTGCACTGCCGTGTCAAAGGTAGTGGGTTCGAGACCGACTGCAAGCAATTTTTGTAAACCTGATATTGTTTTTAACGGATAGGGGAACAACAATGACTTTTGTATTGATACTTGCCACCTATCTTTGGACGTTTTTCAAATGTGTTGAGACTTTGAGGGTGAATGCCATTTATACTCTATATCGTTACAAATATTGTTTGAAAAGATGTGGGAGAGAGCAGCCTTTAAGGTTAGGAGAGAGTGCTGGTTGCAATTTCAAGTGACCTGATAAAGTATAGCTTCTCTCTTCACTATAACAGTGTGAACTATATCATTTGTTATGAATTAATATATATATTTAGGACAGCAATTAATTATCTTGGGTCGCCATCATATTTCTCCAAAATATGGAAAATTAAAATGTTACTGATCAGCTATGATGTGATCACAGATATTTTCAAACATATAATAAATATTCCTACTCTATTGCAATGTATCAGTTGTACCAAACAAAACAAATGTACTTGAAAAATTATTGGTAAACTGTGGAATTTCACTATTCTGTTTCCCCTCCAAAATAGTGAAAGAGGAATGTTCTTAAATGAAAGACGATCTGCTCAAAATCAATTTATTATAATTAAACATGAAAAATAAATCAGATGACATTTCCTATCATGGAAAACAGATAATGGTATTCAAACAATCGTTTACAAATGTTAAAATATTGAGACACAAAAATGACTGGTGGAGTCAAAGGTCGGAGGTTTTGCAAAACAGAATGCTATTACATTGGCTACACAGGGGCTTGAAATTATCGTTAGCCCTAAGCTCCCCAGAGTAAATAGGCAGATCTCAAAAGAATAAAATAAGGGACAGAATCCAACAAGTCTGATTCATATAATCCCCCAGCAAGTGCGTCACCTTACCCACACAGATGATCATTGACGGCAGCGTCTCAGGCTCGCAGGCAGCAGGCGGTGGGAGCGGATGAGCTGAAATTTTTATCCGACTGTAAATGTTGCGACCTGTTAAGCAGGGTCGACATGTAACTTAACACAGCGTCACTGGCGTCGGCGTCGCTAGGCAGTTGCTGTGCGATTCTATCACGCTAGTAGACTAATCAATATTTTGCATAGGTGACACAAAGGCCACTTGACACAAATCGATCAGTCACTTGCGTAATAAGATCTGTAAAAACAGTGCCCGACTCACAAAGACGCGAATGCTCAAATAGAGACTTCTAGCAAAACGAAAACTAGTGTGGCCGCTCACAGCGTAACCACTGGACAATGTAACGTCCGTGAAGTAAACACAAGTTCTACAAGGTCCGAATCTTCGGAATCAAACACAAGTCTAACCAGAGGACCGTTTAAGACGATGTCCTCCCTGCGAATATAAACGGAGTCTTGCGTGTCTCCCGAGGTCTGTACACTTCGTAAACTCAAACAGGAGTCTCCCGACGTCCGTACGCTGCGAACGCTCAGACAGGAGTCTTCGTGCCTCCTCGCGCTCTGCCGCAGCTCACGGCAAGTGACTGGTGGCCACACCCACACGCGAAAGACGCGCCAATTTCTGCTAACGGCTAATAGTCAAACCAATCGGATGGCGTAGCGCCGTTGACAAATTGTTTATCTGCCATACTAAAATAATCTGCCGAATCAGGACGCGTTCTGTGCGGCTGCCAAGAGCCTGCGCCCACGCCACCATAGCTTCACCGTCCCCAGGGTGAATGCTCTGCAAGGAATTTCACCTTGCTCCTAGCTACGGTCACACGACCTAAAAATGTTAACGTTGTGCTATATATATACAGCCGCTGGAGCCAAACCCCTGGGGTGCCAGACGGGCAGAAAGCTTTCCTCTCAACCTAACCATTTGTCACACTAACTATGTTCAAACTCTGCTGCGTTCAAGGAAGTTTTTTAGATAACGCCTAAGGGCAATACGTCTCCATAAACAGCCCGGAGCCCAGAGCTCTCTGCTATTGTTTGTATCCGGCAAATTCCTCTCTTGCGGAACGGCCGAATGACTAAAAAGGCAGTCCCCGTTGTCGCCCACCGCAAACCGCGGTCCAGCATTGTGTAAAGCGTCCCACTCACTCTACAAAATTCTGCCAGGAATACTCCGCCCGCCGGACGCAGCGTAGGCGCCGGGCAGGTCAGGCCAGCCCCTCTCGTTCTTCAAAAAAATGTTCAAATGTTTGTATAGTCTATGGGACTTAAATACGGGGTCATCAATCCCTAAACTTACAAACTACTTATGAACTACATACGAACTAGGACGGCACAAATATCCATGCCCGAGGGGGGATTGGAACCCCCGACCGTAGTGGCCGTGCAGACCATGACTGGAGCGCCTCAGTCTCCTCGGCCACCGCGGCCGGCCTCTCCTTCTTCCCTGAAGGCGTGCGAAAGTTGGTAGGAGGGGGAGACCTCCAAGAGCTTCTCTGCTCTGCGCGGCCTGACCGTACCCAATACGGAAAACCACTTTTTAGCAGCCAAGCTGCGCCAATAAACATTAAAATCCCTAAATTTTATATAAACATAGAATCCGAGGAGCCCATCACCCCTGATGTGTCCCCAAAGGCACAGAAATCAATATAAAGAAAGATCTACAGAGAGAAATGTTACATACTTATATAATTAGCGAAAGAGAAAGATACAGTATCTCCAGGTTAGTATGAAAAATAGACTAATTACAGCCCCCGTCTCACAACAGATGCATTTTGTGACAGTCACTTAACAGTGTAATCGGTTACTTACTGTGTTTTACTGTTCACGTTCTTGGTGTTTATTATCAAAGAAAAATTTACAACATTGAGGATCTTTTAGAATCAATTTTCTCAGCTTTTAGCTTGGAAGAAAAGTGTGAAATACAGAAGCTTTGTTGGCCGACACCTCAGCTCGAGTCGAAGGCTGCACAATAAAGCCGAAGTAAGACATTCTGCCAGGGGCCAAATTGTTTCATCTGGCACTGAAGGAAGCTAACACCAAATTATGTGAGGCACCAGCCGCCACAGCAGTTCTTAAGCTTCTCAAAAAGTTTGTGAATCAAACAGCAAGTACAGAAATTTGACAGCCAGCCAGCTGCGAGAGTGGTACAAGGCACGATAAGCAAATGTGTCTCCTCCAGCAGCCAGTTCTAATTTGAGCATTCCTGACGTGTTTCTCTTAAAAACTCATTCATCTTCCTTGCTCCTTGTAGATGTCATTAATGCTTCTCTGTGCCGCCTTTTTTTTTTAAAGGTAATTGTGTATGTTGCTTCTCCCGCCATGCCTTATTGAAAACATCAATCTGTTCAATTTGTTACAGTACTCTCACCTTTATCACTCAAGTCACTTTCTTTAAGAAATGGAAATTCTTTCGTCACGTTTCATTAAATTAACACTTCTGCATGGACATCTTGGTCAGACACCACACTTTCTGAGTTTAATATTCACATCCACTGACTGCTAACAATAGTAGGCAGTAGGCTAGTTACGACTCACCGGCTGCCAGTTCCAAGTCGGGACTGTTCTCAATTGTTCCAAAAGTCAGTAGTCGGCCGCTTACCGCAAGAAAGCGGAAGGTCGTGATGGGGCTGTGCTGGCACTGGTGTCCCTCGGGGCTCTGTACTCGTCCCCCTTCTCTTCCTCATCTTCATCAATGACCTTTCCTATGTACAAGCTTCAACACTCATTTCAAACTTTTTGCAGATGACACTTCCATACTCATCAATGAAATACCCAATTACAATCTTGAGGAATCGGCGTATATTGTCTTTAGTGGAGCACTTAATTGGTTTGTAATTAATGGTCTAGCACTTAATGCTAACAAGATCCAGATTATTCATTTTCAGAGAAGTAAAAAACAGGAGGATCCAATTAGTATCAGATGTAACGGTTCTGATTTCTGTATCTTCCTTTATAACAATTTGACTCATCCTACATCCAAGCGAATATCTCACTATATTGGATGGATGGGGTCTAATTAAATAAAGTCTTGAAGTTATGTTAAGGCATTAGTGAAAACTGCCAAAAATGCACTGCGCTCTTGCTTGACTGCATTATGTTAGGGCAAGTATGCATACGTGCCAGCACTAATGCACTAAGCATTGCTGGCTGATGTTCCTTAGTTTTGCATTTGATTTTCTCGAGGGCAATATAGTGAAATGTTGGCAAGTTTTATCGGGGTAGGGTCATAGGTAATACTTGCTTTTCTTTTATCTTCCTTTAGGCATAAGGCATGTTAAACTAAATCTGGCATATATTGTGAAAACATACACAGTGACATAGCTGACCTAGAACGCAGAAGACCAGTACTATTCTCAGCTAAAGAGACGACGAATACCAACTTTGAAGTAGAAGACCTGTGGAAGCAACACTGGCGAGAACACTGCCCACCAGAAAGCCAAAGTTTCATGACAGGTGAGAAACCACCTGGCTTCAATCAGCCACGCAAAGTGTGTACAACTCTGAATCACATACGTACTGGCCACGGGATAAGTGCTGATGCTTTCTACAAATGGGGAAAGACACCATCACCAAATTGCGACTGCGGCGCTGAAAACCAAACAGTCCGGCACATAGTGCAAGAATGCCCATTTCGAGCGTACAAGGGAACCTTCGACGCTTTCCTCGCTGCAACAGAGGAGGCAATTAATTGTATTAAATGTTTAGATGTAAATTTGTAATTTAACAATGTAAAGATAGCCATATGATAAATAAATCTGTAACGTTCTACTTTTAGCAAATTCGTTTTTCACATATATTACATTAAATGAGAGATACTATTATTACATGTATTTTATTTCTCAATTAGAAACTGCGATAATTATGTGACTCAAGTGATTTTCTCAGGACACCTGGACATTAATGTGAAAACTCAGACTGTCCCAGAAATACCGGGATGTCAAGTTGGTCTACTAAAGATTCTTATGGATATGATGGGGTATCTCTAAGCCCAGTACTTAGCCATATTTGTAATTTTTCCATTCAAAATGCTCAGTTTCCTGCCAGAATGAAGTACTTGGTAGTGAAACCCTCTATAAAAATGAATAAGGGATAACATAGGCAACTTTAGACCTATTTCTATGCCATCAGGTACTGCCGAAGTTATTTAAAAGGCGGTATATGCAAGGATAATTGATCACTTCACTTCCCATAATTTACTGTCAAATGTACAGTTTAGTTTCAAAAATGATTTAACAACCAAAATTGCTACATACTCTTTTCTCTGTGAGGAACTTGATGAAATAAATAAAAAATTGCAAACATTAGGCATATTCTTTGATTTAACAAAAGCATTTGAATGTGTGTGATCACAAAATGTTGTTGCAGAGGTTGGAAAATTATGGAGTAAGGGGTGTAACTCGCAATTGGTTCACCTCTTACTTTATAACAGATGTTGTAATTTGCTAGCTACATCGCTGAAATATTTATTTTCAAAGTTAACTAGTTTTTTGGGGTCATGTACTATGGTACCATTGAGGTGAAAGTTCTGCTTATTTATTTGTCCTGCTTTTTTCCTATTAGTCACCTGATTGGTGACAACCCAAGCTAATTTGATGTTATCATCAGTCTTTCCTGTGAGTGAGACATTTTGATGCCTTCTTGCTGCTGGTAATACTTTTATATATACATTTTTGTATGTATGTTAGTAGTTGTGAAATGCAGGATTGTTGTTGTAATTTTTATGGTGCTGTAGTATCGAAGGGTTTCAGAGGATTGCCTTATCCCAATGGTAACCCAGTTATTCTTGTTTTGTGCTTTAATAACTCTTAGTACTTTAGGAAACACTTCTTCAAATTTAATATTGATAGAAATTTGGAAAACTTCCCGTTTACAGTAGACTCTCTATACACTTCTGCCCATGATTCACTGGTAAATCGTGAGAAAATCGAGGTCATTTGACTTGGAGAAAACCCTAATGTACTTTATTACTTTGACATTGAATTCTGCAGTTACGTTTACTTTTAAAAATTGACTGAAATGGTCAGAGATATCGAGATGATCTACATCAACATCACGCCTTTCTTTTTCTATATCTGTTAATGTGTGGTCAGCAGATGATGCTGAATTCTTGGTTATCCTTGTGGCAGTACTAATCAATGGTGATGCACTATGGCGTATAAAGTGTTTAGGAAAGTGTTGCAGTCCCATCTGGGTTCAGTGTGTTGGTATTTAAACCTCCACAATTGAGAATTTCGCTCTTGAGTTTAGAAACGATGTCTAATGCTTGTGTTAGCTTTACAATAAAAGTAGCCATGTCGCCACTGGTAGCACAGTAATATATTGGTTCTATTATAATGACATGCTAGAACGTAGTTTGGTGCTACGTGTTTTAGTTCTTGTCCCGTACACCAATGCTCTGTTATGGAAACAAGTGAGCTTTCTAAAGTCTGCAGTTCTAATTCTAGTTGTTCCACTTAATTGTTCATGGAATGAGTATTTTGATGAAACAATGAACACTGCTTACCTTCAAGACTTGTCGTTTTCTTTGTTCCTCCAGTAGTGATGTAACTGTCCAGGCTGGAACTGGGACAATTTTCTTTGTCTTTGGGTTGTTTTGGCATTTTTGTGTATCTTTGGTGAATACATTTATTGAATTGGGAAGCTCCAACAGTGTCACGTTTAGGTGAGCTTGGCTTTGTTATTCCTGTTTCTGTAATTAACTCACTGTATTCATTTTCTGAGAAATTCTTTTTGCGTGGCCGTCAGCAGATATCAGAACCCGTTTTTTTCACTGTTTCGTAACGAGAATACAATTTCTTGTCAACACATTCTGATGGTAATTTTGTCACTGGTTTTGGTTTGCCTCACAAAAATCGTCATCTACAGTCGGCGTCATCTAGGAAGGCGCTTCCCCGCATAGATGCGCAGCAACAGGGGAGGCGTCGAGCACCGACAGTTGCACCTGCGGACGAAGCACTGCGTAATCTCGCGGCTAGAGGGAACGAACATTATTGGCTGCCAGTGTGGTGGTGGAGGGGGGTGCGCAGAGCGCCCTCGTACGTGACGCAGACTGTAGTGCCGCAGGTTTCGAGAGGATTATTGCCGGAGCTGCACTTACCATTTGTTTGCTGGTTTTATTTGGTACATACTACGTTCTCCGTGCAGAACGACTGTTGGTACTATAATTTCCATGTGCTTGGTGATGAATTTGCTCACTTCTTTGTGTTTTATTTCTAGTTATTTTTATTGACAAGTTCTTGATATTTTTCATTTATAGCCACTAAATTGTTTATAAGCACATATAGTATTTCTTCTTTTGAATTTAGTGTGAAAAGGACAAAACTGATGTCGAATTACATTAAAAGTCACAGTGGTACCTGTAGACACGGGATAAGCCCCGAGGATACGCGGTGGGCGGGTGTGGGGGGCCGCTCTGGTGGCGTGTGACGAGGAAGCCGGTGTACGGGGCAGGCCAGGCGGCACTTTGCCAAGGGTAGGCCACCAATGTGTGTTCCACGAAAGGGTAATGTCTTTAAGCTGGTCTTTTCGTTGTAAGAAGATGCTTGGCAAAATGTACTTTTAAAGATCCAGCCTGTCTATCCTGTATATTTAGTTGGACACTAGGGACATTTTAGTTTGCAGACTCCCGAAAATAGGTAACTGTTGTTATTGGCTTGTTCAAGGTAAGGAATAATGTGCTGGATACTCAAACACTACTGAAGACAATTCCTATATTTGTGCCACAAAAGCGTTTAGCCAGGTCATAAGAAAAATATCTCATGAAAGGCACGGGGATGGGTTTAATTCCTTCGTCACATAGTATCGAATCAAGTTGTGGCATATCTCTAGAACACCTCGCAGTATATATGCGGCAAACCGAGGTCAAATACAGGAAACATTCAGTTATCACAAACCGACGTTCGGTGTCACACCGTGGAGAGTGCCTTGTAAGTTTCTTTGCCATTTTATACATTCTACTTAGCACAAAATAACCCCATATACTCCCCCCCCCCTTTTGTAATTCTTGTGGAAAATCTGTCACGCAGATAATCTGCTGATGCCCTGGTAAAGAGTGAAACGTGTCACTGAAGAATAATAGAACATTGTGCAACCAAAAAGTAAAAAGCTGTGCACTGATTGTAGCACAGTTGGTCAATTACAGCGCTGCTTTCACAGGTGGCCCTGCCTTTTATCGGATAAGATAAGCGTGTGATGGATTTGGAATAGGATGTGCTGGGTGGATGGCATTGGCAGGTCCCGGAGCGGAGTCTTCCACAGTGATACGGGGTCGGGGGTGACGTGCAGGTGAACTAAGATGTTGCGGAACCCCATTTTAGAAGGCATGGAGAGGATCTTGAGTAGGGTGTGTCTCATTTCTGAACATGATGACAGATGCTTTGGTAAAGGATGTGGTTTATTTGTTCCAGTCCAAGATAATGTTGGGTGACGAGGGAGAGTGCTTGTTTGTGGCTGGTTATTAGGGGCGGAGGAAGAATTTGTTTGTGGGCAAGGTCTGGCAAGAGGGGAACAGTGTCTGTCTGTGAAGGGTTTTGTGAGCTCTTCTCCGTACGGAGAAGGCAGTTCTCGTCACTGCAGATACACCGTCCGTGAGTGGCTAGGGATTGTTTGATGTGGAAGGGATGGCAACTATCAAAGTGTAGGTACTGTTGGTATTAAGTAATTAACACTCTTATCGAGTACTTTAATGTACTCTCCTATTTGTATTTTCTTCCATTTGCAACAATGTGCAATCTTACTAGGGATTTCACCCTCTGTTGATGGCATCCTAACTTTTTCATTCATAATTTTTCTGCTCACACACCCACATAGATCAAGTTGGAACAAGTGACTTTTCAGTGCATAACGGCTTCTACTACAAAACCACACGCCATTGGTCCATGTTGTTGGGCAACAGCTCCATCCAGCACAAGCTGCATATGGTATGAAATAAAATAAAATGTGTCCGCATATTCAGTAGTACATTCACGTCCAAGCAGTTGAATACAGGTAAAAAATCATTTAACAACATAAATAAAGAACGTGTGACAAAACCACATTCAACACAATGTAATATCAAAAGTCTTATGCGCTTCTATTTCATGAGTTGTTCCTGTAATCCAACCCCGTGAACCACACACATTTCCAAGGTGGGATGGATTGTATACCTGAACGATACAAATAGGTGTACCTCAAGTACAACCACAGCCTTTTACAGGGGCAACAGTCTGGATGACTGACTGAGTTGGCTTTGTGAAATCAGCTAAAGTGGCTTTGCCACTCATTGCAAACGGCTGAAAGCGAAGGGGAAACTACAGCCGTTACTTTTCTCAAGGACCTGCAACTCTACTGTATGAATATACTGGATTGGAGTGTGGAATGTTACATCTCTTAACCAGGTAGAGATATTAGAAAATTTGAAAAGAGAAATGGATAGGTTAATGTTAGATGTAGAGGGGATTACTAAAGTTCACTGCAAAGAGGATTTCTCGTCATGTTAAAACAGAATTATAAATACAAAATCAGTTGGGATCTTAATGGAGTAGGTCTAATAATACGAAGCCAACACTGACCACAGTAGTACAGGTTTATATGCCATCTGAAGATGATGATGATGATGATGAGATTGAAGAAATGTATGAGGAGGTAAAGGAAATTATTCAGTCAATTACAGGAGAGGATAAGTGAAATGTGATGGGGCCCGGACTGCGGTAGTAGCAAAAGGAAGGGAAGAAAAAAATAGTAGGTGAATATGGACTGGAGGAAAAGGAATGGTAGAATTTTGCACAGAACAAAATGTAATCATAACAAACACTTAGTTTAAGAATGACAAAAGGAGGTTGTGTACTTGGTAGAGACCAGGATCCACACAGATGTTATAATGGTGAGACACTGGTTCGGGAGCCGGGTGTTGGCCCTTCAACTGCTCCGGACACGTCGACCCCCGTGTGTGCTGCTGCGCCCTGCCTCGGCCCTTTGTCTCTGGACACCCTCACGCGTGAATGCTGTTTCCGCTGAGCGGTTGGAATCTTGTGTGAGTTTGCTACTGTAGACTCTTCTTGCGCCGTTAATCTTTGTTATTTGTACTGGATACTGGTGACGTTACCGTTCTCTGTGAGGAAAATAGCACACCGCCGCAGTTGTACAGGTGAGGAAATCTTCCAGTTGCTCACTAGAAGCGGCAGTAGTATAGCTGTGGGCATTGACGCACAGTGACCTTGAACTTTCGCCCGTTGACGATAGGGTCATTGACCCCTCCTCCCTCGGCCAATTGCCGGACCCCAGATCAAAGGATGCCGCCACAGGATGATTGATAGGTCCTCCTGGAAGAACGAAAGATGATTGACAGTTTACATTTAGGTCCTTTTGATTCGCTACTTGTCCGACCGCTAATCAAAGGACCGCAACACATGATCCTATATAGGACATGGAGTGTTTACATTTTTTTTTTTTTGTTACAGTACAACTGAGTTTGCAAACACTTATATCGCAACGCCCGCATACATCGATCATAATCTGCCCTCTAAGGAATGGGAGTCACACACAGTACAAACACGTTTGTCGTGTGTTCCGCTAATTTCGGTCAATACAACGATGCGAGACCAATCCCCCCGCCTGTTTACTGTAAAAGCAAATATTTCTCAGCACACTATCTGTTTAAACCCAGCTTGCGCATATGCAATAGCCTCCTTTTTAAAGCCTGTATCTTCGCCATATAACCCAGTTTTCGTTTACTGTTCTTCTTAGGACATGGGGAATAATGTAGACGATATCTACATCTGTGGATAATAAAGCCCTGGAATGCTAAAAAAATATAGCTCCATGCTCAACTCTACAAGTAATTTACAGTTGAAACTAAAAAACATAATGTCCGAGAGAGTGGTCAATTTTCGGGTACTCTTAATACCCAAGTAATCAAATCTAAAAGCGTTTGCATAGTACAACGGCGCACTTTGTAAATACCGTATCTTCTCTTTTGGAACACCTAAACAACCTTCTTGCACAATCCTCCATCCTGGTAATACCATCTTCTCGACCCAGCGAAAAAATAAAAGTCCTAACAATCAACTGCCTGGACGCTTTATAAAATCGATATCTTTGCTTACACCGGGGCTCGTGATTTTTCGACAAATTTATTTTGGTTCTACAATTCGACGCCAACCACGTTAAGCAGTCATTTCCTCGCCCACAACCACTTTGATATTGCTCCTTCCATCCGAATGGCATGCTCGGATACGAACGCCACTCGGTTAAAGTGTTGTCCAAAAATCCAGGAGATAGAAGCCATCTACTCGAAGCTGCTGCTTTAGTATAGATGGGAGCGCCTTCATTAAAAAAACATCGATTAGCTGCAGTTTATAAGATATATACCGACAGGACGTTAAACGGTATCTGCAAAGGGTTTCTCCACCATGTGGGGGGCGAATAACAAACATCTGGCACAACAGATGCTTTGTAGTGTTTAATAGTGTCCTGCAATTTGTGTACTGGGGTAATAAAAATACCCGAAAATTGATCGGTTAAACCTTCCAGATCGATAAAAGCTTATACGTTACGTTCTATCAGCTTTTAGTTTCCATTGTCTACCTGTAAATTAGGTGGAAATTCGTAATACTGACAGCGGCAAAGACGATATAAGTAGTACACTTAAAAGCTACATTAAAGCAGGGGAAACATACTTCTCCGAATCCAGAACTTTGTTCTCCACATTGCCTCCAGATATAGATATTGCCGAATTAGGTCCGATATCTACAATGTCACTCTGCAAGTCCAGCGAAAAGAGTAAATGTATCACACAGGCTTAAGCCATCCCCCATTAAAGAAATTACATCGCTACGTGCAGTTAATGTCTCATGTGCGCGAAAAGAAAACTGGAAATGGCGATATCGAGACCAAGAGAAGGAAGCCAGAGTATATGGCTAAAGCAACTGCCATAAAGGACGAGTACAAACTAATGATGGAGAAAGACGAAGATATGGCATATGTGTAAGCCCGGCTTAAACAGAGGGTGTGGAGAAATCTGGTTACGGCTAAGACTTATAAAATATTTGATTTTTTCAGTAAACAGTCAAGGAGGTGATCACGCGTCGGTGTACTGACCGAAAATAGCGGAACACACGAAAAACGTATTGCATTATCGTTTGGAGAAGGGACTACATTGCATCAAAATCTGGAGGACTGGGAACAGTCATTTGCAGAGTTAAAAAAACGGGTGGAATAACAAGCAATAGTTTGCAATAATCGTAAAACCTATAGCTCCATACAGAAATTGCCACAGGAGTTGGTAACGTACAGACATAGGGGCGCATATTGCTATACAGGAAATAAAGGGAAAGGCTAAAATACCCGATTGTTCTCGCCTAGAAGCATTGTCCGAAGGTGCAGAGCTATAAAGGAGTTGGAACGCAGGAGGAAACGAAGATACGTAATGGAGTTAGAGAACATACCTTCCCTCTACCTTTCGAACTTCTGGCTGGAACAATAATAGGAGACGCCGATGTGGATCTAAAACTACGAGTTAAAAAAATTACAGCGGAGAAAATTAAAGTTACACATAACAAGAATAATAAAGAAAGATTTGCATTCTGTGTCTAGCTTCTCGAGTAGAAAGTTTCGGTCTTACAGGGTTTAGGAGAAGATACCGGGAGACAGGTTGCTTGTTACCAGAGAGCAGTAACTCCCTCGGTAAAGTATCTCTTAGGGAGGTGTAATTCTGTGTTATTCTATTCTACAGCTAAGAAAAGCGTTCGTTTAAATCGATGTTGCTCGGTACATTGCTGCATGGAGTGGGGTTTGACTTATTTAGAAAAAAAAAAATTGCACATTGCTTCATCTTTTATAAATTTCGTTCTTCTTCTTCTTATCGAATTTCTAAAAAAACTGTTTCGTTTCTGTAAGAGCTACATCGCAAATTTGCGCTCATCCTACTGTCTGTATATGTAGCTGCGTATAAAAGTTATGGTATAGCTGCGTTTCGATCGTTTTTTATTCTTATGTCTGTTGTTACAATCAATGTAAATCTATCTTCGCGAAAATAGCTCTCGTGTATTCGGAATCTGGTGCGGCCGGGAAAAATTAAACCGAAAACTTCTCCAGGTCAGGTGCGAGCGTGGACAGGTATGTTTACATGTATAGGTCGTACACACGCTCCAAACCGGAGTCTACGATGAGTCAACAGGTCCGCACTCGCCTACAGCCAGAAATAACATGGAATGTGACTATGCATGCTAGCTTGCGCGAAGTACCTATTTCGAACTGTTTAGTCGTGCGATACGATGCAACGCAGATGTGATCCACAATTGTGGAAACACATATAGATACTTAGTAGCATGGATGTGGGGCATTTATAGCTCCTTTTAGCTGTGTTTACGAATGGACGTCTCTCGGTAGCGTATCGGAGATGATTGCAGTGGCAAATTAATGTTCTTTGGTCGATAAGCATCGAGTTAGAGGATTAATTACCTATGGTGGAGGTGCATTTAATCGTATGTTTAGTCTCTAAAGGATTGCTCTTGGAGATCTTTAAAAAAAATCTGCTGTTGCATTAGTTCGAAATGGTGTAGACTATTTTGCGTTGCTGCTTGTAAGGATTATAAGAACTTGGCTTGGATCTAGATCTCTTCTTGTTAGCTGTTCTGTGCGTGTACGTCGATCATTTTTTTTTTTACACTGTGTTACAGATGTTTATCGAGAGTAATAATTTGTTAGAAGGAGTGGAATACGATGGTGGTTTGTGCGCGAATGATAGAAGGCGTTCCAGAAATATTGTCTGCCGGGCTATGCTTGGAAACAAAGTTGTGGCTGGATGTTAGGGACGGGTCAAGCAACCAACTTAGTTATTGGGTGGAAAGAGAGAGAGATCGAAACTTTATTAAAACGCTGTGTGTCTGGGAGATCTTGTCTGTTGTTGATCGCGGTGATAACACCATCTGTGGTTACTTGTTTAGAGTTGGTGCTAGGCTAGTGACGGCTGTAAGGATAGCTCCGTCTGGGTTGTTACGAACTGATACATAGCTTGCAGCATGCTAGCTGGGGCAAAAAAACGAGTTGGAATTGTTAGATTCGTTTGTTGTTGTAGGTTCGTGTTGACTGCAGGTGTACTTCTGTTACTGTGTTGGAAATGTTTGGCGCTTACAGAGAGTGTTGTAGGCTAGATGGGACGGAATGTAAGTAAAAAGTGTTGATATCCCTAAATATACGTCACGGTAAAGCTCTAAAAAATACCGACTTTGGTGGTGCAGTGATCTTTCGACGAAGCATCGCCTGTTTAATCGTATGCTAGTGTTGTCTACTTTACGGCTGGTGTGCATTACGTTACGTAGCGGATGTGTCTGCTGCGGTAAATCATAATTCTTTCGTCGAAAATCTACGTGTTTTATAAAACTCCTATAGTTCCGTAACTTAAAGTGCGCTAGTTGTAGTCAATGCAGTGCGTGTGTGTGTAGTAAATTCAGCAAGTGCGATACTGCAAACGCTGGAGATAAGACGAAGTTACTATTTCTGGAATACATGGGGGAAATATGTACGTCCTGTGGGTATATATCTTATAAACTGCAGCTAATCGATGTTTTTTAATGGAGGCGCTCCCATCTATACTACAGCAGCAGCTTCGTGTAGATGGCTTCTATCTCCTGGATTTTTGGACAACACTTTAACAGAGTGGCGTTCGTATCCGAGCATGCCTTTCGGATGGAAGGAGCAATATCAAAGTGGTTGCGGGCGAGGAAACGACTGCTTAACGTGGTTGGCATCGAATTGTAGAACCAAAATAAATTTGTCGAAAAATCACGAGCCCTGGTGTAATCAAAGATATCGATTTTATAGAGAGTCCAGGCAGTTGATTGTTAGGACTTTTATTTTTTCGCTGGGTCGAGAAGATGGTATTACCAGGATGGAGGATTGTGCTAGAGGATTGTTTAAGTGTTTTAAAAGAGAAGATACGGTATTTACAAAGTGCACCGTTGTACTGTGCAAACGCTTTTATATTTGATTACTTGGGTATAAAGAGTACCCGAAAATTGACCGCTCTCTCGGACATTATGTTTTTTAGTTTCAACTGTAAATTACTTGTAGAGTCGAGCAAGGAACTATATGTTTTTAGCATTCCAGGACTCTATTATCCACGGATGTAGATATCGTCTACGTTATTCCCCATGTCCTAAGAAGAACAGTAAACGAAAACTGGGTTATATGGCGAAGACACAGGCTATAAAAAGGAGGCTATTGTATATGTGCAAGCCCGGTTTAAACAGATAGTGTGGGGAGAAATATTTGGTTTTACAGTAAACAGGCGTGGGGATTGGTCTCGCATCGTTGTATTGACCGAAATTAGCGGAACACACGGCAAACGTGTTTGTACTGTGTGTGACTCCCATCCATTCCTTAGAGAGCAGGTTGTAATCGATGTATGCGGGAGTTGGTTGCGATATAAGTGTTTGCGAACTCAGTTGTACTGTAACAAAAAAATGTAAACACTTCATGTCCTATATAGGATCATGTGTTGCGGTGTGTAGGTTAGCATCTTCGAAATGTTCAAATGTTTGTAAATCTATCGGACCAAACTGCGTGGTCATCAGTCCCTAGCTTACAAACTACTGAAACCTAGGTAAACTAACCTAAGGACAAACACACACACCCATGCCCCAGGGAGGACTCGAACCTCCATGGCGAGCAACCGCGCGATCCGCAGCGAGACGCCTTAGACCGCTCGGCTACTCCACTGCGGCTCAGCATCTTCGATTGCGGTAGACATATACTTGTAATTAAAATAATAAATCTTATTTCGTATTAGTGGACTGCACCAGAAAGGAACTTTGAGTAGGAATTTTGTGGGTAAAGGGCGGGTCGAGCTGGAAATCTGTGTTGCATTGGGCAGGTAACTTCGGTTCTGTGGTTGCTGTATTGTCGAATAACGGTGTTGTTAGGCCAATAATTTCGAAAAGTTTTAGTGTAGACGGTCGGAATCGGTAAATTATTTCACGTATTTTTCTTTTATTTCGACTCTTCGTTGCACAATAGGGATTAAATATCTTCTGGGGCGCTGGAATATCGGTGTCAGATAAATGTAGTTTGCATCGTAACAGGACATGGAGATTCCTTAGATGGTAGCAAGGAAATAAGAGGTAAAATTAAAGTACCCGAATTCTCGGAATGCGCAGTAATACCTCGATCTAAGTAGGAAGCGTACCACGGCAAGATCGCTAAATAGAGAGAATGTTAAATTTCGGAACTTTCGGCATGGCTCAGCTCCCTTAAATAAATGCATTGCCAGCTATCCTTGTCAGAGTGGTGCGTCTGCGTAGAAGGTTCTGATTATTTAGAGATGTAACTTAGGTGTTTTTGTTTAAACACTTAGCATATGTTTCTTTTATGTAGCCTGCCGAGAGAGCGCTCTGCTATACATCTTGCAGATGTATATTTAGACACGTTGTGCTAGATGTCATTGCCGATTTTCGTTATTTGGATTTTTTGTATAAATAATATGCCGTCTTCTGCTGCTGCTGTTTTATCGAAAGAGTGGTTGGCATACAAGTTATATTGCGTTCGATGGCTGTTGCTTGCATCGTCTAATCGAAGATATACATTTATAGATCTAAGGTTGCGGTCGAATTCCGAAACGGACCATTTCTTTTCTTTTCGTTAGAATTGTTTTTGTATATCGAAAGAGTATATGTCGGCTGTAGTCTAAGCGAAGAGCAAATTTTGCAGACGAGTTTTAATATTTTACTACTACAAGCTGTAGTATACGAGACCAACTAAGAATTTCTGTTCTGAATTGTTTTTTAGCATTACACCGAAATTCTTGTTAAAATACATACGACGAACACTATGGTAGCTTTATTTTTTTCCAATAATAATAATAATAATAAACAGCGGAAATTGTTGTTACATAAATCGAAATCTTCCGTACGGATCGCTGAGGCGCGCTTAATAATAAATATGCAATTTAATAGGATGCTGACCTGGCGGGGCGCGGTCGCCATAAAAAGAGAGCAGGGGTCGGCCGGCGGGGGCGGTGTCGATGCGGTCAAGACAATCGTCGCGGTATTGTTTGTCCTCGCGGGTAGGGCGGGTCGCGGCGTCCTTTGAGAAGCGGTCGCGAGCGCGGAGGAGGAGGGGGAGGGGGGTAGCATCTGTCGGGGCGGCGGTCCGGCAATCGGCCGAGCGAGTAGGGGTCGCGGGTGCGAGTACAGACATGTCGAGGGGTCTACAGGTCTGGACCTGTCGGAGGTGCCGCCTGTCTGGTGGCGGCACGAGGGATGGAGGGGGGGGACGTCGTGTGTGACCGAGGGAGGTGTTGCAACCTGTCGATCCGTAAGTGCGTTATGGCGGCGTCCTTTGTTTAGCGGTCGGACAAGTAGCGAATCAAAAGGACCTAAATGTAAACTGTCAATCATCTTTCGTTCTTCCAGGAAGACCTATCAATCATCCTGTGGCGGCATCCTTTGATCTGCGGTCCGGCAATTGGCCGAGGGAGGAGGGGTCAATGACCCTATCGTCAATGGGCGAAAGTTCAAGGTCACTGTGCGTCAATGCCCACAGCTATACTACTAGCGGCAGTGAAAATGGACTTTTAGACTGTGATGATAGTGATGACTCTTCGACAGAATCTTGGAGTAACAGTACTGTGCCACATTCGTCAGAAGCTATATATCTGTTTCGAAAAGAGATGAAAACCCTTCAGAATCTGAAGCTGTGGGAGGGATGCCAGTGAAAAGAGGACGCTTTAGTAACACGTTTAACTGCAAGAAAAATGATTATCGTCCGTCTGTGCAGGAATTTGATAGTTCACTTTCTGGACACAAATGTGTATTAGGGCCAGATTCAAGCATTCCTTCATCTTCAACAGAAGGTCTGATGAAATTTGGTGCAGGCGAAACAAACAAATTTTACGTAAATATGAAGCAAAATACGCCGATATCGGAACATTCGTGTTTCTCACGGTGGAAAGATACGGAATTTTTAGGAACTTGTGGGAATTACATATTACTGAATAAACTGTACAGTGTATAGTTCTTATTCCATGAGCAAGTGAAAGATAGTACATTTATTCTTTGTCTTTATATATGTTTTTTTCTGAGATTTAGCTTTTGTTTTAGTTATGCTTCAGCTGTTGCGCGAGTAACATTTTTTCTGATGAATAAAGGTCTTTAATGATGAATACAGAATTTATAAATAACCTTACGGGTACTTGCTACGATAAGAATAGTCCCTATAAAGTGGTGACCCCGGAAAAGACGGACAATAGGGAGATACAAAATCAGACATCATCGTGCGACCAAGACGCACGCAAAAAAACAATTAGAAGAGATCCGCGACGAGCTGCAAAAACATATTGAAGACTTACAAGCAAAATTAGTGCAACAAGAGAACGCAGAAATGAGTCCGATAATCAATAGATGTGCAACGGAAAGTACTCACACCACAGTTTATGCCAGACAAACCGGGACTTTGGTTTGCTATGCTGGAGCTGGCTTTCGAACAGAATGGAATCGCAGAAGAACGTACGAAATTTGCAATAGCAGTGAATGCATTGGATTCCAGGGCAGCTGTTGTAGGCGGAGACGTCATCCTCGCACCACCGTTGGAACGCCCATATACAAAATTAAAATCACTGTTGACCGATAGGATGTCCAAGCCACAAAGTCAACGAATACGAGTAATCAAGAGCGAAAATATGGGCGATAGGACACCTTCCGAATATTGGCGTCATCTACGCAGCATCGTATCTGAAGCAGACGTATCGGACGTTGTTACAGCACATATGGATTACGCAATTGCCCGGAAGGGTTAAAGCGGCGGTAGCAGCATGTGAAAAAGAAGATACTCGTTTCCTAATAAAAGTAGCCGACAAAGTTCATGCAACATTGGACAATAACAGTGCGTCAATGTTGGCAATGGTCACAGATAGCTTAGAACAACAAGAAATGGCATCGATCCAGACTAGGAGGAAAGTAGACACCGCTAAGCAGTTATGCGAACTCACAGAAAAGCTAAACGCCCTGCAAAGCCAAGTGTCACAGTTACTGCAGGTAAAAAACATTTACAAAGACTGTAGGTCAGCTAAGGTTCAGGGAAACAAACAGAATAGCGGACAGAAGGACGTATGTTGGTTTCATCGACGGTTTGGCAGCAGGGCGACGAGGTGCACGAAACCTTGTGCATTTGAAGGTGAGAACAACGGGGGACTCACCATGGTGAGTAACTTGCCAACTTCTCTTATTGGTTCACAAAGATTGTACGTTGCAGAAGTGAAAACAGGACGATGTCATCTAATTGAGTCAGGTTCTGATATAAGTGCACTCCCAAGTGGTCATTTCTAAGGTGCGTCATCGTATATAAATGACAAAGCTTCAACTGCTACAAAATCATTGCTTCTTGCAGCAGCGAATAAATCTCCAATAGCGACTTTTGGAATGTGTGAGTTAGAAGTAGATTTAGGCTTTCCTTTCAACGTAGTTTTAGGTGGAACTTGGTACTAGCTGAAGTATCAGAAGCTATATTAGGTGCGGATTTCCTAAGCAAAAATAATATTGAAGTGCATATCAGTGCAGCATAGATTAAGAAAGATGGTGAAGTGGTCACGGGTATACGTGGAAGATACACATGCCATGCTACTAATTGTTTTCATGCTGTGGCAGTAGAAAACGAGATTGATAACGCAGGGACGGCAATGGCGAAGTTACTGCATAACACGGAACATCGCATTAAGGCGCCTCCTGGCCAACCAGTTTCACGACGGCCACGAACACTGTCTGCAGACCGTTTCGTAGCAGCCAAGTTTGTTACAATCAGGTGTCTTACGCAGATCGGACAGCCCTTGGTCGTCGCCTATACATCTCGTACGAAAAAAAGGCGGCTCTTGGAGGCCCTGTGGCGATTACCGATTACTTGATGCCCGTACAATCCCGATCGTTATCCAATACCCAATTTAAGTGATTTTACTAATGTTTTAGCAGGTGCAACAATATTTAGCGTGATCGATTGTAAAAAGGCATATAATCAAATTCCAGTAGCAGAAAAAGATGTACCTAAAACGGCAGTCATCAAACCTTTTGGGCTTTTTGAGTATGTCAGATTGCCTTTTGGATTGAAAAATGCAGCACAAACCTGGCAACGATTTGTGGATGAACTACTCAGGGGACTGCAATGTTGTTTTGCACATTTATATGATATTTTGGTGTTTTCTGCGTCTAAAGCATTACATGAGGAACACCTTAAGGACATTTTCGAAAGGCTAAATAAATATGGCATCATAATCAATGAGGCAAAGTGCACGTTTCGCCAAGAGAGGGTCACATTCTTAGGCCACACAGTATCGGCAAACGGAATACAACCTCCGGAAGAGAAGATAGCGACCCTAGATAAAATGCCTCGTCCTATAGATTACTAACAACTTAGAGGATTTTTAGGAGCGATTAATTTCTATCGTAAGCTGAAATACAGGCACCCTTGCCAGAAGCATTAGCAGGGATGAACACAAGTGGGCGACGACCGTTAGCGTGGACACCAGAAATGCAGCAAGCATTTGACTTGATTAAAAAGAACTTAAAACAAGCACTTTTGTTGTCTTATCCATTACCGAAAGCAATGTTATCTATAGTAGTTGATGCCAGTCAGCAATCAATAGGAGCAGCTCTTCATCAGAGTGTACAAGGTTGCTGGCAACCTTTATGTTTATTTTTCACGCAAACTCACACCAACACAAATGAAATGGAGTGCATATGATAGGGAAGTCATTGCAATCTATGAAGCAGTGAGATATTTTCGCCCATATGTAGAAACAAGACCATGAACGATTTACACCGATCACAAACCTATTACGTTTGCATTCAACAATGCCAAGGATAAATGCTCTCCACGGCAGTTCCGACAGTAAGAGTTCATCGGTCAATTCACTACAGACTTGCGTTACATAAAAGGGGCACACAACATCCTTGCTGATTTCTGGTCAAGAATTGGAGCCATTTCTCAAACAATAGTTTACAAAAATTAGCAGCAGCTCAAACCACAGATAACCAATTAAGAGATTATCGGTTAAATACCACCGTCAAGTCCAACCAGCGGGAGAAAAAGTCAACATCTGGTGTGATGTATCACAAAGCAAGCCTAGACCTTTTATTCCCGAAGAATTGCGAAAAGAAGTCTTTGATAGCATCCGTGGAATAGCTCACCAAAGCGCTAACACTTGGCCAAACGTTTTGTGTGGGCAAACGTTACAAAGGACTGTCGTACCTGGGCAAGAGCATATATTGCATGTCAAAGAAGCAAAATTGGGCGACATGTCCATAAACCAGTGGGAGAATTTCCGCCAACTATCGCACGTTTCGCAGATGTCCACATTGACATTGTGGGACCTCTAACATCTTCGGAAGGATAGCGTTTTTTGCTGACGGCGGTGGATCGTTTTACAAGATGGTCAGAGGCAGAACCGCTGGCTGACCTTTCGGCAGAGACAGTGGCACGGAAGTTTTTGTCTATGTGCGTTGCACGTTTCGGCTGTCCTGTGTATGTGACCACGGATCAAGGACCTCAGTTTGAGTTGACATTATTTTCAGAGCTAGCCAATCTGTGTGGTTTTCGCCATCATCATACGACTGCATACCATCCAGCTAGTAAGGGCATGGTCGAGAGATGGCATAGGACACTCAAAGCTGCCTTGATGTGCCATACTGAGAACTGGATTTCAGCATTTCCACTAGTTTTACTATGCTTACAAACGAGAGTTGAGAGCTTCTACTGCAGAGCGAGTTTACGGGGAAACCTTACGTCTGCCTGCAGAATTTTTCGTTGCACCACCAGCGGCAACAACAGTAGACGTCCCTTACGTCCTGCGGCTGATACGAGAACATATAACCAAACTCCGTCCTGTGCAAAGCACTCGTCACTGCATAGAAAGGACATTTCTGCACAAAGGACTTAGGTCTTGTTCTCATGTGTGGTTATGAACAGTTGCTGTACGACCGCCGCTACACCTTCCATACTCCGGACCATATAAGGTGCTATCAAGAAGTGAACATACCATGAATATTTTATTTAATGATAAGCCGCAAACAGTTTCCCTGGACAGAGTTAAGCTAGCACACATGCTTTGGTCCGAAGAGGATACAGGGGAAGCACGAACAGAAAAGAGACGGTATATATAGCTGAATCAACAAGAGACACAAGTCGCTCAGGAAGATTACACGCCACCGTCGACAGAGCAAACGCCTACTGAAGAGAAGCCAAATACCCTCATTGGTACCTGAAGAGCAGCACGGCGCATTAAATACAAATTCCCATACATTCCTGGTGCTCCGCTTTACCGCAGGGGGACTATGTGGGAATCACATATTACTGAATAAACTGTACAGTGTACAGTTATTATTCCATTAGCAAGTGAAAGACAGTAGATTTATTCTTTTTTTTTTTTTTTTTTTTTTCTGAGGTTTAGCTTTTGTTTTAGTTATGTTTCAGTTGTTGAGCGAGTAACATTTTTTCTGATGAATAAGGGTCTTTAATGATGAATACAGAATTTATAAATAAATACGGGTACTTATGATAAGAATAGTTCCTATAAACGGTATTCTTTTGTTGCTCTTTGTTTGCTCATAGCTCGAGTGAAGAAACTGAAAATTAGCGGCTATTGGTCCAGAGACAGAGGCCTACTCTTGAACACTCCAATTTTCAGTGAAATAATGTCCAGGAGCCGCTTCTTCTTAATTCTAAGAATGCTTCATTTCAGTGATAACTCTGCCAGTAATGAAGGAGACAGGCTATCTAAAATTAGTAAAACTCTCCATACAGTTTGTACAATACACAACGGCACATTTCAGCCAGCACCAAAAGCTCCGCATTAATGAAAGCCTCTTGCTTTCCAAATGGCGATTGTCTTTCAAACAATTTGTTCCGTCCAAACAAAGTATGTTTGCAATTAAAATGTTTGTACTGTGCGACTGTCGGACTGGCTACATACTGGACTTCATTGTGTATACTGGCACCACGAG
Source organism: Locusta migratoria (assembly GCA_026315105.1). Classification (NCBI taxonomy): domain Eukaryota; kingdom Metazoa; phylum Arthropoda; class Insecta; order Orthoptera; family Acrididae; genus Locusta; species Locusta migratoria. The sequence continues at coordinate 2,377,183 of CM048744.1, read as the reverse complement.
TGAAATTGGCTGTCACAATCTGGGGAAAAGTGGCGACATTGTAGCAACACTGCTAAAGCCATATTTGCAAACTGCGACACACGCTCTGTCGACAACTGGTATTCCAGCCCAGGCCTGTTCCTTTGGCTTCATAACCGCGGTACGAACCCACGTGTTACTGTTCGAAGAAACAGGCGTAACTTGCCAAAACTGCAGAACAAAATGTAATGTGGACAGGTACAGCTTATGTCCACGGATACAATGCTTGCTATGAAATGGAGCAATAAAAGAGAAGTGTGGGTGTTGACCACCTGAAGTACTGTAGAAATGTGTGATACGCAGTAGACAGACGTAAAGACTAGTGAAAGCCTCGTGTTCTTCTTCCGTGTATTTGATCTCCACAGAGAAGGAACAGGGGGAAAAATGCCATTAGCAGAATTTCGTCTGTCTCTGGTAAGAGAACTTCAAACTTACACCACTGAATGGAGGAAAGCTGGCAGAGGGAGATTCTCTGATGACGAGACTCCTATGCAATTTACCGGACGGCATTTTCCAAATATAACTGAGAACAAGCACTCGAAGAAGAATTGGCCAATGCGAAGATGTGCGGTTTGCTTGAAGCAGAAAGTGTGCCAAGAAACCAGGTATGGGTGTAAAACATGCAGCGTACCTCTGTGTGGTGCGATGTTTAGAGGCTTATCATACAAGGGAAAAAAAAGAAAAAGAAACCTGTTGATTATCGCACTGCAAAATGAAAGCAAAAAGAAATTAATTCATTATAAAAAGGAAAAAATAACAAACAAACAAAAATTATCTTCGCCAGTACCGGTGCAAATCCCAGATCAAAAAGAAGGAAGGAAAATTCATCCAGGAGGTGTGAACATCAGGGGTGGCTCCTGTATAGATTTGCAGGTTTGCACTACCTCCAGGAATAATAATATTGTTAAACTCTGTTTGCTGTTTATAAATTCTATGCAGGAGGAGAAGTAGCGCTCCATTTATCTGTTTTGAAACGCCCGGGCTGCTAAGCACCGACCAGTCGCGAGTGGACGGACCTTGGCCGACAGCGGCTGGGTTTGCAGCCGGCCAGGGTGTCTCAGGGGGTGTGCGGGGTGCGGGGGCGACGCTGGCAACAGTGTTCCCCTATAGGCGCCTCGAGTGTGTACTGTCAGCCGCAGAAACAGAGTCCCAACTCTCCCGAAGACAACCGGAGTCGTCTACCCTTCGAACGGAGTGGGCTTTTCACGCCTTCTTAACCAGTTCACGTGTAGCTGCAAGCGAAGTAACTGTGCGTTGTGTCCGTTGTTTAGCGTGTTTTATAGTGAGTTTTGAGGCTCAAGTGAACAGGTGACATAATGAATCAGGTAATTTCTTTGATTTCTGAACGCTTGAATTTACGCAATTTGAATAGAAGTTACAAATCAAGATGCTAGGTAGAACGACTCCCAGTTTGACAATTTCACAGACAGTTAAAACGAAAAGTCGTCAATTCAACAAAAAATTTAACTCGGAACTATACAGCAAGTATGGATGTGTGGCTGTGATGTGAAAAACGCCTTATTTTGTTTCCCTTGTTTATAATTTGGAGGAGAGTTTCCTGGACTAAACAAGGAGTCATTGACATTCTCACCTTCACAGTAAAATAAGGAAACGCGAACTTTCTTCGGTCCATGTCAATAATGTTTTGAATCTGGCAAGTCTAGGAAATGTAAATATAGCCACTCGATTAGTCAGGGATACAGAAAGTCCGTGTCATTACACAATCAAAAGGTTACAGATAATAGGTACACACTAAATCTAATAATTAATTGTATTCGTTCCTGTGGTTCTTCGGAACTTGCCATCAGATGACACGATGAGACTGAATCAACTTCCAAACCTGGCATTTTTCGCCTTTATTAATTTTAGTGCAGAATTAGATTAATTATTAAATCGCATTTGGAAAAGGCAACAGTTTTTAAAGGCCCCTCAAAACGATCCAGAATGAACTCCGATGCATGCTTCAAGCCTGTCAAGGGGAAATCGGGAACGAAATGAAGGGTGCGGAGTTTTGGCTGTAATAGCTGACGCCACTAGCGATGTAGTCTGTGTTTTCCAGATGGTTATAGTATATAGGTGCATTATTAATGGAAGGCTAGTTGAAAAATTTTGGGATTTTATAGCGCAAGAAAAGCATGATGCCCAGACTTTGGCAACGCATATCATAGGAAAGTTAAGTAACCATTTAGAGAATTGTCCACACAAATTAATAGCCCATTAGTCGTGAGTAGTTCGTCACGTGAGGTGCAGGCTCTTGTGAAGCAAAATTTTACCAATGCTTCATACATTCATTGCTATGTCCACCAATTAAATCTCATTATGCTTAAAGCCAATTCTATTAAAGATATGCGATTATTTTTCGCCAAAATTAATAGACTTTGCAGCTTTGCAGTTTTTTTGTTCATCTACATCTAAGATACCTTGGCTCAATAGCGATTTTTCGGAATGCGTTGAGCTGCCACACTGGAGAGGTGGCAGTTGGTGAAAAAAAGTGCACTGCCATCTTTTCTGGTCACCAGCCGCCACTGGTGAACATTAGTAATGTTTTAAACATAATCAAAACAATACTGACTGAGATATAGTCACTTGTATGGCTTGATGCACAAATTTGAAATAAATTTACTCGGTATGGGAAAGAGGTACATAAATGAAACTTTATATCTGATAACTTGTTTTGGTAGGTTACTACATACTGTGTTTCACTTTCAGTCCGTGATATATAAGAAGCCGAACTTCGAGATTTTTTATGACTTAACATTTACGGCTGAATATGGCTCGTAAAAATTCTTTATTATTCTTAAGATAACGAATATAGCTAAACAAGATAGTCAATTTTAATATATTTCAACAAAATATTAACTGAGATATAACAGTTTAAATTCCCCAGAAAATCACTTGCACTATGTCGTACATGAAGTCAAACAAGTGACTGTATCACATTCAGTATAACATCGATGATCGTTAAATTTCACCAATGTTCATAGTGGTAATATGAGAATGTTCATATAAAATTACTTGAAAAACATTTTAGTCGGTTGGAATAATGTTCTGAAATTTATTTATTTGACGTGGAATGACCCGTAAGCAGTTTCAATGCACGTACTGTTGGTTCATCTGCAGTAATTCTTCTGCCACGGATGAAATATGCAGACAGCATGAAAATATATAAATGCAGTAAATGAAACAGAAAAAATATAATACACATGACTAAGAAATGAGATTGACAGAAAGCTAAACAGGGGTGGCTAGTAGACAAATACAAGTATGTAGAAAATGTATAGCTTGGGGAAAATAGGTACTTCCTACAGGAAAATAAAAGAGACATTTGGAGGGAAGAAGAGCAGCTGTATGAATATAAAGAACTCAGGTGGAAACCAGTTCTCAGCAAAGAAGGAAAAGTTGAAAGGTGGGAATAGTACATAGAGGGGCTCTACAAAGGAAATTAACTTTTCGACAATATTGTAGGAAGGGAAGAGGAACTAGTTGAAGATTAACTAGGATATAGTATACTGAGAGAAGAATTTGTCACAGCACTGAAAAACTTAAAACAAGGCCCCTGGAGTAGTCGACATTCTCTCAGAACTACTAAAGTTTCTGGTTACCGCCAGCCATGACAAAACTATTTCACCTGGTGTGTAATATGCATGAGACAGGGGAAATACCCTCAGACTTAAAGAAAAATGTAATAATCCCCATTCAAAAGAAAGCAAGCACAGACAGCACCATCAGTTTAATAAGTCATGGTTGCAAAATACTCGCACGAGTTACAGATGGATGGGAAAGCTGGTAGAAGTTGAACTCAGGGAAAAAGGAGTTTGTATGCAGGAGAAATGTAGGAATCCAGGAGACAATATTCACCTTAGGACTTATCTTAGAAGGTAGATTAAGCAAAGATTTCTAGCTTTTGTAGATTTGGAGAAAGCTTTTGACAGTGTTGATTGGCATACAGTATTTCAAATTCTGAAGTAAGCAGGGGTATATTATGTTTACAACTTGTGCAGAAAACAAGACAGCAGTTATCAAGAGTTGAAGGTGATGAAAGGGATACAGTGGTTGGGAAGGGAGTAAGACAGTGTTGTAGCCTTTCTCCAATGTTATTCATTTTGTATATTGAGGCGGCAAAGGATCTGGAAGATCAATTCAACAGATTGGACAGTGTGTTGAAAGGAGCATATAAGATGAAGATTAACAAGAGCAAACCAAGGGTAACGGAATGCAGTTTAAGATGTTGAAGGAATTAGATTAGGTAACAAACAATAAAATATGGTCAGGGAAATAATATGTGATGGTCACAGTGTAGAGAATATAAAATGCAGAATGGCAATGGGAAGAAAAGTGTTTTTGAAAAATAGAAATCTGTTAATATCAAATATTAATTTTAGTATAAGGAAGTCTTTTCTGAACACATTTGTGTGGATTATTGCCTCATATGGGAGTGAAACATGGACTAGAAATGTGATGCTACAGAAGAATGCTGAAGATTAGGTGGGTGGATCGCTTAACTAATGAGAAGGTAGTGAACAGAATTGGGGACTAAAGGAATTTTTGGCATATCTTCACTTAAAGGATGGATTGATCGGTACTTATGCGAGACGCCTTGTTTTGTTTTAACACCTAAACATGTTATGGTACTTCTTGTGCCATCTTCCACAGGTTTTTGTTTTTTCTTTTTTCCTTTGTAGAATAACATGTTGTAGATTTCTGGTTATGCAGTCATTTAAATGAGTTTGATTTGACAATTTTGTTGAATATTAGACCTAATTTATATATGATACTTACATTATGTCATTCACAGGATTTGTATATGCTTTGATTGAGGAATGACAAGTTTTCATAGTATGTCAAAGCAGATAGAAATCCTACAAGTGACATAATGTAAGTATCATAAATAAAATAGGCCTAATATTCAACAGAACTGTCAAGTTAAACAACATATCTAAATGACTACATAACCAACAATCTGTAACATGTTATTCTAGAAAATAAAATCCAAAAACCCACAGAAGGTGGCACAATAAGCGCCGAAACATGTTTGGGAGTTAAAACAAATCAATGTGTCTTGCATAAGGCATCTAACACAGCAAGCACGGAAGATACAGGAGGTGCACCATCACAAGATGATCGGTACTTCACTACAACTTGGTACCTGTATTTTCAACTTTTCACGGCGTAATGTACAGTCCAATAGATTTCGGGAATGCAGCCGCGTAAAATTCACTTCTTCTGCTGATATTTCGGCCGCGTTCCTTCCGACCATCTTCAGAGTGAGTCGAAGACTGTCGACGAGGTGCCGGGCGCGGCCTTATAAGCAATGCGCGTGCGCGTCACAGATGCTGGTATACTGCAACGGAATTGTTCCAAGATTTGCAACGTTGGTACATTTTGTTAAGAATAGTGCAGTTAACAGAATTTTATATAAAGGTTTTAATTTAGACAAAGCTTGGAACCCTGCACTTGGAGTATTGAAATCACAGAGAAGACGTGAAGGTGTTGCCGCCGCGGAGCATATATCGATAAGTGAACACCGGAGCGCTCCCGCCACGGGGGGCGCACGCGTGTGAGTACTTGGATATGCAGTACACCAGCATCTGTGGCGCGCACGCGCGTTGCTTATAAGGCCGCGCCCGGCACCTCGTCGACAGTCTTCGACTCACTCTGAAGATGGCCGGAAGGTACGCGGCCGAAATATCAGCAGAAAAAGTGAATTTTATGCGGCTGCATTCCCGAAATCTATTGGACTGGTATCTGTAGTTTGCACGCATGACATGCCACTTCCTAAGACATGCAGTTACAAAAGAAATTGGGTCTTTTTTAGAGAATTTTATTATTTATTTCACAATTAACCATCAGGAAGATCATAGTACACTGAAATAACTGGATCTTCATCTTTTTCAAGTCATTTTGTGAAACAATGTGGGTTGAAAATGCCAATTCGGCTGAAAAAGATCGGAAATTCTTGAATATATTCGAAATTATGTCACCAAGATAAAGAAATTTAAAACTATTACTGTAATCACATTTCAAAATTTTTTTCTAAAGCTGTCAATAACGAAATGTTAACTCCAAAACTGATATTCATCAGTTCAACAGCACACATTTTGGAAACAGTTTGACTCAATTTTCACAGTAACATCCAAATGGCTCCATGGCTCCATTTCTGTATGACGTACTACATAACCTTGTGATCATTTTTTCATTCTGTGAGTTGTGAAACTAAGTTTTAAAAAGCAAAACCTCATCTTTCATGAAAGTCATATAAAAGGATGTAAGGACTCTAATTTAGTAAGATATTTGCTACCAGAAGTGTGCTCAAGAAAAGATTAAGAAATCATCTCAAGAGGAAATATTGTTGCTAAAGGAAAACATGTGAACATACGTAACTGGTTTGGCAGAGAAGTTGTTGTTGTGGTCTTCAGTTCGCAGACTGGTTTGATACAGCTCTCCACGCTACCCTGTCCTGTGCAAGTCTCTTCAGCTGAGAATACGTTTGGCAACCTACATCCTTTTGAATCTGCTTACTGTATTTGTCCCTCGGTCTCCCTCTACGATTTTTACCCCCACACCCTTCCTTATAATGCTGAGTTGACAATTCCTTGATGTCTCAGAATGGGTCCTACCAATCTATCCCTTCTCTTAGTCAGGATATGCCAGAAACTCCTATTCTCCCAAATTAGGTTAAACACCTCCTCATTAGTCACGTGATCTACCCATCTAATCCTCATCATTCGTATGTAACACCATATTTCAAAAGCTTCTATCATCTTTTTGTCTGGACTCCTTATCGTCCACGATTCACTGCCATACAATGCTACAGTCCAGAAAATGCTTTCAGAAAGGACTTCCTAACATTTAAATTAATATTGGATGTTAACAAGTTTCGCTTCTTTAGAAACGCTTTTCTCCCCATAGCCGTTCTGCATTTTACATCTTCTTACCTCAGCCATCAGAAGTTATCTTACTACCCAAATAACAAAATTCATCTACTACTTTTATTGTCTAATTACCTAATCTAATTCCTTCAGCATCGCCTGATTTTCTGACATTGCATTCCATTACCTTCGTTTTACTCTTGTTAATGTTCATCTTATATCTTCCTTTAAAGAAACTGTCCATTCCATTCAATTGGTCTTCCAGATCCTTTGCAGTTTCTGACAAAATTACTATTTCATTGGCGAACCACAAACTTTTTATTTCTTCTCCCTGAACTTTAATTCCCTCTCCAAATTTATCCTTCCATTCCTCCACTGCTTGCTCAATGAACAGATTGAACAACGTTGGGGAAAAGCTACAACCCTGTCTTACTAACTTCCCAACCTCTGCATCTCTTTCTTGCCCTTCGACTCTAACAACCGCTGTCTGATTTTTGTATAGGTTGAATATACCTCTTCGCTCCCTATATTTTACACCTGCTACCTTCAGTATTTGGAATAGTGTATTCCAGTCGACATTGTCAAAAGCTTTCTAAAATCTACAAACGCCAAAAACGTAGGTTTCCCTTCCCTTAGCCTATCTTCTAAGATAAGTCGTAATGTATTGCCTCCCGTGTTCCTACATTTCTCTTAAATCCAAACTGATCTTCCCTGAGGTGAGATTCCACAAGTTTTTCCATTTGTCTATAAATAATTCGTGTTAGTATTTTGCAACTATGACTTATTAAACTGATAGTTCTGTAATTTTCACACTTGTCTGCACTTGCTTTCTTTGGAATTGGAATTACGATATTCTTCTTGAAGGCAGGTGGTATTTCCCCTGTCTCATACATCTTGCATATCAGTTTGAACAATTTTTTCATGATTGGCTCCCCTAACGAAATCAGTAGTTCAGACGGAATATTATCTACTGCCAGGGCCTTGTTTCGACTCAAGTCCTTCAGCGCTCTGTCAAATTCTTCTCGCAATATCACATCCTCCTGCACTTTGTCTTCCCTTTCTAGAATACTGCCTTCAAGTTTATTTCCTTTGTACAGGCCCTCTATATATTCCTTCCACAGTTCAGCTCTCCCCTTTTTGCTTAGTACTGGTTTTCCGTCTCAGTTCTTGATATTCATACAGCTGCTTTTCTTGTCTCCAAACATCTCTTTTATTTTCCTATAGGCGATATCTATCTTTCCCCTAGTTATGCATTCTTCCACGGTTCTGCATTTCTCCTGTAGCCACTCCTGCTTAGCCAGTCTTGACAATCTTCTTGACAATCTCATTTTTCAGATGTCTGTACTCCCTTTTTCCTGCTTCACTTGCTGAATTTTTATATTTTCTCCTCTCATCAATTAAGTTCAGTATATCCTGTGTTATCCGTGGATTCCTATTAGGTCTTGTCCTTCTGCCTATATGATCCTTCTGCCACTACCCTATCTCTCAGAGCTACCCATTATTCTTCTACTGTATTACTTTCCCCTGTTTCAGTCAATCCTTGCCTAATGCTCCCTCTGAAACTCTCAACCACCTCTGGTTCCTTCAATTTGTCCAGGTTTCATCTCCTAACGTTTCTACCTTTCTGCACTTTCTTGAGTTTTAATCTGCAGTTCATAAACAACAATTTATGGTCAGAGTCTGTATCTGCCCCTGCAATGTCTAACAGTTTAAGACCTGGTTCCTAAATCTATTCCTTACCATTATAAAGTCAATCTGGTACCTTCCAGTGTCTCCTGGTCTGTTCCATGTGTACAGCCTTCTTTCATGATGTTTGAACCAAGTGTTGGTGATCATTAAATTGTGCTCTGCGCAAAATTCCACCAAGCGATCTCCTCTTTTATTCCTTTTTGCCAGCCCGTATTCGCCTACTACATTTCCTTCTCTTTCCAGTCCCCCATCACAATCAAGTTTTCGTCTCCCTTAACTGTCTGAATGATTTCTTTTATCTCCTCATACATTTCTTTGATATTCTCATCATCGGCCATGCTAGTTGGCATATAAACTTTGTAGCGTAACATTGTACACTACTGGTTTCTAGCTTGACCCAAGATAATCAAATAGTTTATGTTATAAGGGGTTTTGCACTGTGTGAGCAAATACTGCCAGACGGAATTTATTTCCGCAGGTTTTGGTGGGTGAATTTGTGCTCACTGCCATGGAGTAAAAGAACTGCACACTGCCAAGGAAGAGAGAAGAGGTTATTTGAAGATGACTGTTGTTTTATGATTTAAAGCAATTGTTATTCTTAATTAGGATTTCGTTCAGTCCATATAAGAATCGGAAATGTAAAACTGATGTAGTCCTTAACAAAGAAAGAATAAAGTTTAATGTTATTGGAAAGATTAGTTATCTTTCAAATGTAGATATGGACAAAATTTCCAGGTGTCCTGATAACCGTATCAAGCAACTTCGGATACTAGTCTGATTATAACGACTATTTCTTTCAATACAAGGTACGGACTAGCCGGACCTTGTGGGAAGAACAGCTTGAATGATATATTATATTCTGAAATGAACAAGCAAAAATATTATTTGTGTTGTGGAAATACTAAAGAAAAATACACGGTGACAGCACAAAGTTGGCGCCCTAGGAGTAATGACCAAGCCAAAGAACATTGGGACAACCTGGGGACTGAAGGCGACCATGAAAACCGAGAATTATTGAAGTATTAATACGGGATTTTGGTACGCAAACCGAGGCAAATAAACTGGTTGCTTATGGTTACCGAAATCAACAACGATCAAATCGTCGACTTGATAGCCTAAGACGACGATTATAAATACTGGAAAGAAAGAATACGCCGCCAGAACGGGAAGAAACAACTGCTGCTGCTTCCGGCCTACGAGACGCGGGACTGCAGTTTTCACGTCGCCACTTCACAGTGATCGTCGCAGCAGCTGACCCAAATCTTGCGACGTGGTGCCAGCTTTGGGCGTAACCAGTCTTAACATTATACTGTGTTCAACTGTGATTTCATGCCGCGAGCTAGAAGTTTAAATAGACCAGACATGTCACAATCGGAGGAAATTTCCCCTGCTTTGTTGAAACTTTTTCAACAAATGTCAGATAAAATTAGTGAACAGTTATCATCTAAAATCAGTGAACAGTCTAATAATATTTATGATAAATTTGAGGATCTGCCACATGAATTGAAGAAAAATAACGAATCTATAACTGTAAAATTAGATAAACATATTCATAACATTATACTAAAATTAAAGGGTATGTTAGTACCTTAAGAGAATTGGTAGTTCCTAGAGAGGAAATAATAGAGTTGCCCAATCAAATCCTGCAAAATAAACTTGAAAGTGAGAAAGCAATCTTAAGAGAGCAATTATTACAGAATTTTAAGGGAACACACGAGCTTGTAGAATGATTTAAAGGAGAGGTTAATCTCAATTGTTGTTAGACCAAGATACACAATCAACATGTAACAGAATCGATGTTTTAGAGGGCAAATCTCTCTCTGAAATGTTACAAATTAATAAAAGGTTTCCGACAGCTGAGGAGAAAATTGATACCTTAGGAAGGTGTCAAAATATTACAGATGTAACTCTATCCTTGGGTGATACAATTGGTAATTGGGAACATAAGGTTGAAGATCTTATTAACAAAAACTTTCAGGAGATTAATAGTAGCAGTTTACAAGGAGTAGAAGATAAGAGTTCAGATTCAGAATTATCAAGTCACCAATTTGATAAACTTTGGACTGAATTGGAACGGACAAAGGCAGAATTAAATTCTAAAAAGTATGTCAACCCTACTTAACTTAGCAATAGCCAAGTAATTTCACCTCAAAGTTCTAACGGGGATGGTTTAGGGATACATTTATTGAAACAATTGCCAAAATTTAAACCTAATGGTGATGTTCATCCTAGCCATTTCCTGAGAGTTTTCTCTAGGATGTTACCTAGTACATGGCCAGATTCACAAAAAATAGATTTTGTGTTGTGTTATTTAGGGGGGACTGCTTCAGACTGGGGTAATGCAAACACAGATAATTTTACATATTGGGAAGATTTTAAGAAAAAATTCAAGGAAAAGTATTGGTCAGATACTACTCAAGAAAATCTTAAGTTTGAACTATCTGACCCTAAACCATATAATAAGAGTTTAGGAAGTATTAAACAATAAATTCAGGACTATCTTATGAAGGCTAAGTTTCTAGACAAACTTATCGATGAAGAATATTTAGCCAATGTATTAGTAAGGAGGCTTCCTCGTTATGCACAACGTGGAATCTGGTATAAAGGATGGAAAAATATTAACCCATTAGCACCTAGCGTTGCCATATGGCAACATTTGTAACACTTTTTTAAAATCGTAGTTTCCACGACAATAATGAAGCGAGAGTGTTGGCACCTGTTTCCGTTTTGAAAAACTGTATAGTTCATTACAATGCAACAGTTTTAACAATACATTTAAAGGTTGTGACGTATGCAGTGTTGGAAGTCGTACTTTGCTGGATGAGTAAGAAAAATGGAGTATAAGTTCGACTAAGTATATTTTACACAGTAATATATGATACATAATTTTGTTTTTTAGTACGGTTGTGCTTTATATACTCCAATATATATTCTTTGAAAATTATTGCTTGCTGTGAAATTAATTACGTTCATTTAGGCCATTTGAACTTCGGTGTTGCCATATGGCAACACTAGGCGCTTATACTCAGTAAAATGACGAATTTTTCAATTTTTTTTTTTTTTTTCTTTTAGAAGAGTTCTCTCACTTTCTGAGGTGCTGGAGATTCTTTATAATGATGATATTGAAGGTGATGTGTGTTGAGCCTCCAGATCCAAATGTAGACACAGATGAGCATTCAGAAAAGAGATGTTGGTGGGTAGGTAGCCATACTATTGGTTTGTTTTTGAATTGTTGGTTTACTGATACCGACAACTTTATTATTTTCTATTCCATTCCGTATTGTTACCGATTGTTAGACAACCTGTCCTCTCGTCAGTTACGAGCTAACACTGAAATAAGGCTGCAAAGTAATGTAATGATCGGTGTTTATTATCAGGACTGAGACCCGAAATCACAGTCGATGAATACTGCACAAGGTCCAACTGTACCTGAACAAGCTGCACCACGTCCCAGTGTACCAGAGTAATCTGTATCCAAAGTAAGATCCATGTTGTTATCCAACAATATTGTGAACTGACAGATACATGTGGTCGGCATTGGAAGAAAGCAGCAGAAAACTCAGTCATCACATTGATCTCTTCTTCATGTGGTGCAGAAGAGGTCGTCCAAGTCAAGAGATACTTGCAACAAAAAAAGCGAAACATAATGATTCCCAGACCAAAACTGGTAGCCAAGTATAATGCACATATGGGAGGTACTGATCAGGTGGATCAGAATCTAATACGCTACTGCAATGGAAAAAGAAGTAAAAAATGGTACTACTGTATCTTTACATGGATGTTAGATGTCGCCGTACAAAACAGTGGGATTTTGTATTGTAAAGGAAGAAAGCAAACCATTTCTCAGCTCGAATTCAAGAGAGAAGCAGCAGTAGTGGACTTGCAGAGATACCAACCTTTGCCCAAAGCAGCCGGAAGACCTGCAACAAGTGCATCTGCTGACAGTCGCCTATCAGATTCCATTAGATCTGATAAAACTAACCACCTCGTCTGGCATAAGAAGAAAAAGAAAAGGTGTGCTCACAACAACTGTGAGAACAGTGTGTTCAACAATGTGTGTTTAATTGTTCAAATTGAAATGTGGAATTCGGTATAGAAGCTTTTAGTCCGATTCATTATTATCAACTGCTTCTATTATATCACTTGTATGACAAAGATTTTATAATAAATTTACACGAAGTTATATGTGTAATAGGAACTTTCAATAACCTACTTATTTTGATAAAGTTGTAATCCACACAAATTTAGGTATTAAAGCGCCTAGCGTCGCCATATGGCAACATCAAATATCTCGTTAAAGGCGGTAATTACTTTCATAAAAATAACTATGTTGTGTAATTTATGCACTGTTGAGACATAATAAAGCAAACATTTTTAAAAATTTAAGAAAAAATTAATTCAGGCGCTAATGGGTTAAGGAACTCCTAGATGCTGCAGAGGGAATAGATTCTGTTAGCAAATGCAGTAAAAGAAACTCTTAATAAGTCTGATTTTGCTGGGTTTATTACAAAAATAAATTACGATACACTCCGTGGCGGATAACAACAAACACACACAAAAAACATAGATGCTACACAAGAACCAAAACACACCTCGGAAGTTAACATAAGAAAAGATCATAATTAGTATCTTTTCTTAAAAAAAAATTAGCATTGTACCTTTAACACCCTCCCTCAATGTTAATTATTGGTGTTACAAGGACTGAACTAAAACACTTAAAGTCCTAGCAAGGCCCTAAACTTTTCAAATTTACCAAGTGGCTTTGTCAGGATATCAGCTTGTTGCTCACTTGTGCTAATGTGCTTTATCACAACTTTCTTAGCATCAACTTTCTCCCTGACAAATAAAATTTTTACATCTATATGCTTAAGTTTATGATGAAACTGTGGGTTCTTGCAAAGGCTTATTACTGATAAGTTGTCTTCATAAAGTACAACAGCTGTTTGACTGACAGAAAGATTATGGTATAAATTACTAAGCCAACAGGCTTCACTAGTAGCCATACTTAAGGCTACAAATTCTGATTCGGTTGATGACAGGGATACTGTAGGCTGCTTCTTAGATGCCCATGAAACACTACAACCCAAAACTTTAAACAGATAACCACTTGTGGACTTTCTGTCTACTCTGTCACCAGCCCAATCAGAGTCAACATAACCAGTTATGGTATCTGCACACTTTTTATCCCTAGCATATAACAGACTAAGTTGTAGGGTACATTTAATGTAATGCAACACACGTTTTAAATCACTCCATAAATCTTGACTTTCACATGATTGGTATCTCCTTAGAATACTTAATGCTACACAAATATCTGGTCTTGAACATAACATGGCATACATCAGTGACCCTATTAATCTTCTACATCTTTTCTCAATGCTTTCATTTTCAGATGTTTCTCTTTTCAGCACACTGTGATCAAAATTTTCCTCAATAGGAGTTGAAACAGAATTACACTCATACATATCAAAAACTTTTAATACTTTTTCAAGATAGGTATTTTGAGAGATGGTAACAGTTCCCTCCCTTAAATTCTGAACAATATTCATTCCCAAATAGTTTCTAATCAAACCTAAATCCTTCATTTTAAAGCTACCACTTAATAACAACTTTAAATTGTCAATTTCATTTTGAGAAGTTGAAGCTATGAGCAGATCATCAATATAAACAAGTAGGTTCTGTACCCCTTCACATCATCATCATAACCCATAAATAAACCTATCTTGTTTTTTAGTCTCTTTTCTTCGGGCACAAGTACAGACACACGAATCCCAAATATTTTCAATTCTTCCAAAGTTAATTCTCTGTCATAAAAGGCTTCAAAAGGAGTTTTACCTCTGGCAGGACTTGGACCAGTTCCATTCAGTACATAACCCACTGTGTTAACTGCTTCAGCCTAGAAATGCTTGGGCATACCCAGGCGCGGCTCGTAATTAAAGGCTCTGAGGCGGAGCCGCCCCAAAAAAATATTTGAAATATATGTATCAACAACAGATTACAGAATTATAATCATCAGAATTCATTTAGCATTTTTCCGTCACACGTATGTAAAGAATGAAGATGGATGTTTTTGGAACTGTTGATACTGAACGATGTTTTTCAATCGGGTAGTAGCCTTAAGGCTGCGCCTTGAGGTGTCGTTTAGCTCCATTTAGTGGAGGGTTGGGAGTGGGGGTATGGCTTCTATGGGCGTCTCGAAGGCTCCGAGCTTGTAGCCTAAGAGTGTCCTACCAACCTCCACACTACTTTCACGTTCTTCTGCTTACTTCAAAAAGAATAAAGAGTGGCTGAAACTCCACCAGCGAATCTCTTGCCTCGGTATATGTCTATTATGTTTTGGTGTGCGGTTTACCACTCGTTAGTTTTAGTGTTTTAATAGAATTTTAGATAACTTTTTGTTTCTGATATTGGCTGTTGTATCCGGTGTTAGAATAAGTTCGCAAATTTCTCACTAGAGTGCACTACAATGCGGTACCGTAAAGTGTCACCACCTAGCGAGAGAGTTGCGAATGATTTAAGAAAAAAGCACGCGAAATATGTCCCGTTACTTCCGAATTCCGATTCTGCTCTCGCTGATTTGAGTTTGCGGTTAATGTGTTTTATTAGTTTCGTCTTTTGTGCGTGTATTGTGGCTAAGTTTTAGTGACTTTTACTTCAAAATGATCTGCTAGAATCGAGTTATGAAGTATGCCTCAATCTCATAAGGAGTGAGTGAACTGTCGCAGACAAATTACCTCGCAATCGAAGTTGACGAAACGACTGACTGTGCAAATTTGTCTTCATAATTCGCTATGAATTACTGGGGAAAATAAATGAAAGATTTATTTCCTTTGTACGAGCGAAAAGCCACACTGCAGAGAATGTAACTGCAGCAATTCTCTGCGAGCTGGAGAAAATGAATATACATCAAAAACCGGAAAAACTGATAGCTCAGTGTTACGACGGTGCTCCTGTTATGAGTGGCCGCAATAATGGAGTTCGGATAAGAATGAAAGAAGTGTATCAAAATGCGCACTTTATTCACCGTTACTCATAATTATATATTACACCTCATGTTTACAATTGAAATTATTATAACATTAAGCAAGCAGTGTAGTTTATCCACACCACTTTAAAGATTCCTGCAAACGGTTTCATTTAGTACTGTTTATTGCGATAAAGTCTTGAGACGTAATATCAGTAGATAAAAGCTATCAGAGGGCTTTATGTTGGTTTTTGCCTTTGATTTTTAATTGCTTCTGAAACAGGAAGGTGTAGTACGTAAAGTTTCAGGTGAAATATGACATTGCACCCCCCCCCCCCTTTCTGGAAATCGTCGTGGTTACAGACTGATACGTAGCTCGAGGTCTAGGTTTGTTCCGATCGGTAAATGTCAGAGCCTTCCTTAGTATGAAAACCACGAGCCGCGCCTGGGCATACTTGAAATCATTGAACGTGCAGCTTTTACGAGGGTGTGCATTTCTCTCTCAGCTCGTCCATTTTGCTATGGTGTGTACACAGTGCTCCTTTGATGGGTTATTCCATTTTCCTTCAAATATGTACGTAAATCACCATTCATGAACTCCAGTCCATTATCACTCCTTAGAACTTTAATTTTTCGGCCAGTTTCTCTCTCAGCTTTTGCAATAAAGTTTTTTATCAAGCATTTGTTTCGTGAAGCATACTTTGCGAAAACCTGAATAGTCATCCTTCAAAAGCAAGAAATAGCTCGCACCTCTCCATTGGTCCACAAATGTCTGCATGAATTAATTCAAGTGGGGCACTGGCTCTTGACGTACTGATGGGGAAGGGTAAGCGATGTTGTTTACCTGCCAAACACTCTTCACAAGTGACAAAGTCGTCAATGAAGGCCACTCCTTTACGAGACAAAAACTCTTTCACATGTGTTATACTCTGATGGCACAATTTTTTATGCCAAACACTCAAGTTTTCAACACTCTTTGACAGATTAACCAGACTAAAGCTTGTTAACTCACTCACACCATCAGTACCAACAGTTGAAAAGTCACTAATTCCTTTACTGCCAACAGCTGCCTGCATTTTACTTGCACACGTCAAAGTAACCATTGACAGTTCTGACTGTGTTCCATTCAAGGAAAACAACATACGATACATTTTATTAACACGTATGGACAGTGCACGAATTTCGCCTCTACTGTTCAAAAACTCACATTGCTCGTTGTTCGAAACAAAATGCATGCCTTTGTCCAAAACAGTTCCTACCGAAAACAAATTGAATTTTAGTTCAGGCACAAAAAGCCTACCACTAAGTACCGTTTTGATAAACTTAACACTGTTCCACGCATACAGTTCCACAGTAGCGCGCCCTATCACGTCAAGAAGCTTACCATCACCCACAGTAACTTTCACTGGGCTTCCCACTTTGCTCAGTTCCTTGAACAGTTCTCTCTTATTGCACATATGCTCACTAGCACCTGTATCCATAAAGCAATAATCTTCTTGCTCAGTTTCTTCACTTGTACACATAAAGGCATTTATGTCCTGAGTCTTTTTGCCTTCCTTAGACTTTAGCAGTCTGCAATCCGCCTGTAAATGACCCCTTTTCTTACAATAATTCCAGCTTCTCGTTTCTCTCTTCGTTTTGCTTTTACGGTCCTTTGCAAAATGACCCTGTTTACCACAAGCGTAACAGGTAATTTTTTGCTGCCTGCTAACACTCAAAGCTACCGCCGGCTGATCGCCCTGATTATTTCTCTCTTCCTCAATTAGCAATCTTGAAGTTAACTCGTCAAGTGTCTGTTTCTCAAAGGGAACGGACTCCCATGCCGAACGAAAATGTTTGATGACCATTCCATGATAAACAGGACACAACATGAATTTTATAATTTATTTTTTCGAAGCAAAATTTCTGCTCCACATCTACTATAGGAACATGAATTAATATAAACACTTTGGTTTCATTCTTTTTTTTTTTTTTAACTTTCAAGAGTGTTAGGTCTGTTTTAATATGGCTTGTGTCAATTGTTTCTAAGATGAGCAAAGTTGCATCGTTTGCTGGTCACTGAGCTCCTTACCATACATTGTTGTCCAAGGATTTTCCTGTTCCAAGTAATAGGCAAACTTCTATTTTAAATGAATTTTATTGCTACAGTTTCATAAATACAATAAATAATTATGTATTAAAGGAATTAAAGTAATGAACCTAAGTGTCCCACACGTGACTCAAAATATAGATTTTGTTGTGTTCTGCATACAAATGTATTGTTTCAAAGGGGTTTGGTTAACTTTTTTCTACACTGACAGTCAACAATTACCTTATCAAGCTTTGGCAAGTTTAAATCATTAATAGTAAGAAATATACAAATTTTTGTTACTGTCCCACACGAGACCATACAATATGGAATTTTATTTAACTTGGTTTTATTGTTGATGTTATGATGCCTGGTTGTAATGGAAGTGTCAAACAAATCAGTTAGTGCCATAAAAATGAAGAAAATGGGGGAAAGATTGAAAACTGAGAATCCAAACTACCAAAAACAAGAAAACAAAAGAATTGCAGACTTAAAGAAAAGGAAGAGAAACACCATGAATGAGAAAGAAAAGGAAGAATTAAGGAGATATGAAAGGAACAGAAAGAGGCTATAGGGAGCAAAGAAAAAGCAAGATAATTTCACTGCTTCTAACAGCAGTTTGATGACACAAAATAAACCTAGTCCTTATTTTTGCAAGGCAACATTGTCTAAAGCTGTCTGGAGAACAGCTCGGTCATTACCTACATCGCCAAGGAAACAACAAGCCGTAGTTACAGGTTTGGCACAACACTTTGGCGTGAAACGAATGAATGGAATGGAGGAAGATCTTTCAAGCAGTTGTGAACAAACTGTTTATTCAGTAGTCACCAGATTCTTTTTCCGAGCAGATATTGTTTACAGTCCAGGAATGAAAGATGCTATTACAATTTCAGAAACATTACTTAACAATGTTTCTAAAAGAAACCTTCTGAATTTTCAGAGAGGAAAACCCAGACATCAAGATTGGCTATTCAAAATTTTGTAGCATTCGCCCGAAGAATGTGTTATTACTGAAAGAAACTCCATCTGACCAATGCAAATGCAGAATTCATGAGAATTTCATTCTGAAACTAAATTCACTTTCTCCGAAGTGTACATACTCATCAGAGTTCTGGAAAAATATATTGTGTAATAATACACTGGACTCTCTTCGCTGGAAGAATGTGTGTTATCGTTGTTCAAATGGGAAACTAATGCCTGGCCCAAGTCAGCCAAATGATACGGTTATTTGGAAAACATGGGAAAAGAATAGTGAAGGAAGGGTACAACTTTCGGTTAAAGAAACCTGCTTGGGTGAACTTTTTGAATTAGTGATTTCTGACCTCCCTGCAGTGATGGACCGTGTTAACACTACACGAATACAGCAGAATGAGTTTGAATGTGATAAAAGAGAAGGTGATACACGTATACTTCAGATTGACTTTGCAATGTCTTTTAGCTGTGAGTATCAAAATGAAATTCAAAGTGTTCTTTGGTCACGTACCAGTGTACTTCAATTTACTGCAGCTGTTTTCTACAAGGGGAAATGTAAAACTTACCTAATTTGTTCTGATTGCCAGTCTAAAGACAGAACACTGTGTTTGTGTTCATTGACTTCTTATATGAAGAAATAATTCGCAGATCAGGTCGTGACCAGCCAAAGTTGGAAATAATTTGGAGCGATGGGCCATCAACAGAATTAAAAAAAAAAAGTACATGATAAGGGTGCTCCAGATACACTCTAAGAAATACAATAGATTGTTTGGGTGGAAGTACTTTGCAACTACCCATGGAAAAGGAGTAATTGATGATATTGGAGGCAAAGTTAAACGGTTGGTTAGGCAAAACATGATGGCACAAGGAGACGGATGTATTGTTCAATCAGCCAAAGATTTTGCTGAAGTGGCCTCACAGATTGTTAGTAGAACCCATATATTTTATGTGGAAAAAGATCATATACTTACTGCCATCTCTTCTGAAAAGCCCTGGGAAAATGTAGTTGCACTCCCTGGCGTAAAAAGTTGCCATGTAATTTTGTGCAAGAAAGAAGTTATTACGTGCAAGAAAAATGCACTGGCTGCACCAAATACAGTCATTTCAAATAGACCAGCCACTGAAGTACAGAAAGAAGACCTTTCCTGTGGGCAGTGGGTTATCGTGGCTTATGAAGTTAACCGGTATCCTGGAATGATAGTGTAGGTGCATGCTTGGGGCAAAATTGAAGTTTCAGTGATGATTCAGACTGGAGTTTTAAATTACTTCAAATGGCCATTTGCTATACCCAAGAAGAGATTGTTAAGAAACTTCAGGCTCCAGAGTTGTGAATAACTGAGGACTATGTAAGTTTTCAGAGTTTGTGTAGACTGAAGTGAAATTTATTTGTCGTCGTGCCATATGTAGATTTAAATTACTTAATGTCAATTGATATTCACTGTTTTAGCTATATCTGTGTGTTTTTTCTTCATTCTGTTAAATACTGTTAATGCATATATTTTTTGACATTATCTGTTTCTTAGTTTCTCCTACTAGTGAAAAAGTCCCACACGTGACTTCTAATGTCCCACACGTGACCAACAGAAAAAAAGCCCAAAACTTCAAGGACTAATTATATTGTCACGTTGCAATGGAAGTAGGCTTGACTTCGAAGGCAACTAAACACAGCACTTATACTAAAAGCACGTTTATTACGAACTCAACATACACACAGCACTGACTGTCTCTCAGGCAGAGTGCTCTGCTATTTATACACAGACAGAATTTACCAGAAATTAGACGAACAGTTGACATAATAAACAAGAAGAATTTACAAGTGAACATAAGAAAGATGTAGAACCTTCTGGAATTGTTAATTACAAAGAAATAAATTTTTGCCGGTGGGCGGGATTGAACCGGTGACCTTCTGCTCCACAGTCCGTGACGCTATCCCCTGCGCCACGCCGGCAGTTGGTGTTTGTGGTCTCTCGCGGCATTGCTCCCTCTCCTGGAGAAACAGCGACCCGCTGTTATGATCCCTGTGGAGCCAATTGCAATGTCCTGGATCTTGACCGTGTCATGGGTCCTCTGTATGACAGTTCCCTTCTCCGCGATTATCGACGACAGACGTTCCTGTCGTGGCTTTATCAGGAACATTACCGTCCTTAAGGTCCTTGAACAAGAAGCCATTGTCGTCTACCTGCTGTTCAGGATCGTAGTAAGGCTTCATGCGCAGGACGTGAACAATGTCTCTTCGTTTTTGACGTTTCGACGACGGCTCATAATCCTCAACTTCGTATGTGACGTCTGACAGGCGGCGTATGACACGATACGGACCAAAGTATCGCTTCAATAACTTTTCTGACAGTCCAACCTTCCGTACAGGGGTAAAAATCCATACCTGCGCTGTACACAACAGGTCGGTGCTTGTCGTTATACCGCTGACGGTCCTTCTCCTGGGCGTCCAGTGTCCGTATGCGAGCCAGCTGTCTTGCTTCTTCGACCCTGGTGATGAGCTGTTTAACATAGTCATCCTGAGTGTCGTCTGGTTGGAATGGGAACAGTGTATCCATTGTCGTCTCAGCTTCACGGCCATGGAGCAGGAAAAACGGAGTGAAGCCTGTGGTGTCTTGTCTTGCGGTATTGTAAGCAAATGTCACGGCTGGCAGAATTGTATCCCAATCCTTCTGCTCAACATCGACGTACATCGACAGCATGTCGGCTAACGTTTTGTGAAAACGTTCCGTAAGACCATTTGTCTGAGGATGGTATGCAGTTGTCATTCTGTGGACAATGTTGAACTGTGACATTACCTCTGATACTAGTTTTCACTGGAATATTTTTCCACGATCAGATATCGTGACACGTGGTGCTCCATGCTTCAAAATAATGTCTTCTACAATAAATTTTGCGATCTCTGGAGCTTCTGCAGTCGGCACAGGTTTGGTGACAGCGTAGCGTGTGAGGTAGTCAGTGCAGACTATTATCCAACGGTTACCGGTTGTCGACTTTGGGAACCTCCCTAATAGATCGATCCCAACTCGGTGGAATGGAGCTGCTGCTGGCGGAATCGGTACGAAATGTCCTGGAGGTAATTGCGGCATATGCTTCCGTCACTGGCACTCTTTACAGTGACTCACATAGTGCTTGACAGATCTGTAGAGACCTTTCCAGTAATACCTGCGTCTGATTCTGTCTAGGGTCTTTACGAATCCCAGATGACCGGATATTGGAGCATCATGGAAATATTTGAGAATAGCTGGCTGGAGATGAGCTGGAACAACAAGTAGCCATTTAGGGCCCAGTGGATCGTAGTTGTTCTTGTACAATGTTCCGTTTATAAGTTGGAACTCTCCATTGGTCGGTTCTCCTTTCTCCAAGGCCTCTATCATTTTTAATAGTGTTGGATCTTCCCTCTGTTCAGCTGTAACGTCATCTAATTCAGTGAGAGCTGAAGTTTCATTAATGCTGTTGTGTTCCACTAATGGATTCCTCGAAAGGCAGTCGGCATCCTTGTGTTTGCGCCCGTTCTTGAATACCACTGTGACATCGTACTCTTGGAGTCTTAGTGCCCATCTTGCTAGTCGACCTGATGGATCCTTCAAGCTAGTCAGCCAACACAAAGAATGGTGGTCTGTCACGACGGTGAATGGTCTGCCGAATAAATATGGCCGGAACTTGTTGATTGCCCAGATAACCGCGAGACATTCTTTTTCAGTTGTAGAGTAGTTTATCTCGGACTTTATGAGTACTCTTGACGCATAGGCTATCACTTTTTCGGCACCTTCCTGAACTTGTACAAGCACTGCACCAATCCCATAGCCACTGGCGTCTGTGTGAAGTTCTGTTTCTGCATTCTCGTCATACAAGGCTAGCACTGGTGCGGAAGTTAGAGCCTCCTTAAGTGCTCGAAAAGCTCTTTCTTTTGTCTCATCCCAGTAAAATTTGGCGCCTCCCTGCAGAAGATCTTGTAATGGACGTGCCTACTTACAAAATCCTTTTATGAAACGTCGGTAGTATGAGCACAGCCCGAGAAAACTTCCCACATCACGAATGTGCTGAGGAGTTGGAAATTCAGTGACTGCCCTTACTTTATCTGGATCAGGACGGACACCATCTCCGTTGACTAGGTGCCCCAGGATTTTTATCTCTTTGGCGACGAAGAGGCACTTCTTTGGATTGAGGTGGAGACCTGCAGCCTGAACACACTTTAACACAGTTGACAGGCGACTCAGATGTTCTTCAAATGTTTTCAAGAAAACGACAATGTCATCTAAATAGCAGAGGCACGTCGTCCACTTAAGGTGTTGAAGCAAGTTGTCCATCATGCGTTCGAATGTGGCATAATCCAAATGGCATTACTTTAAATTCATAGAGACCGTCAGGCGTAATAAAAGCCGTCTTCTCCCTGTCAGCTTCGTCAACCTCGATTTGCCAGTAACCTGTCAGCATGTCCATAGTTGAGAAGTACGTAGCTCCTTTCAAGCAGTCTAAGGTGTCGTCAATACGCGGCAATGGGTAGACATCTTTCTTTGTGATTCTGTTCAGCCGCCGATAGTCGACACAGAATCGCCACGTGCCATCCTTCTTCTTTACGAGGACCACCGGAGACGACCAAGGACTCTCCGAAGGTTGAATAATGTCATCTCGCAACATCTTCTCCACTTCCTCCCGAATTATTCGTCTTTCAGCTGGCGACACTCTATAAGGACGCTGACTAATTGGCGGATGATCCCCAGTATTGATACGGTGCTTTATCGTGGGCCGTTTCGTCTCACTTTTCCCCTGCTGAGGTGTGAATGCACCCGAAAATTGGCGTAGTATACCTAATACCCACTGGCGTTGTTCCTTGGTCAGTCCAGGCCCTATTGGCAGTTCCACGTTTGTTTCCTCCAGCGTGTTGTCTGTACTAATAGCAGGGCATGGGTCTTCATTGATGACGTTGAGCTCACCGTCCTGGATTGGTTCAGCTGCCCGATACACATTCCCTTGGGGACAAGGAAACACAGTTGTGTGTTGTCTTCTGTCCTCCAGACATCTGTTCTTCTGCGGGGCGTCATAGTTACCAGGGGATTTGGCTGTGGTCGCGTCGGTCGGTTTATGGGCTGCCGTTTGGCGGCTGCAGCGTAAGTCATAGCAGGGCGATGCCATTCTTCACGTCGGGTGTGATTGACGGGGCAGACAGGAGCTAATGTTTGAAATACCTAATCCTCAGCAGCGTCGGCTACCTCGTGACTTACAGGGCTCACATCTATGGCCATAATCTGATGCTCGCTCAGTCTAATAGTCCCGGCTGCTATGCACTGTTGTAATTCTTCTCTCACGATTTGTCGTATGAGAGAAGCGAAGTCGTGCTGGTCTTCCACAACGGCCATAGGGACTACATTTGGGAGTCTGTCATACCTTTTGCGTTCAACCCTCCTTTGTTACATCTCTTCAATACGCTGGCACCACTTGATGAACTCTTCTGTCGTAGCGACGTCTTTTATCAGAAGAGCTTGGTACATATCTTCTGCAATTCCCTTCATCAGGTGCGTGATTTTGTCCGCTTCGGTCATGTTCGGATTGACTACATTACACAGGGCCAAAACACTCTGTATGTACGATTGTGTAGGCTCACCATGTCGTTGGGCCCGGTTCTTCAGTTGTTCTTCTGCCAAGCAGATTTGTCGCTGGCGGTCTCCAAACGTCTTCTTAAGTTCCTCCTGTAACGTCTCCCAGTCATTCAACTTGTCTTCGTTGTTTTCGAACCATTGCTGGGCTGTTCCATCCAGGTAGAAATAAACGTTGGCCAAATACATCGTATGATCCCACCTGTTGTACTTGGCGACTCGGTCGAACCCTTTTAGCCATTTGTTGGGGTCCTGTCCAGCATCTCCAGAGAACACTGACGGGTGTCTGATGTGCAGCTGGTTTATTGCTGGTTTCGTCTCCATCGTTCTTCTGATAATACGGACTTTTGGAAGGATGTACTCGGGGTATCCCTTGTATTCCAGTTCCAGTCCGTGTAAGCGACGGCTTTTACGTTGCCTAATCGGAGCCACGGTGATGCAGCTGTTGCACAGTGTACCCGGCGCCTCCACCAAACAATGTCACGTTGCAATGGAAGTAGGCTTGACTTCGAAGGCAACTAAACACAGCACTTATACTGAAAGCACGTTTGTTATGAACTCAACATACACGCAGCACTGACTGCCTCTCAGGCAGAGTGCTCTGCTATTTATACACAGACAGAATTTACCAGAAATTAGAAGAACAGTTGACATAAGAAACAAGTAGAATTTACAAGTGAACATAAGAAAGATGTAGTACCTTCTGGAATTGTAAATCACAAAGAAATAAATTTTTGCCGGTGGGCGGGATTGAACCGGTGACCTTCTGCTCCGCAGTCCGTGACGCTATCCCCTGCGCCACGCCGGCAGTTGGTGTTCGTGGTCTCTCGCGGCAATATTTTCAACGTAATTAGGTAAAACTATTCTATTTTTTGCAAGGGTTTAGGATAAAAATACTGCAAACTTAAAGCACTAGCAGATGGGCTGAATTTCTCAACAGAATTCAGTATTGTGGCACCTTGGTAAATTACGTGTGTCCCACACGTGAGCATTATATAGCCTTCTTTTTACAAATAAAAACTTGACATAAAATAACTTTTAATAGCTCAAAAATATCAATCACTGTCAGCACTTTCCATGGACATATGACATTTTTAGTTTCAATTATGCACTTCATTTTTCATGACAATAAGTAAATGAAAAACTAGTACAAATGTCCCACATGTGACCATGTTTCAGGCAATGACATCAACACCTTGGTAATTATCATTTTCTCAGAAAGTGGTTCACCCGCTTGTTTCAATTTCGTGTTGATTTCTTCAAACTTCGACATAACTGTAGCCACCGAGTCATCACCAAATTGGAGTGAATAAAACTTTTGCTGAAGTAGATGAATACTCACTGCGGACTCCTCGTACACAGTTTTCAGTTCAGCCCACATACCAGCTGACGACGTACAGGATAGTAGGTGAGTGAGCGGCGCTACCCCCACGGTAAGTTCCTGCGCCTTAGCGTCCTTTTCCAGCCACGCCTTTTCTTCAGCTACTTTCTCCGTCGGAGGCTTAATTGCAACGCCTGTTACAACATCTAAAAAACCTTTTCCTCTTAATATCACTTCCATATGAAATTTCCACACAGTCCAATTGTCCCCTCCAGATAATTTCAAGCACGTATTTGTATACTGTTCCATTGTGTCACATAAAAACAAACGTCACTTGTCTCAAAATCGTTCTTACACACGAAAACTCTGCCGTTGCTCACAAAAAACAGACTTATTCATCTGGGCCCATAACCTGTTAGCAAATGCAGTAAAAGAAACTGTTAATAAGTCTGATTTTGCACGGTTTATTACAAAAATAAATTACGATACACACTGAAGGCGGATGACAACAAACACACACAAAAACACAGATGCTACGCAAGAACCAAAACACACCTCAGAAGTTAACATAAGAAAAGATCATAATTAGTATCTTTGCTTTAAAAAAATAATATTCACATTGTACCTTTAACAGTTTCTTTCAACAATGAGGAGGACAGTAAATGTATTAATAATAACGAACAAACACAAAAGGGAATTTTTCTTTGTGAGGTTCATAGTAAACAAGAACAAGATATAAAATTTAATAAGAAGTATAAAAATAAAACATTTTGAACAATAATAATAATAGTCGTGGTACCTATAATCATTATAGTGCTAATTCAGTGCAGAATTCCACACAAACTGAAAATAATAACTGGGTACATCAAAGTAAGACGACAGAAATTACGTCAAAGGGAAACAGAGAACATCTTGGGAAAAGGGTCCATTCTCAAGATGTAACACAGTAATTTCGGGCCTACAAGTTGATTTTCAAACTTTTTTTACGCTTAAGGCACCCACCAAGGATTGGCTACTTCAAGAGGATATGCCTAATCCAGTAAGTACACCTTGCATTATGAAACCAATAATAAATGGTAGTGTGTTCGACATACCTGTTGAAATTTTAGTAGACGGTGGTAGTGAAATTTCAATCATACCTCACAGTTTATACGAAGAAATATCAAAACACCGTTCACTTCTTACTTTACCTGTTAGTGGCGTAAATGTTTTAGGTATTACTGGTATAAAACGTCAGCCAGTAAGAATAGAGAGACAGATTCCAATAAAACTTAACGATGTGTTGTGTACATTAGCTTTATTGGTGGTACCTAAAATTAATGTGGATATTTTGTTCGGTGTCGATTGGTAACAGAAATGCGAAGTTGTAATTAACTTTAAATGTAATGTGGTTGCAGGCAAAGTTAATGACGAGGAATTCTGTTTACCATTTGTAACAAAAGACAGCGATATCGATACATCAAAGTCGATGCATTTAAAATCGACAGTGCAAACTATATTATTAAATGAAGTGCCTGGTCGAAGTGCCTAGCGTGTACTCTTTGGACGAAATTAAGTTAAAAGCTTATGCAGTGTTCACAACCGTACGATAATTATCGTACGTGTACGATAATTTCGTGCCTGCGTACGATGTACGAAAGAATGTTACTATCGTACGCAGATGTACGATAATTTCGAACGTAATAAAATGTAACAATACATTGTCTCTTCAAAGATTTTTCTCCCACCCCTACTGGAAAATTACTTTCGTAATTAAACTTATCGCTTTAATCATCTCAGTAGCTACGAACGGCTACTTTCGTAATACAGCTCGTCGATTTAATAATCTTGTGGCGGCCGCCACTCCCCATGCAACTCACTGACGGATTCTCCAAAGCGATGTAAATTGTGCCCTTAGTTTTATTTGCACGCTTGTTTATCCTGCACGCTCGGCCAGCATGGAATTTCAGCAACCTAGCTCCCCTTCCAAGCCCGTGTCCAAATGGTAGAAGGGGGTTCTGCAGTGCCGGCGTTTCGTGGCGACGACCAGTCGGCCCCGAGCAGTGCAGAGCAGAGCAGCAGGGGAGTCCAGCTCCCACATGGCCATGACCAAACCACCTCATGTAGTCGCGAGCAGGAGTCACAGGCGTGCCCCCCCCCCCTTTTTCTTTTATTCAGTGCAAAAAAGTTATTGTTCCATGTAATTTTATTGTAATAGTTGGTTAGAGTAATAAATTCGTTAATTTCACCTGACTGTAACCGTCAGTCAGGTAGTTGGTGCAGTTTATAGCTTTGCCACAATCTCAGTGACTGTGAGCGTCCACCGATCGGAGAGCGACGATGTAGTTCCGTAATAATTTGATTGTTCAAGTTCGCTCTTTATATATTCGCGTTACAATGCTCCTAGTTACGTTAAAGTGCTTGAGGCATGCTTAGTGGTGCTGAAGTTTCACGCATTTCCTTAAACAATGCGTCATTCTGACAAGAAATTTTAACTGGACGAGTGATTGATTTTGGCTTGAGAAGTAAGTACGCGGATATCTCTCAAATACGTCAGTTCTTCGGCTGCGTATTATATGTAGATTTATCGTTATACTCTATGATTTTTTTCTTTGTATGTGCCATGCCTTCCATCAGCATTTTCCCCCTTTTATTTTCTCTCATTTATTGTAGCAGATCATAGGGAAAGGGATCAGGTGTTATAACTTATTTGGCGGTACGTGCAAGGAAACATGTGAGCGGAAATGATGACAATGCACAGTGTGCGTGCGACTTGGCCGCCTAACGTGTCGCGCACTGATCAGCTGCTAAGGTTTAGATTTATACCGAACCAACACTCATTCATGAACACGCGTTTCCCAGACGATCGTCTACAAATGCATAAGTACTTACTAGCAAGGAATACGACGACACTTAGTTCCGTTATGGAACTATTGTGTCCCAATTGTTAGATCGGTGGCATTGGCAGCAATCGGAGGAAGGAGAAAGTAAACGCAGTCTTTCCGATGAAGCCGATATCTAACGGAATTTAACCAGGAGCAGTCACACAACTTTTCCTGGAACGGTTTTATACGTTATGCATAAAACAATTTTTTAAAACCGCTCTTCATTCAGAAAAAGTAATATATTTTGCAAGAGACAGACTACAGTATGGTATAAGGTATACAAAATCAGATTTGCTAGTAAATATTATGTATTATGGTCATTTTGCAGGTAAGTACGATAATTTTGGTTAAATACGGTGCATTTACGATAATTTTACAGCCCGGGTACGATAGTTCCCTCGTTTCAGGTTGTGAACACTGAACTTATGAGTCACTTTTACTTTCCGATTATCAGAAAGAGAATTTATTCAATATTCTTAATAAATATACAGAAGCGTTTTCTGATAAACCAGGGAATCTGGAAGGTTACGTTTGTTCTTTTAAGATGAAGGATACTAAACCGTTTTATTGCGGACCATATCCTATACCTCTAAGCATCAGGATAACAGTACATAAACTTACACACACATACATGAGACTTAGGTTTTAATAATGGCGGAGAGGTATGTTTAAATACTATGGAAAATGTATAGAATATATGTGGGTAACATATTCACTAGATGAGATGAAAACATGTTGCAGGTCTGTGTCAAAACGGTATATAACCTACAATGTTGGTATCGTCTTAGTCATACTGCAATGTTAGACTTTAGTTATCGGTTTTGTTGACGAACATTGTTACACGTGAGTGAACAATTGATGACTTGCCAGCGGAAGCTTGTTTAGATGCAGCGGCGTGGATATTTGACACAGTCCATATCACAAATCATTTCGAAGCAACAAAGTTGTGCCTCTGAATCACAATATAGATCTAATGTAATGGTTTAGGCATTACTCATAGAATGTAGTGTATATGAAACATTCAACATCAGGAAACAAAGTGATAAGTGACATATTAGTTTCTTTACTCACTGTACACTTGTTTCGGGTGTGGGGAAGAAGGGAGAAGGAGAATTACGAGTGCACATTAGTATTTAAAGTGAAAAGGTAAGACAGAAAATAAGCTGGGGAAGGGACATTTGAGGCATAAATAAGAAGTGAAGTAGGTGGAAAGGAGCTGTCCTCAGTGAACTAAGAGGTGAAGAGAGTGGTTGTTGTGGGTTATTAGTAGGGTAAGTAGGCCCGAGAAAGAGGCTGCTATCCTAGGTCAGCAGCCTAAAAGAGAGGATCTGACAATTCCCAAAGGGGTGTACAGTCAAGGAAGGCCTTGATGTCACCTAAGGAATAGACAAGATAGGATGGCTATTCCAAATATTTTTGTATTTTTTTTTTTTTTTTTTTTTTGTTGAGGCAGCAATGTGTTACCTATCTTTATGTTGAATTGAAACCTCAAGTTCCCAATTAAAAAGATTACCCAGGAATAAGTTGAATATCTATAGAAAAAGAATTTACAGTGCATTTTCCTTATTTCGAAAGAGGTATGAGTGAGATTTCATAGAGGAGAAACTTAAAAGAAATTAATTTATGTTTGAGCTTAACTATGTAATGAAGTTACTTATCTAGTGAAATATAGATTTCCTGATGGCTTTGAATGTTAAAATTAAACAAAAAATAAGTTGCCACCACTAATACTTAATGCAACTACTTACATTATTTGTTATGGATAAAAGATTATACTTTGTATGTAAATGTGTATTGGGAGGTTGAAGTAAACAATTTGATATCTGAGTGGGGAGATCTGTAGTGTAACATTGTACACTACTGGTTTCTAGCTCGACCCAAGATATTCAAATAGTTTATGTTATAAGGGGTTTTGCACTGTGTGAGCAAATACTGCCAGACGGAATTTATTTCCGCAGGTTTTGGTGGGTGAATTTGTGCTCACTGCCATGGAGTAAAAGAACTGCACACTGCCAAGGAAGAGAGAAGAGGTTATTTGAAGATGACTGTTGTTTTATGAATTAAAGCAATTGTTATTCTTAATTAGGATTTCGTTCAGTCCATATAAGAATCAGAAATGTAAAACTGATGTAGTTCTTAACAAAGAAAGAATAAAGTTTAATGTTATTGGAAAGAATAGTTATCTTTCAAATATAGATATGGACAAAATTTCCAGGTGTCCTGATAACCGTATCAAGCAACTTTGGATACTAGTCTGATTATAACAACTATTTCTTTCAATACAAGGTACAGACTAGCCAGACCTTGTGGGAAGAACAGCTTGAATTATATATTATATTCTGAAATGAACAAGCAAAAATATTATTTGTGCTGTGGAAATACTGAAAGAAAAATACACAGTCACAGCACAACTTGCACCACTGTGGTCGGTGTTGGCTTCATGTCTATCTTTACTACAATAATGCGTTCACTATGCTGTTCATAATAACTTACCCGCATTCCTATTTTCTTATTCATTATGAGACCTACTCCTGCGTTACCACAAACTGATTTTGTATTTATAACCCTGTACTCACCTGACCAGAAATCCTGTTCATCCTGCCACCTAATGCCCACTATATCTAACTTCAACCTATCCATTTCCCTTCTTAAATTTTCTAACTTGCCTAAGCGATTAAGGGCTAGAAAATTCCATACTCCAACCCCTAGAATGTCTGTTTTGTTTTTCTTGATGACGACATCCTCCTGAGTACCCCCGCCTGGAGATCCGAATGGGGGACTATTTTACCTCCGGAATATTTTACCCAAGAAGACGCCATCATCATATTTTATACAGTAGAGCTGCATGTCCTCGGGAAAAGTAATGGCTGTAATTTCCCCTTGATTTCAGCCGTTCTTAGTAACTGCATGGCAAAGCCACGTTAGCTGGTGTTAAAAGGCAAGCTCAGTCGATCATCCAGACTTTTGCCCCTATAACTACTGAAAAGGCTGCTGCCCCTCTTCAGGAACCACATGTTTGTCTGGCCTCTCCACAGATACCCCTCCACTGTGGTTGCACCTATGGGACTGCTATCTGCATTGTTGAGGCACGCAAGCCACCCTACCTCGGCAATGTCTGTGATTCATGGGGATGGCCAGACAAGTTACAAGAAAGATTTATGCTCCAACACAATGTAAGGTGTGCAAGTTCCTCCTTGAATCCAGAAATTTCATTAAATTACGAAGTAGCTCAAAGAAAACAGAGAGTATGTTTTGAAATTTTGGTATAAACAGAACATCAGGTTCAAAGGCTGAATTTGTGGAGATCAGCAGAGAAAAGTGAATTGGACACAAGATGAAAGTTTACAAGAGAATTGAAAATCATCTTGTTAAATCCTGAATTGTTATAATTAAATAATATGCAAATTTCCAAGATATTGTGCAAATTATTTTAATAATCTCACATGAAAATGCTTCTGTTGGGGAAGGTTTTTCTGTAAACTGAAATTGTTGTTGAAAATCAAACAAAAAAACTCGTAACTCAAAGATACATATTGTAATGATACTGCTGGCCCTCTTATCTCATTGTTATCGTACGATACCATCTGCCTGGTCCTCTCATCTCAACATATCTTACGATACCGTCTGCGTCGGATCCGGAATCATGTGGTTTAATAGTGATATATATATTGCGTGTGAAGTTAAAAATGCAACAGCCAGCCTAGGAATCAGTGTAGGACAGTGTGTCGGTGATACTGTGATTAAAACAAGTGATAGATTTCATTAATTAAGAGATTCATATATTTTCTTTCCAGACAGTTCTATAAACAATAGTTGTGTCCTTGTATGTTATTTCAATAAATAGACAGACAAATTGTAAAAACTTTGGTAAAACATAAAAACGTGAAAATAAATAGCATTGTACATATGTTCGGCTCATAAACAAGTTGCAACGACCAGCTAATTGTGTTAATTATTGTAATAGTCAAATTTTCAATATTGTATTTCTTTGTATATATTGACTGAGGTGAGATTTTAAACCTAGTTTCAGAATTGCCTAAATATTTGATAGTTCAGTATATGTTAGGAACACTTATGATGTATTCATTAACAAGTTAATTGACATTTAACATTTTGGTTTGTTATGAAACAAAAAGTACAGTGATTTCGACTTAAAAAGATACACGCCATGTAAAATTACTGTATGTATAGTTTTCATTTTATATTGTGATTATTTTTGTGTACATGAAAAGTTTTCTTTGTATGTTTGTTAATTGGAAATTAGTATATTCAATTGTTATGAACAATGCATAATGTAAGGTCATTATTGCCGATGTTATATATTTGCCTCAACACCTTGCGTGGGGGAGTTCGAGTTTTGGCTTTTGTAGTGTGCTTTGGAAGCTATGTCAGTCTTTGTCTTAAAATGAAAGTACTATCAAGTAAGTTCTGTTGTATTGTGGATGTTTTGAATTTGTAATGTTTTGGTGGAGAAGCAGTTTGATTGCAAATTAAAAAAGAAGTGAAAAATTGTACATACGAGTATTTATTTCTACCACGATGCCCCAAGAGAATAATGTTGCAGAACCCCCATACATCGTAATGTTGAAAAGATAAGTATCGCTTGGAAGTGGTAGAATGAACTGTAATTAGTTAACAATCATGGAAACATTTTAATTTACAGAGCAGTCCAGGATGAAAATGGAGTTCAAGATTTCAACATTAACTAAAGTCTTTTAGCAAAGCACAGTCTTTGTAAAGATAGTATGAGACATAATGTGAATCAAGGTGAAAGAGAAAAGGATGAACAGTTATAGAAAGAACTAAAGGAAGCTGAAATTAAAGAATTAGAAACAAAAACAGCACATACCGTATTTGTGCGAATATGGGCTGCACCTAAACTTTTGACACGACATTATAGGGGAAAAAATCTCAAATATAGGCTGGCAGGTTTTTAATTTTTTTTATTTATTTGTCTAATGGAAGTTTCTCATAATCAGAAACATATTGTTTTGAACCCATCTTCTCTTTTCAACAAATTCAATAGAGGTTTTTTTCAGAGTTCATACGAGAGAAATGGTGTGTGTGTGTGTGTGTCACAATTTTTTGGCTTGTGAGTGATAATGGAAATTGGAAAAAGTACGAACAAGCTACACCACCAAACTTAAGCTTTATGTTGCCCAATAACAGTAAGGAATATCGCATTGGCATGTTTTATGGCCCATTTTAGATTTTCCTGTAGTTTTATGATCTTTTGGAAAAAAAAATCCAACAAAAATAATAAAAATGTAAATAATAAATTATGGACAATACAATTACGTCTCTTCTATTTGTGATGATATCTATGCACTCAAAACGTAATATTCTCTCTGATCACCAAAATTATTTTATATTTGAGTGTAGCTTTGACAAACATACAATTTCTCTGAACTTTTACCTTTTTGAACTATTATTTTAATATCTCTCCCATATTTTCATAATCTTTTTCCATTAAAATATATTATCAACTGTCTTGCCGTGGTAGTTTGTCCTCTTTTTCAAGTTTATTTTCTTTGCCTGCACCGGTTTATCAAGTGACAGTGTCAAATTGCTGCTATTTTTGCAAATATTTCTGAAATAGTGCGAGTTGTAGAAATGCAAAGTTATTGAGAATTTTCTCCTCTACAAATATGTTTATTCAATTTTCATCTCATTGTCAGATGAGTGGTTAAGAAGTTATCTCCAATTAAATTTTCTGCTGTCAAAAGATCTATTTTTTAGTGTTACTGGCATGTTTTGTCTAGAAAAAAAAGTTCTAGTTGCTGGTTGGGAACAATAATGTCTGTAAAATTTGGTGCCGATCATTTGAATGGATGCAGGAACATGCAGGAACATGTTACAGAGATAGACAGGGTCCATTCACCATTATTTTAGCAAAGATCTCTGAAACAATAAGAGTTATGGAAAAAGACAACATAAGGGAGCAAAACTGTACAGAATTTTCTCCTCTTCAAATTTGTTTATTCACGTTTTGTGCCAGATGAACAGTTATATTCATTTAAATTTTGAGCAGTCAAAAGGCAAACGCAAATTGGGCCAGAAATATTCGTTACTAGTGTACAAGTGAGGACAAAACTTTAAAGCTTCCTATGTAGAAAAAGACTTGCTTGACTTCATTTGGAAACATTCAAAGAAGGAACTGTGGTTTTTCTGTTATAATAGAAATGATTCACTTACATGGCTTCAAAGTAGCCTCAAGTTCCATGTACATTGTTTCTTGGAAATTATCCCCAAAAAATGAGACGGCAGTGAATCTGGTCATGATAAAATACATTATTTTAAAATGTAGCTTTTGAACTCAACACCGGTATTTTACCTACAGAAATCAGCTGTTCCGACCTCTTACATCCCATCACCACTCACTGTAGGTGTTGCCAACATAAACGTCACTCTAGACTTTTATCGCGAACATTAGCTTCATTGACCACATCAGATTAAAATTATTTCTGTACTTCGGAACTCTGTGTTACTTATTGCTTTTGTTTGAGAGTGCACAGACACGTTAAAACTGTTGTTTGCTATTGTTTACTGCGGTACATTGTGAGCCCATTCGATTTATATCAAAACAGCAACTTTCATGAATTGACCTGCGACCTGCTGTTTCAGTGAACGTGTACAAAAACATAGATGCTATTTTGCAAAACAGTTATCATTTTTAAAGACCATCTACTTTATTACATTTCCTCAAACCAAATAAACTCAAGCACGTAATTTTTGAAACTAATGATGAACGGGAGGGGTGGGGGGAGGATAGAATCTTGATTATAGGCCGCACCATGATTTTGCAAGCCAAAATTTGGAAAAAAGGTGTGACCTATATTCGAGCAAATACGGTATATTTATTGAAGCCTCATAGTTTCTTCGGTTTGTTCCCTTTAATCAGCGAGTTAGAAAGTGTGCGTCTGTGTATGTGTGTGTGTGTGTGTGTGTGTGTGTGTGTGTGTTCCTAAAAACAGAATTTAAAAAAAATTCAAAAGAGATAAAATGGCTGACCTCACACAGTACTGCTGATGAATGAAAATAGACATTAACATATTTGAGAAGTTACTTCTTCATCGGGTAGGAGAGAGGATGGCAGAGAGACGGGACAGAAGGGAAAGGTTACTCACAACCTCGGCCATGAGACAGGGAAAGGGGTGAAGGGTGCTAAGTGCCACATTTCTCCTGCATCCTATCTCCTACCTGACTAAGAAGTAACTTCTGAATGCTTGTGTTAACGTCTGTTTTCGTCGCCAGCCACTCTATCTATTTTGAATAATTTTTTCTTCCATCTCTTTATTTTTTATATTTTTCATTCCCTGCATATCATAATACAGTGTTTAATATTTTAAAAACATTGTAATTGTTATATGTGATTTACACTAACTACTAATGAAGTACTTTGTAACTGATTATGCATATTCTAACAATTACCAATATAACATTTTGGAAAAAGTGGGGTTTAGTCTCAAATTTAATCAAAGAAGGAACATGGAAAAAAATTGCCTTGAGAAAATCTTGAATTTGAAAATGATCAATTGATGGACACACTTAAATAACTGTTATATATATAATGCCTGCAGACACATTTGAAACTCCTATTTTCCACAAAAACACTTTTAATTAGATATCATCATTTTTCTGTCTCTTTTCTTCGAAACTGCAATATTTATTTCCTTAATTCAGTTACAAATTTGGATGTAGTAAGGGGGGGGGGGAGAATGATGTAGCAAATCTGTTTGCTCTGCTAAGTAAGAGGTAGAATAAAATAACAATATAATAAGAACAGTTTACAACTCACCGCAAAAACGTAACGAGTAGCTGCGATGGGCTGACACAGCCTTTCATAGCTCGTTGTTACAACTCTGTGGTGAGTTGTAAACAATCCTTATTATATTGACCAATTCCAGCCTCTAGTTTCCATTATTAGTACAATAAAATAACTTTTGTAGTATTCCACCTTGCATTACAATAAATAGTACACTTTACCATCTCTATGGAGAATTTCCATCATTAATCGAACAGTACATTTTATGTATGTTGGCTAAATGAGATGACTTTAATGACACTCTGAACAGCTCTATAAACAGTGAAAAGCAAATAATAATACTCATTGACCAATTTAAATGTTTCTTAAACTGTATTTTTAAAGTAAATCTAAAATGTGTTTAATAGCATACAGTGAAGTAATCTCTTAAATATTTTCCTTCCTTTTCTCGGAAGCAAACAGATTTGCTTTGAGTCAAATAATAGCTTACATGAGATCTGAAACACAATAATCTAAATATGAACAATTATTCTCCAAAAATAACTTTAATATATTTTAAGCTGCCATACAGCATGTGCCATTACAATCCTTGTATATTAATTACATATTTTCTCACATACATGTAGTAAGCATATTTTCATCTAAAAACTGAAAAATGGCTTCATAGTCTGATTAAGTACTTTTATATTCAGTAATCCCACTGAACAGACGGGAGAAAGAGGACAAACATGACTACACAGTGTTTCCTCTCACACATTATTAGACCTATTCACAGCATAACTCTTTAAATATTATACAACTATGTTAAATATAGTCTGAACAAAATCACATCACAATTATTCACACAAACATCCCTCATCTCTTAAATCATCTGCCATAAATTTGGTGAAACTGCAGCATAAGAACAGACACTATCTGCTTCTTTCTTTCCTAATTGTGAAGTAACACTTACATGAATAACTGCTAAAATATTAGCTGTCCAACACTGTTACAAATCCTTAACAATGTATTACACAGCCTCTGGGATTACAGAATTTTCCCCTTTGCCCATGTATATCATTTGTTCTACCTTACTCTTCCCTGTGCCAGCTTCCTTATTAGAAATCAGTTCATTATGCAACTGTATGTTTCTGTCTCTCATAATTGGTGTTGACGGAATACTATGTTGTTCCTGAAGTTTCTTGTAGTCACCCGAGTACCCGTGTCGAAGTATAGGTGTCTTGTAAGCTTTCACTTTCCTGACAGCCTTTTTCGTAGCACTCTCTTGGCGAATACATAAGACAACTACAGCAAACAGTATTATTATTATAAATATGATAGCAAATGAAGTTGTAGTTGCCACAACTATGGTCCACGTACTAGGTTCATCAGATATCTGGTTAGAATCAGAATCGACACGGATATCTTCCGATACTGCTTCGATGGCTTCATCGTAATTACTCAGATCGTTATCACTAAATGACCAACTATTTTTAGTGTCATCAGTTGTTTCGTAATTTATTACGGCACCTTCTTCTCCACACAGCTGTTTGAGGAAGAAGTCCCAGGCGTGTCTTGTATTTCCACCAAAGGTTATGATGTCATCATCAAATAGCTGCACGGACGGATCTGTTAGTTCCACAGACAACAGTGGCTTGATGTCAGCCCGAGCCAAGTAATTTACAAGATTTTTCATCGATTGACAATCTAGTGGGTTCTTGGAGACGTCAATGATTTCCAGTGCAGGCATATTTTCAAGATCACTTTTGTTTAAAGAAGTGATGTGGTTTCCAGAAAGGTACAGATGGCGCAAGCTTTTGAAGACTGGTACATTGGATTCTGTCACAGATGGGAATGACACCAGGCCACAAGAACTCAAGTCCAGATCCATGAGGGCATGAAGATTTGAGAATGCAAAAGGCGAGGCAGCAAGGAGAGGATTGCCTTTCAAATATAGTTTTGTAATTCTCGAGTCAGCAGGGAAATTGTATTTTTCTATGAATGAGAGCTGGTTATCAGACAAATCCAATATTTTCAAATTACTTCCAATTGCACCGTGCGGTAAGACCTTCAAATTGTTGCCCGCTAATTTCAGGATTGTGAGGCGATTCATATTTCTGAGACTAAAGACATCTAATTTTTCTAGTCCACAGTGAGAAAGATCCAAAGTTTCGAGAGATGAAAAGTCACCTTCAAATCCTCCCGCCGGTAATACTTTCATTGAAGGATTGTTTGATAAATCGAGATGAAGTAGCTCTACATTGTTTACAAATAAATTTTCAGGAAGTGGCCCTTCGAGTGAATTGTGTGAAAGGTCCAAAATTTGAAGATGGGTCAGTGGAGCAAATGCATTTATATCAATCTTATTTATGGCATTTCCTTCGAGATTTAATTTAGTTAAATCTGGAAAGCCAGAAAACATATCCCCTGTGATTATACTGAACTTACATTCGGACAAGTCAAGTGTTTCCAGTTCTGGTATTGAGATGTTATGTAAAGAGCTCAGAGGATTTCTTCTAATATTTAGTGAAACCAATTCACTTTCTCTGAAAACTTCTGGATCCAAATTTCCAATAAAGTTTTCAGACAAATCGAGTTCACTTAGTGAATAGATAGGCTTTAAAATATCTTTATGCAAAAGTTTGATCCCATTGGCTCCCAGATTAATGTAATCGAGATTCGGCATACGAGCAAACATAGTAGGGAGAAGGTTACCGAGACCACAGCCGTAGAGATCGAGCTCTCTGAGGGACTCTATGCTCAGGAAGTAATTTGCAAAAGGAGACTTTTCACTTTCCATCAGGCTTAACTGGTTGTATCTTAGTGAAAGAACTTCCAGCTGTGTGTTGTTGGCAAACATGTCAGGATGCAAGAGTATGAGGTCACTTCCACTCAAGTTGAGGTGCATCAGACCCTGCAGGCTGGAGAATGCGTTCTCGTGTACTCGGCGGAACGAGCTGTCGATGATGCGGAGATTTGTGACCTGCAACAGTGAGAAAGGAATATGTCAAACACGTCGATTAAGTTCTCACTTTGTATTGTAAGACATAAAAGTAATAAATATCTGATGTGGCTGATGCATAACTGTACTGGAACCAAGAGTATCAAGTATGAGGAATACAAAAGTGGACATCCTGTAAGCAGGTTTGCACATTTACAGCACGTCTCATTCGCAGGTCACATTACTATTACGTAATTTTTGATTCACGTATTCACATTCAATTTTAGATAAAATAGAAATCTCAATTTATAACTGTTTAGTTTTTGGTTGGTAAATATTTATTCATATTTCTGTTACATTTTCTGAGAGAGAGATAAAAAAACCATCTTTAATGGGCACATATCTAAGTCAATGTAATTTTGGGTAACAGGAAGTTTATGCAATTATTTTCTTTAATGTAATGAGTGAAACAATAAATGCCAATCAGTTAAGGTGGATTGGAATAACTTTATTAATTTTATTTTTGTTATTACAGCCCTTTTATCAGACCACACAAAAGACTTGTGACTACTTGTTCTCCCAGTATTCTTTCATTCTTTTGTGAAAGGCTCTCTTCTTTCCTTCAGTCCACTTTGGTCTTTAGGTGCTGTTTTTCTGCCGTCACTTCCCACTTCTACACCTCAAGTCTAAAGATGAGTTTGTCTGATATGTCTGCTGAATCTACACGTGCCTTTTCCAGATCAGTTTTGACTCGTGCAGGGTGGCCACCGAACCTTGAAACCGGGAAAACCTGGAAAAAACCTTTAATTTGAAAAAAACCGGGGAAAACCAGGAAAAAACCTTGAATTTCAGTCAGAAACCGGGATTTCTAACCCATGAGATCTCGCGGCTTTAAGAATTAAACGATCGTTCGCGTGTATAGCCTATTGCTCAGCTTACACGACCAGTTCGAAATGTACTTAATAAGTGTAAATAAGTAATCCCTGTAGTTTTAGTAACATAAAACCTCATCTTAATATTTAAAAGTAGCAAAATGCCAGTCATTTCAAAATTACGGTGAGCAAAA
This sequence comes from Locusta migratoria, assembly GCA_026315105.1. Classification (NCBI taxonomy): domain Eukaryota; kingdom Metazoa; phylum Arthropoda; class Insecta; order Orthoptera; family Acrididae; genus Locusta; species Locusta migratoria. The sequence continues at coordinate 2,337,076 of CM048744.1, read as the reverse complement.
TGCTCATATCTCTAGTGCCCACGGGTTAAATAATATTCATCGCTTCATTTTTGTGTACAAGAACATTTTCAAATATATTTCTGGGCGGTTTTAATTATAGGTTACATATTCCGTTATCTATTTCTGTATTTATCTCGAAGTGTTGTTCAACCACGCGACTCAATTCCTCGCGATGTACGTTGAAGAGACGCGATGTTATCGTAAGTCGCGACTACGAAATCGCAGCTAGAATGAAAGGCGATATTTATTTGTACTAAATTTTAACAATTTTCGTAATTTACCTCCCCCCACCCCCACCAGTGATACTCATCAACACAGATCTCGTTTGTCTGATTCTGTGTTGAAAAATCTCTTCACGGAAGCATTTTGTTGATTTTTACTATAAACTCCGCAAATGTTGGTATTGTGATACTTCGTTAGCATAGGCGATGACTACGGGTATGCTCGGTCGCTCAAGCACACCCAAAAATTTGAGTGAGTATGCTAGGAATACCCCACTGAAAATTTTGGTATCATTTTTTATTTATGTTATATTTATTGACTGTAATTAAAGTCGACTCTCTCATCCCATTGATTGCCGGCTGGCTTTTGTAAGATACCACTCTAAAAAGATTATTTTAAACAGGTAATTGAATTCGTAGGCATTAAAATCCACGTTCACATGTGAGTGAAGTGACCGTTTTCTAAATAGTCCGAATGTTAATGGAATTCCGCTTGTTAAGTCAAATTTGTAAACTGAAGGCGGCAACCTTTAATTGTATTAAATAACTAGAAATGAAGTGGGTTTGGTACGATACATAGAAAATGTTTACACAAAGAATTTAATCCCCGGTATTTTTTGAGATAACCTTTTGACAACCACATTAGTTACCAGTGAGCCGACATACTTGCTGCGAAGACTGACCTATCCCTTCTAGCTAAAAACATTCTGTTAACAGACAGTCCTCATAACAACCTGCGCCGGCCGCGGTGGCCGAGGGGACTGAGGCGCTTCAGTCACGGTCAGCACGGCCACTACGGTCGGGGGTTCGAATCCCCCCTCGGGCACGGATATTTGTGCCGTCCTAGTTCGTAAGTAGTTCATAAGTAGTTTGTAAGTTTAGGGACTGATGACCCCGTAGTTAAGTCCCATGAGCTTAACCCTCGAGCGGTCGCGCTGGCGCCATAGTTAAATAAACATGGTTTTCGTTATGTAGGTAACAGTGCAGACGTTTGAAACTAGCTATTCCTCCACTGTTATCCTCACTATTGTTGTGTGCAGTCTGGTAATTGTCAGTGCTCAAGAAAATTCTTAACAGGAGAATTTGTGAAGCGCTGTCGTGACTGGCGCCGTGAGACTGGTCATGTAAGTATTTTCTACTGTCTCCAACGTAGTGTTGTATTTCAGTTACGTTATTCCTATGGTCAGTGTTCATGAGAATACTTTATTTTAGGGCAAGGAAGCATTTAACCAGGGAGTAACTCTAATGGTTCTTGAATGAAGATCCAGATTTTTTGAAAGATGTAGGCTGTATATCGGATGATGACACTGATGATGAAATTACTCAAAGTGACCATGACACTGAAGGTGTACAGGAGTACGAGTTTGATGAAAATGAAGACAGTAACTGTCAGTCAGGTTGTGGGAAGGGACAAAACAACTATGTGGATGAAAGTAGTTAGCACAGCCACAAGCAAAGCCAGAAGTAAAAATATTGTAAAAACATTTCCAGGACCAAAGGCTATTGCTATGGATGTAACAACCGAGATTTCTGGATTCAGTAAGATAATTAGCTTGGACATGATTGATATAATTGTACATTACACAAACAAAAGCATTCAGCTCATACCTGATTATCAAAGAGAAAGTGATAAAAAAGAAACGACGAGAACTGAAATACTGGCACTGCTTGGTTTACTTTGTCTTTTCGGAATAAAGAAAGCCAATCATACGAATGTAATGGAGATGTGGAATACCGATGGATCAGGAATCAAAATTGCAAGAGCTGTGATGAGCTACAGACGATTCCTGTTCTTGCTACGTTGTATTTCGTTTTGATGATAAAACAACTAGAGCAGAGAGAAGAAAATTCGATAAGTTGGCTGCAATATGCTTCAGTTTTGAAGAGTTTGTCACCAATTGTAAAAGTATGTACAATCTTAGTGAGTTTGTAACCACTGATGGAAAAACTACAAGCTTTTCGGGGACGTTGTGGATTTGTACAATATATTCCCAAAAAACCTGCCAAATATGGCATCAAGATATTCGCACTTTGTGATGCGAAAACATTTTTTACAAGAAACCTCGAGGTATATTGTGGAAAGCAACCTGAAGGACCTTGCGCAGTCTCCAATTCAGCTTCAGAAATAGTTCACAGGCTAGTGAGTCATATAGAGGGATCCAACAGAAATATAACAATGGACAACTGGTACACAAGTTGTACCTTGTCCATATCACTATTACAGAAAAATCTTAGATGTATTGGGACACTGAGAAAAAATAACCGAGAAATTCCCCTGGAATTTTTGCCTAGGAAAGATCGAGCACCAGGTTCGTCCCTTTTCGTGTATAATAAAGATATGACATTGGTTTCGTATGTGCCACAGAAGAACAAGGCGGTTCTGTTTCTGTCAACTATGCATGATTCAGGTACTATCGATGAAGATTCATATAAGCCTGATATTGCGTTGTTAGATTATAATGCCACGAAGGGGGGGGGGGCGTTGATACAGTCAACCAGATGTGCGGCACATATTCTGTTGCTCGTATTACGAGAAGATGGCCCTTGGAAATCTTTTTCGCTCTAATGGACACGACGGGCATCAACGCCCAGATCCTATTTTATTCAAATGGACAAAATGATAAGGTGTCAAGAAGGGTTTTTCTAAAGAACTTGGTTTATGATCTCACGAAAGCACATGTAGTAGAAAGGCCCAAAATTCCAAGCCTTCCTAAGGCTATTTCGCTGTTCCTTCAAAGTTACCAGACAACATCTGAGCAACTTGTGCAGCCTTCTTCTAACAAACGAGAACGGTGTATTATTTGTGGAAGAGCCAAGAATGTTAACACAACAATAAAGTGTGATTCATGTAAGAGTTTTATTTGCAGGAAGCATGTGATTATTAGTTTCTCGTGTGAAAAGTGTCATGTTGCAACTACAGACTCAGAAGACTGGAGATATGATCCTTGACCTCTCTGAAATTATTGAGTTGGGCTGTCTGTAAGCTGTTACAACATTTCAGTAGACATTCAGTACGCACATATTTGTTTTCAAAGCTAATAGTAAAATATAATCTTTTGTCACTTAAATTGTATGATTTAAATCCTTGGATTTTCATCTACGTTTATAATAAGAAGTGCTATTAATTGTCACATTAAATAATGAACCATTTCTTTTTGCAATGAAAGTGATAAATATTATATAGATATTTCTTGATTAGAGATGTAGTATAAGTAATTGTGGTGTCGAAATAAATTCGTATTAATTAGCCAAAAATGTGTAATATTTCAATACTATTAATACCTGAGCGAGTGATAGTACATATACCTTTTAGAAAATTAACTATAAACATTAGTACTGTCATGAGTTCATGTGAAAAGTGTAATAGAACTGAGTCACTGCATGTGGCGCACTCGGTGCTCCTGCACCATGGAAATGAGCGACTGCTCTAGGGTTAACAAACATTTCAACATTTTTTAACAACTTGCGAAGGTCTTTGTGTTTTAATTGGCAGCTCTACAAAATTCTCCAAACGCAACAGCTAGTGATAGATTTTTTTCTGAATTTGAATTTTCAGGCTTCAACAAATTGTCAACAAGTACACGTAGTAGTCGGACCTTAGTTTCTGCTCTTTTTGACCCGTGTCACGTGTGCATGGAATTATGTCTTAACCCTTTCCCTCCCCTCATCTTTATCTGTCCGTCTAGCCACAACCATTTGTTCAACGATTGTAAATAACATTGCAGGGCTTCCAATAATTCATTGTGACTAGATTGTCTATCATTACCTCGAGGAAACAAAAAGCATTAGGCTACAATGCATTGTCAAAATATATATCGTTGCTTGATGTCTAAGTTGGAGTAAATGCAACAATACTTTCAAATAATTGTATCAAGGTAAAGGAAACAAAATAATGTTTGTTTAGTACTACAAGAATTTTTTAAAAAATGGAACAAATTCATTAAAACTATGTTTTCATTAAAATCTGCTGTTCAGTGTTATTTTACCAGATGACACTTGAATGCAAATACCACACAGCTGTTGCTCCAGATGTTGTTGTAATGGTCTTCAGTCCGGAGACTGGTTTGATGCAGCTCTCCACAATACCATATCCTGAGCAAGCCTCTTCATCTCCACATAAGAACGGCAACCTACATCTGTCTGAATCTGCTTACTGTATCCATCTCTTTGTCTTCCTCTGCGATTTTTACCCCACACACTTCCCCCCAACGCTAAATTCACCATTCCTTGATGTCTAAGAAAGTGTCCTGCCAATCTATCCCTTCTTTTAGTCAAGGTATGCCAGAAATTTCTTTTCTCCCCAATTCTGTTCAGTACCTCCTCATTAGTTACGCGATCCGCCCACCTAATCTTCAGCATTCTCCTGTAGCACCATATTTCAAAAGCCTCTTTCCTCTTCCTGTCCGCACTGTTTATCGTCCATGTCTCACTCCCATACAAGGCAACACTCCATACAATGCCTTCAGAAGGGACTTCCTTAGGCTTAAATCAATATTCGATGTTCACAAATTTCTCTTTTTCAAAAACGCTTTTCTACCCATTGCCATTCTGCATTTTATATCCTCTGTACTGCGACCATCATTTGTTATTTTACTGCCCAAGTAACAAAACTCATCTACCTCCTTTATTGCTTCGTTTCCCAATCTAATTCCATCAGCATCACCTGATTTTCTTACACTGCACTCCATTACCTTAGTTTTGCTCTTGTTAATATTCATCTTATATGCACCTTTCAGCACACTGTCCATTCCGTTCAATTGCTCTTCCAGGTCCTTTGCTGTATCTGACAGAATTACTATGTCGTCGGCAAAACGCAATGTTTTTAATTCTTCGCCCTGAACTTTAATTCCTTCTCCAAATTTCTCCTTGCTTTCCTTTATAGCTTGCTCAATGTACAAATTGAATAACAATGGAGAAAGAATACAACCCTGTCTTACTCCCTTTCCAACCACTGCATCCCTTCCATGCCCTTCAACTCTGACAACTGCTGTCTGGTTTTTGTACAAGTTGTAAATAACCTTACGCTCCCTATATTTTACTCCTGCTTGCTTCAGAACTTTTTCCAATCAACATTGTCAAAAGCCTTCTCCAAATCTACAAAAGCTAGAAATATAGGTTTGCCTTTTCTTAATCTATCTTTTAGGATAAGCCGTAAAGTGAGTATTGCCTCCCGTGTTCCTACATTTCTCCTGAACCCAAACTGATCTTCCCCGAGGTTGGCTTCTACTAGCTTTTCCATCCTTCATTATATAATTCGTGTTAATATTTTGCAACCATGACTTATTAAACTGATGGTTCTGTAGTTTTCACACCTGTCTGCACCTGCTTTCTTTGCAATGGGGATTATAACATTTTTCATAAAGTCTGAGGGTACTTCGCCTGTCTCATACATCTTACACACCAGGTGAAACAGGTTTGTCATGGCTGGTTCTCCCAGAGACTTCAGTAGCTCTGAGGGAATATCATCTACTCCAGGGGCCTTGTTTCGACTTAGGTCTTTCAGGGCTCTGTCAAATTCTGCTATCAGTACAGTATCTCCTATTTCATCTTCATCTACATCCTCTTCCCTTCCTACAATATTGTCTCGAAGTTCATTTCCTTTGTAGAGCCCCTCTATATACTCTTTCCACCTTTCAGCTTTCCCTTCTTTGCTGAGAACTGGTTTTCCATCAGTGTCCTTGATATTCATAGAGCTGTTTTTCTTATCTCCAAATGTTTATTTTATTTTCCTGTAGGCTGTATCTATTTTTCCCCTATTTATACATTCTTCTACATCCTTGCATTTGCCTTCTAGCCACTCTTGCTTAGCCATTTTGCACTTCCTGTCAATCTCATTTCTTAGTCGTCTGTACTCCATTTTGCCTGTTTCATTTACTGCATTTTTATATTTTCTCCTTTCATCGATTAAATTTAGTATCTCCTGTGCTCCAGATATGTTTTTGCATTCTCCATTTCATCTCCTCGAAGTTCAAGAACTCCCCCACAACATTGTGCATTATTAAGCATGCTGGGTCATTAACATTCATTGATATTTTACCTAGTTTTTTTCCAGGGCAAAACTTATTTTACTGTATGGGCTCTGGAAACTGAAAACCATCATTGGGAACAATCTAAATGAAAACTTGAAAGAGGTGAAAGATTGTTCATATCCTGAAGGTAAAGTGAATCATAATATATGTATTGAGTTCTCGACCACTAGTTCATGAGATGTGACTGTATTTTAATGTATCAGGAAGTCTAGTATAAATGAACGGGCCTATGTTGCATAAATGAATGCAGTTCACATTAAGTCATACAGTATCCTCCAACTACTTGAACTCAACTTAGTCCATTATACGGGGTATAAATGTTTAATTGAGAAACCGGAATAACTCGGAAAAACAGTAGATATTCAAAAATGGTTTTCACCAGCATGTGCGGATGGCAGAGGCTTAGGAAATAATACTCAACCTGAACCGTTTACTCTGTTTGTGTGTATGTGTGTGTGTGTGGGGGGGGGGGGGGGGGGGGAGTGTCAAGTGTAAAATTTTAAATGGGAACTCCGACATTTTTATTGCAGAGTCGGATTCTAAGGCCCTCATCATGTATGGTCTGGTTAATATTTTTTTACGACAGATGGCGCTGTAATAGTAAGAAATACTTGCCATACTGGTGAAGAAATGTACTAAACAGGAAATAAAATAAACGAAAACCATATTCATGATGCTTCAGAACGCTACCAAATGATCCCCAAAGTGATCTCTCCCTCTCCCCGCAGTGGACAGGGCAGTCTTCCAAAGTAATACCTTAGTCCAGATTGCCCTTGTCTGAATACCAGTTATGAATTGCCGAAAAAACACTTAATTGAACTAGCTGGGAAGAAATGTACATCTGGTATCATTTGGTTGGATTCTGAAGAATCATCGATATGATTAACCCTTTTTTTCCTGGGTGGTACATTTCTTCAGCAGTATGGCAAATAATTCTTACCATTACAGTGCAATATGTTGCCAATTTTACACTATCCACCCACACCGCTCCCAAACCGTGGAGACAGTTCAAGTTTCGTATCATTTCCTAAGCCTCTGTCGTCCGTTCATAATGGTGAAAACCGTTGTTGAATATATACTGTTTTTCCCCTAGTTATTCTGGTTTGTCAACTTAGAATGTGCATCCTGTACTATACATTGTGTCAGTGTCGAATCTGGGGTGGGGGGAGGGGGTCTATGGGGCTGCAGATCCCCCAAAACCATGAGGTAAACATCATAATACGAGCTGCTTCTTTTTAGATCAGTTTGAGGTACAATGCCACAATTTTTATGAGCTCTGCTCCCCCCCCCCCTGCCACTGCTTGGTGTATATTACAACGTGACATGGTTCAACTTGGATGACCATGTGTTTTAAAAATATGTTACTAGTTTCTTTACAATTTCCATACTCTGGGGCTTGCAGTGTAGAGTATGTCTTTGATCGACATGTTCAATACTACAATAATTATAAATTATTTTAACACTGCTTAAAAACTTTCTTTACGGTATAGTTGTTTGCTAACCCCTTTGAGCAAAATTAAGTTTCGTGAAAAGCTGGAAAATAATTATTTTTAACCTGGAAAAAACCTTGAATTTGGTGACCACCCTGTCGTGCAATGGAGGGTGTAGTGGGTTTGAGACCCCGGATGTGCCTGACGATTCTGTTGGTGAGGCTGGTCTGTGGAAGTAAGCTGATGTGTCCATAAAATTTTAAGTCGCCTCTTTCTAATGTCTGCTGCAATGTCGGAGAACTTATTTGTGATATCTTTGGAATGAAGTATATAACCCTCATATGTAAATTAAAGGCCCAATAATTTACCTAATAATTTTTCTTTCTTATTTGAGGAATGTCGGTCTTTATGTGTAATGTCGGTGTCGTACTGGCTTGTAGCACCTCAGGTTCGATTACGGTATTGTTGTGATTAATTTTGTTGAAGGAGGAAAAAAATTTTGTTGTTGTAGATATCCTGCGTTTTGTATAAAGCTCTCTTATTACTATTACCGGTGTATGCGAATTATGCCCGCATCACCGCAGAGGTCGGGTTAAGAGTCTCAAAGTCGGCAATACGGTTGAGGGCGGCACCGGGCAGACCTCCAGTAACTGAAGCGCTGGCAGCCGGCCCCCGACACCTGCCCCCAGTTAAAGTGTAACATCTGTGACGTGCGAGGGGCACACTGGAGTCGAGCCCGGCTTCCACGGTGACATCGAACAGTGCGGCAGTGCCGGGGCGGGTGGCTCGCGCAGTGGGCGCTCGCGTTTGCTTCAGTGCTGCCTGACTGCGCCACGCTATCCTTTATCCTCCTCCTTTATATTACCGTTTGTCTCAATTTCCGTGTCAATGGCACATTTAGATGAATATATAGCCCTTTGTAGAGCTGTTTCACTGCAGATGATAAAAACGAGTATTTTCCAGTGTGTGATGTCTGTTACGTTTCTCGTATCTTTCAAATAAATGACAACACGTGTGCTTTGTCATCTCATTGTAGGGGGAAAAACTGTTCTCGAACGTGAATGGAAAACTTGTTTCAGGATTATTCCAATGTATTTTGTATGTAAGTATTAAAATAAAATAAGTTACATCTACAGGTATTTAATTTTTAATAATGGAAACTCCAGGTTGGATTCGAGCAATATAATGAGAACAGTTTACAACTCACCGCTTAGGCGTAATGACGAGCTGCGAGCAGCAAATAAAAAAGACACGCACTTACAACATTCAGCTGTCGACCGTGACTTTGTTCAGAATAAACGACATTCGCCCCGGCAGACTGGCAGTCCCTCGACCGTCATCTACGGCTGCCGCACTCTGGACGTCTATGACTGCCAAGTCTGCCTGTGCGAATGTCGTTTATTCTGCAGAATGCTGCGAACCCTGCCTCTCGTGGTCTGCTGATAGAGTTTAGCCGTCCTGGTTCTGCCCCTCCCTTTATTATATAATCCAGCACTACCGCAATAATGACTGGAAGTAGGCATAATGAACAATTTTAAATTAAATGACAACATAAAAATAATCGTGGTAACTGCAGATGCCACACTGAGAGGGATGAAAATTTAGATGTTGGGGTCACATTTCTCTGGTTTTAGTGTCATTCATTTTTTGAAAATGCGGAAGTGGGAAGAAATCGTGTGCTGCTCAGCTCTTTGGATTTTAGCACGAAATCTGCCAGCGATGCCCGTCCGATCTCTTCTCCTAAGTGAGAGCCAATGGTGAGCACACTTGTTTATTGGATGAGTGAGGGGGCCAGTCGTCACACTATTCCACCTGTCGGCTCTGACCTCTGACGTTGGCTTGTTGTGATGAGATGTCATCGTTGCACGGTAATTTTGAGCTGTTTGTGTTTAGAGCTGGTATATAGCCACATGTTCACGGGCTGTTGTCAAGTTAAATGGTTCACAGTCGTATTTGGTTTTACTGTCCGTATGGTATGTGGCATTCTTCATATTACTGCGGTGTGGATGCTTCTTTTAAAGTTATTTTCTGCTTTTTGGAAATGGGTTTTATGATAATTTTTCTGTCGTGTGCGTTTCTAGGTGTTTTAGTAGTTTGATGTTCCCAGTTTAGTTTGCCTTTCTGTTATTTCACGTATTTAATCCTTTCGCACTGTGTGATGCACTCGGGTGGAGACAATATTGGCCACAATAGAATTTCTTCAGCTGCTTTGTATTATAGGTGATAATGTTCGATGTACAAGATGTCGGCAACCAATGAGGCTAACGGAAGTCGGGGGAGGGGGGGGGGAAGGGGGGGTACGTGCTTGTCTGGTTGCTTTATTTTTTATGTTAGTGTTTTGAATTTATTTAATTAATTTATTATTATTTTAAATCTCCATTTGGGTGTGTGTGTGTGTGTGTGTGTGTGTGTGTGTGTGTGTGGGAGGGGGGGGGGAGAGGACAACTTCGCTGTGATACACTGTGATGTATTTTTTATGAGTTCTTACATTGACTTTTTGTAGTGTAGTTTCTATTGGGTCTGGTGGTAGTTGAGGATGTTTGCATAAGGTTCAGATCACTGTAAGAGAGATTTTCAGTGGCATTTCTACATAGATACTCTGCAAGTCACATTTAAGTGCCTGGCAGAGGGTTCATTAACCACTTTCATAACCTTTCTCGACCGTTACATTCTCTAATAGTGTGCAGAAAGAAAGAACACCTAAATCGTTCCATTTTCTATCTGATTTCTCTTTTTTACTGTGATGGTCATGTCTCCCTAGGTAGGTGGGTGCGAGCAAAATATTTTCACATTCAGAAGAAAAAGACGGAGATTGAAATTTCACAAATAAGATCTCGTCGCAATGAATAACATCTTTCTTTTAATGATTTCCATCTCAAATCAGAAAACATTCCCGTGACGCTTTCCTGCCTGTAACGTGATAAAAGAAAATGAGCTGCCCTTCTCAGGACCTCATCGAAGTCTTCCGTCAGTCCCACCTGGTGAGGCTCTCGCACTGTAGTGTTTAAAGGTTGGCAGCATACCATATTGTGTGTAGGTGCTGTGCTGTGATTATTACTTTTGGGAAATCCAATTAATGTGAAATGTGAGAAACTGGCTTTGATGACAGACTTATCTGTATTGTAGCCTCAGGTATTGGTTATCAGTTGGTGAAGCCAATAAATTTGAAAATATGAAAGTGGTTGTGGTGAAGAAGATTATGCCTGACTGTAACATTTGAAATGATTGAAGTGTTTGATACTATTTCTTTGTCGAGATGTCTTAAGTATTTTAAACGTTTTGTAAGCATTGATAATGACCACACAGTGGTCGAAATCTAGATTTGCCAATAAGTAAATATATTCTTACGACTGATTGCTGAAAATTTCTAAAAGTCAAATACAGTCGTAGAGCACAAATTCCCCCATGGAATGAAGCCCGATATTTCTTTGTTGTTTGTTGCTTGGGGAAGAGGAGTTGAATTGCTATCACTGTCTTTATTTTTGGTGTATTATAGGTCAGTTTAAGTATTCAATACCATTTTAATGCTGATTGGTATACTATTGTTTTCTTGATTTTATGAGTATTACACATTAATTGAAGTATTTAATATTGTTTTTATGTTATTGGTTTTCTGCAAGGGTGTTGTTTTGTACCACTGTTTTCATTTTAGATATGTATGGCAATTGAACTATTTGATTTAGAGGTTTTTTTTTTGGAGGGGGGACGTTTTCAGTGATTATTTTACACATTTTAACTTATGTGCTTCTTTAATTACACATTGCAAGTTCTCGGTTGCTTTTTGTCGTTTTTTCCACGTAGAATGCCTGCTCAACAACCCTAATTCCCATGGCTGTCCCGCTAGTTCATTTTATTGTTTTTCCAGAAATTTTTGTGTGTTGGTGCGTGTCTGTCAATGTTTCTTGTGATTTGTTTGGTCCCCATATTGGCTAAGAGTGATACAATAACTTCCGCCATCTTGATGATGTCGTGGGTCAAACCAGATGGGTGGAATCACATCCTTCAGTTTTGTCCAGTAAGCTGCCTTCATAACACAGCAAATTACATTTCTTTAGGGTTCATCAAATTCATTTCCCTATCACATCTGCCTTTTTTACAACTACTTTTATGAGCTGTTCCCTTAAATCACTCCAGTGACATACTCCTAGGTATTTAATGGTCAGGTCAGTTTTCAATGATTGACTGCCAACCATATAATGTAAGCAAATAATAGTGTATCTTCTGACTAAGAGCAGTATAATATAATTTATTATCATTATCATCATTATTATTAGTAGTAGTAGCAGTAGTACCACAAGTCTACAAACTACATTGTTTCTTACATTTTGCTGCAATTTTCTGGGATTCCATCATCTCTGTGTGTAATAATATCATATGCAAATGGCAGACTATATCCACAGACAAAATGGTTGAATTGCAACTTAGAAGATGAGATTAGACAGTGGTAAATTGCAAATACAACCATATTTCTGGAGTTTGTTATCCAATTATGTTCCTATTACTTGCATCAACACCACAATGCAGGAAATAAAGATACTTTCTGAAACTGAGTGACCCAAATATCTGAGCTCAACATAATTGTTGCACAATAATGTGCTGAGGACTTCATTGGAAATGTCTAACTTGTGTGAATGAAAAATTTGTCCTAGGGTTTTCATAAACTGAAAGGGAAATAACTTCACTACATTACAGACACACACACACACACACACACACACACACACACACACACACACACACCTTTTCTAATAACAAAATGACTAACAACCAACGCTCTCGTGCTAACAGTGTTCCCAGCTCTGGTAGTCTGTGTTTACATCAACAAGTAGAAGCAATATAATTTTAGGATTCAGTATTCACTGATATTCATGGCAATTTCACTCATCATATGATCTCTTTTGAAAATTGTTATTTGGGCATATAGAAACGGTTAAAACATAGTAACTCCAAGACTAGAATTACTACAACAAGAAGCATTTCACATTTTCTTGTGTGGCTGAGTGTATCACATGATGACTTTTGAATTTAAAAGATGACTGCTTGAATCCAAGCATAGTGAGTTTTATATATATAACTGTCAACGAGCCTGCCCTTTGGGTAAGTCATCCGTTTCCTGTAACCCGGAAGGTGTACACGATCAAGGGCAGAGCCACTTGCGATAGCACCCACGTGATTTACCAACTGACATGCCTGCACTGTGAAGCGTTCTATGTGGGAATGACCAGCAACAAACTGTCCATTCACATAAACGGTCACAGGCAGACAGTGTCCGTTGGTAATGAGGATCACCCTGTGGCTAAACACGCCTTGGTGCACGACCAGCACATCTTGTCACAGTGTTACACCATCCGGGTTATCTGGATACTTCCCACCGACACCAATCTTTCAGAACTCCGGAGATGAGAACTTGCCCTTCAACATATTCTCTCTTCCCGTTGCCCACCTGGTCTCAACCTCCGCTAAATTCAAATTCCCGCCCACCATCTTTAACATCTTTGCCTCGGTTCTGTGGACAGAGCCTCTGCCTCAAGTGGTATCCCTGTCCAACTTCTTTGGTTTCTACAAATGTCTGCCTAGGTGTGTTTGCGTTTGGATATGTGTGGGTGTGTGTGTATTTGTTTACCTTCCTTCCCCCCCCCCCCCCCCAAGATAAGTCCTTCCACTCCTGGGATTGGAGTGACCCCTTTTCCACTTCCTGAAAACCCATATCCTTCCCTTTCTCCTCTCCTTCCTTCCTCTTTTTCCTGATTTTTCCCACCAGGAAAGTCTCCTTACAAGCTTTCGCAACTGTCGGTCGCTTCTTCAGGAAAAGAGGAAGAAAGGAGAGGAGAAAGGGAAGGATATGGGTTTTAAGGAAGTGGGGAAGGAGTCATTCCAATCCCAGGAGTGGAAGGACTTACCTTAGGGGAAAAAAGGAAGGTAAACAAAAACACACACATTCACACATATTCAAATGCAAACACACCAAGACAGACATTTGTAAAAAGCCAAATGTCCTTCCCTTTCTCCTCTCCTTTCTTCCTCTTTTCCTGAAGAAGTGACCAACGGTTGTGAAAGCTTGTATGTGTGTTTGTGTGTGATTTTATTTGTGTCTGTCGACGATCCTGTCCTTTGGGTAAGTCATCAGTTTTCTATTTTTTATATTTGTTTATCCCACAGAAAGTTCCCTTCTATAATTTTCGTTTCATCAATATATATATATTACACCATTGCTGGTAATATTGTAAACCTGAATTCACTACATATTGTGTAACTGCAGGCTTTTCTAGTGTTCACATTCTTTCAAAAGATTCCATTTTATAACAGTCTAACCTTTAAACAGAGAAATGGCCATAGTACAAGTATTGAAAATGGGTGCATTTATTTATAATTAGTTCCAAATGATTTATAAGTCCTCAAGCATGATTAACACGAGCAAATAGATACACCTTCCACTATCCATTGTTTTCAATTTAAATTCGTTCTTCAACTACAGTAAGGGTAATCTTCTCGCTATTATGTAGCGTTTTCAACGTTTCACGGCGTAAGGAGTAATCCAATAAATTTTGGTCTTGCAGCTGTGAAAATTCTGCTACTTTCACTGATACTTCAGCTGCATATCATCCGGCCATCCTCAGAGTGAGTCCAAGACTGACAGGAGCGGTCTTATGTGGCCCATCGCGGGTCACAGATGCTCGTCGGCAGCAAAGAGATCCGCTTAGCACGTGCGGCGAAAGGAATCAGGTATTCAATTCTCTTATCAATAGATGTTCTGCAGTGGCAGCACCTCGAAAACTTCTCTGCAGTTTTATTATACCGAGTGCAGGATTCCATGCCTTGTCCAAATTAAAGCTATTATCTCTATTTATTAAGTTGTCTTCTAATCTAATTTCAACAGCTTCCTTGAAAATTTATTCCCAAAATGACAAGGTAGGTGTTTTAAATCTTCACATCACAATAATTCATCAAATGACCTATATCCAAACAATGTTCTGCCACAGCTGATTTGTCCGGTTGTAATAAGCGAGCATACTATCAACACGTCTCTTGTGGACAGTGTGTTGTTTGTCCGATATGTGAACCATCACAATTTCCGCTCAGAATCTGATACACAACAGACTCGGGAATCAACAAGTTGTCTTTCACAAATTTGACTAAGGCTGCGATCCTCATAGGTGGCCAGAAGATCACCTTAACTTGATATTTTACAAGAATCTTACTCATCTTTGAGGAGGGAGGTCCCACATATGGCAAGAATGCTCTCGATCTGAAGGTCCCTCTTCTTCCAGGTCACGTATTTGCATTGTAGGTTGCACCTCAAATGCTATGCGAATTTGTTGCTCGGAATATCCATTCGTTTTGAATCTGCTCTTTAGCTGTGTGAGCTCTTTCTGCAAGTTCTTGCCATCAGATATACAGTGTGTTCTGTCTACCAGTGGTTTAAAACACCCGCAGTTTGTGAAGGGTGATGGCAGCTACTGGCGTGTAACTACATACTGCATGTCCTAATGTGCCATCAGTTTTGCGACGAACGAGAGCATCCGAGAAAGGACGACAGCCGTCCCTTTCTATTTCCAAAGTAAATTTGATACTATCGGGGATGGAATTTAAATGATCCAGAAATCAATGTAACTCATCTTTGTCATGAGGCTCAAAATTTATTGGATTGATATTATATTATTTGTATTTTTATGGTAGATCTATCACACCTGCAAGGAAGATAATAATTATTGAACATCAGATGAATATCTCCCTCAGTGGAATATTATTCTGTTACAGAAGGTCAGATAATTATTACCTTCCAAGGAATATTTTCAGACATCAAATTAACAAACCACAATTAGTTGTTTATTGAAGGGCAAAAAAAGTAAAAACTTATTCATAAAAGTAAGTAATGCATGAAACATTTTACATTGTAGAAAAATGATGCTGTAATACTCGATCCAAGTCATATAGCATGACTTGCAATCGAGGAGCTGCCGATCTGTACTGGGCTGAAGAACCGATACTGAACTGGAAGACGCATCCACTAGCCGATGTCAGCCTTGCGTAAGAATTTACACTGTAAAAATACTCCAGTCAGCTGGCATGTTACTCTTAGTTAAATATACAGAGACACAAGTTAATTTGTCTGTTTAAAGATTATATTGTTATAAAAGAAAATGTTTTGACAGAATTTGTAACTTTGAAAAGTCTGCAACTGCATAATTTGTAGTGAATTCAGGTTTAAAATGTTTCCAACAGAGGTGTTAACAAAACAAAAAATATATAAATCAGTACCCTTGGAATCGAACAATTATTATTTACATTTATAATCCGTCACGATACCCACTCAGCCACAGAAGATGTGAAACGCTTCTCGTCGGAGTAATTCTAGTGTCACAGAGTTCTTACGTTCTAACTATTTCTATATGCCCGAATAACAATTTTGAATGAGTCACAGAAAGGCACACATGACACGTTACAATTCACTCCAGAGCTTCTGCTGATTATGGCCATCTCTCTCTCTCTGATGAAGGTCACAATGGCTGAAACCTTTTTAGTACGTTGTAATCGGTGCCTTTTTGCAGGTCATCAAACGTCTCTGTAGTGAGTAGCACCTTATCCTTCTCAAAAATATTGTCAAATACCTTCCAGGAATTTCTTCTTTTGATTTTCAAGAGAGATCGTGCGATGAGTTGAATTGCTTCTATTTGCTGATATAAACACCAACAGATTGCTAGAGTTGGGAACACTGGCTGCCTCGGACTTGGGCCTGCACGCTTGGACTCTAAATTATTTGGACTGGGCAAACTTTTTGCCTGTCCTTGTGGTGTAGTTTCTTATACAAAATTGTAATGGAGTAAAAATGGAGGGCAAAGGTCTGCTCCTTTCATTTTAACTGAATGCAATTAAAACCATATTTTGTAATTGAAAATATCTGTATTTATTGTGAATTTTTTAATGTTCAGTATACGACCTGTGCTAACAAATTTCAGTTTATGCAAATAATATGTTATATCTCAATTACATGATGTTATGGAGCAATGTACTGCAGTTTATTTAGATTGCATGATAATGCAAATATCTGAAAGTGTGACTCTAAATACCCAAGAGCAGAAAGCCACACTAAAAGTATGTGAAGTTGACAAGTATCTCTATAGTGCTCACAACAATGAAAGCTAGAAATACTGATGTAAAGGCGATAGGTGACGATGTAGGACCACTGAAATACATTTCATCAGTTGCATTGAAATGGAACAAATATTGCTGTTCCAATTTATGTATATTAATAAAAGAACGACAAGGGGTGTCACGTTTTTGTTTTTTGTTTTTTTTTATTCGGTTTTGAAATTTATAGTTTCTTTTTATCCACTGTGGAATGAAGCAGGAGCACAATAATACGGACATAACAACCCATAACATTTAGTATTCAGCTGGGCTTGCTGAGTCTTATATTTCACTTATGAGACATTGTTAAATGATTATTTCCATAGAGGACGCTGCTTTAAAAAATAGATAAATAATTATATTAATGCATTGTTTCACGGCGAGTTATGTTTATAAAATTTTCTCGGGCTTCCCGCCGTGTCATGTGGTTTACTGTCCACGAAGTTTCGACCGACATCTCCTCGGCCATTGTCAAGTGGTTGACTGTCGAGTGAGTGCTGTTGTCATCCTTATGCAGCTGCAATGCGGGCTGACGTCACTGGTGCTCCGCAACGTGACCGTAAAAGGCAATGTTTCGGTCATGTGCCTGCCAAGCCTGCTTCGACCTTCCGATCGCTGGGTTCCGAGCTGTGCTCAGCTAAAAGCCGGCTTCTCTATTAAGAGTACTGTAAGCTATTTTGATCTGTTGCCTGTTTTATTACACTATCCCAGAAACTGTTCGTTCTTGGAATTATGGATGTCTCCTAACACAATATGATGCCTGTTTTCAAGTGCAAGCTCAGGCATCATATTGTGTTTGAGGAGACATTCGTAATTAAAAGAACGAACAGTTTCTGGGATAGACACAAATCTCACAAAACACACAAATATCACACAAAACAATAGAAGACCTGATAACAGAACGTGAGCACATTATAAAGGAACAAGAAAGACTGAGCACACCAAACTTTAATGCAAATTTAACAAGAGAATTAGTAGCTCCAGAAATAACACAAATAATTTAAACACACAAAACCATTAAAAACTCTAATAACAGAACACCAGAAGGAACCACATCCCACAAACTAAAAAGAAAACAAGGTCATACTAACCAGGGTGGATAAAGTAAATATTTTGGTTCTGATAAAACAGGACTACTACATAAATAAAACACTAGATTTTCTGAAAGACAACCAAGTAAACAAATTGAACAAAGACCCAACAGCAAGATACCGTAAAAACATCCAACAGACACTGAAAATTCCCAAAACTATATTCTCAAAAGGTCAGATAAAAAAAAAGACCCAAAGGCACCCACCCTAAACTACTTACCGAAGGTGCACAAAGATATTGTCTCAATACACCCTGCTTAGATTTCAGAAATGTTCCATGCTATTACCTAGCTCAACACACACATTTATTAAAGAAAACAACATGAATCTGGAAAACTGACAGGAACTAATAGACAGAATCAAGAAAGTGGACATACCAGTTACTGCAACCCTCATATCCTTTGATGTCACATCAATGTACACCTGCATACCAATAGATGAGACAATCAACATCATCACACACAGACTAAGACAACAGGGAAACACACCAGGTACACACATTGATGAAATAGATACCATACTCAGGACCATAACAGAATAAAATTACTTTGTGTTCAATAAAGAATTCTACTCTCAACAGGAAGGTCCACCCATGAGATCACCAATTATGCAGTTGCCTTCTAGCTAATATGTTCATGAACAATCTGGTAAACAAAATTTTCGGGTACATAACACAACCTAAGCAATACAAAGTCATATACTGGTACCGTTACGCGTATAAAACAGCTTCACAATGAAATAAACAACATACACCGAAAAATTCATTTCACATTGGAAACAGAAACAGACAACACTCTGAATTTTCTGGATCTCACCATAAGAAGAACAAACAACACCCACGAATTCACAATATTCAGAAAACCCACCACTAAGAGTACCACCATCCACCTTCTATCGAATCACCCGATGACACACAAACAGGCAAGCTTGAGATTCTTGCTCAACAGACTAAATAGAACACCCATGAGAAAACAAAACTACACACAGTAACTGAAACCAATAAAAAATAGCATTGGAGAATGGTTATGATACCCATATAATAGACAGACTAAACCAACAAATATGCAAAAAGAAAAATAATGAACAGGTCACAGACACACTCAACCACACACAATACAATACAGAACATAACACACTGACAATGACCACATACCAGACACAACAGCACAACACACAAAAGGAAACAAATGGCACATACTCACCTACAACAACAAAATAGTTCACAGGATAGGTAACATATTAAAGAAATAGGATACAGGATAGACAACACAGTACTGAAGAAACTCAGAACACAGACTGCACCAACAGACAAATTCAACAGATCAGGCATCTATGAACTCACATGCAATACATGTCAGTCAGTATACATTGGACAAACTTGTAGGAATTTGAAAACCAGGTGTTCAGAACATCACACAGCACTAAAAAGTCACAGTTCCCATAGCACATATGCAGACCACCTAATAGCTCACAACCATTACCCAACCAAAATAGAAAGAGCCAAAGATATTAAAATCAAGCCACAACCTACACCACAAACTCACAATAGAAGAAAACTATCACATACAAAAAGCAATAGCAGAAGGACAATCAGTAAAGAATGCATACAGCACACTATACACAAATACACTATTTAACCCATTAAATGAATTGTACAGAAAGGATGACGCAGACAGCTAAAACACACACACACACACACACACACACACACACACACACACACACACACACAGAGAGACAAAGCAAACATTATTCAAATCCATCGCCATTCCACTGGAGAACAACTGAAAGCCAACTCACACATATGCATTTTAAGAAAGTAAACACAGGCGAATTTTTAAAGTGGGAATTGATTGTGATAAAAAAAAAAAAGTCCTCAAAATATATGTATTACATAAGTGCTATGTACAATAATGCAGAAGAGGAAGTGTATGCCAAAAGAACTAGTTTGGGTGTATAATAAACCTGCTCAACACTGTCAAAATCTGTACTGCGGGCCTCCGCAGGGGGGCGGGAGGGATAGGGTGCGAAGCGCGGGAGTGTAGCAATTGGAGGGGATGCAAGATGGCACCAAATCTACATTTTCAAAGTCGAGATTTTTTTTTCAGGTTAAAAATAATTATTTTCCATGTTTTCACGAAATTTAATTTTGCTCAAAGGGGTTAGCAAACAACTATACCGAGAAAAAAAAAACTAGTTACGCATTTTTAAAGCACATGTCATCCAAGTTGAACCATTGGGGAGGGGGGCAGGGGCAGAGCTCATAAAAACTGTGGCATTGCACCTCAAACTGATCTAAGAAGTACCAACTCATATTATGAGGTTTTCCTCGTGGTTTTGGGGGATCTGCAGCCCCATAGACCCTCCTCTCCCCACCCGAGATTCGACACTGACACAATGTATAGTACAGGGTGTTTATTTTAAGTTGACAAACCAGAATACCTAGGGGGAAAAACAGTATATATTCAACAATGGTTTTCACCATTTTGAACAGATGGCAGAGGCTTTGGAAATGATACTAAACTTGAACTTTCACCATTGTTTGGGATCTGTGCGGGTGTTTAGTGTAAATTTTAAATGGAAATTCCCCTTTTTTTTCCAATTACTAACATATTGCACTGTAATGGTAAGAATTATTTGCCATACTGCTGAAGAAATGTACCACCCAGGAAAGAAAATAAAGGTTAATCATATTGATGATGCTTCAGAACCCAACCAAATAATACCAGATGTACATTTCTTCCCAGCTAGTTCAATTGTACATTTCCTCACCAGTATTTTTTACTATTACAGCGCCATAAGACATAAAAAAATCAACCAAACCATACATGATATGGGCCTTAGAATCCAAATCTGCAATAAAAAACGCAGATCCCATTTAAAATTTTACACTTGACACCCCCCCCCCCCTCCCACCACAAATGGTAGAAACAGTTCACGATGAGTATTATTTCCTAAACCTCTGCCACCTGCACATGCTGGTAAAAACCATTTTTGAATATCTACTGTTTTTCCGAGTTATTCCGGTTTGTAAACTTAAAATTTACACCCTGTATAATGGACTAAGTCGAGTTCAAGTAGTTGGAGGATACTGTACATTTTAATGTGAATTGCATTCGTTTATGCAACATAACCCGCTCATTTATACTATACTTTCTGATGCATTACAATACAGTCACATCTCATGAACTAGTGATCGATAACTCAATACATATATTATGATTTACTTTACCTTCAGGATATGAACAATCTTTCACCTCTTTCAAGTTTTCATTTAGATTGTTCCCAATGATGGTTTTCAGTTTCCAGAGCCCATACAGTCTAAATAAGTTATGCCCTGGAAAATTCTAGCTAAAAGGTCAATTAATGTTAATGACCCCAGCATGCTTAATTGCACAATGTTGTGGGAGAGTTCTTGAACTTCGAGAAGATGAAATGGGGAATGGAGCAACAGCTCTGTGGTATTTGTGTTCAAGTGTCATCTTGTAAAATAACAGCAGATTTTAATGAAAACATTATTTTGTTCTAAAGAATTTGTTTCATGTTTTAAATTCTTGTAGTACTAAACAGACAGTCAAATATATATTGTGGAAAACAACAGACTTCCGTTTGCTTATGGAATGTTTGTTTCTTTCTTATTGCATGGCTGTTCAAAGCACACTGTAGAAATACAGTATTTATCTTTGTGTTGCACCAAGAGCATAATGCATTAGTTTGTGATTTGCTATCACATGTATCCCACGGATACACTGTCTCGTATGAGCTCTGATGACGAACAAACACTTCGCTCTAAAACACGTTGAATTACTTCATCTGCGCGGGCACAGGTAAGGTCGATTCACACTTGGATGCACTCTATTGTTCTCTGCAACAATTGTTTCACTCTGTTCCATCTCAGAAAGATGTAGATGGTGTTAGTCTCGAAATATTGTGAATGTATTGTTACAAGACAGCTGTTAAAGCAATAAATTACAACTGAAAGGTATTGCCTTTTCACAAAAGTCGTGTACCGTATTACAGAGTTATACTTACATCTTTTTGGAGGACAATTAGCATGTCAAAAAGTCGCAATCTACAATGTTAGAACTGTATTTCATTCAGGCCTGGCTAGCGCTCACTAGGTGGTGTTGCATGTACATATGCTTTTTGAAACCCCTGAACATATAACACGGGAATAATCTTTTGTGTTGACCATAAAATAAATAATTAATACTGTTCCTGCTCTATGGTTGACAGGTTCTCAATGTACCCTTGTCTGCTTAGTAAATGAATTATCCTCATAATTGTCACTGCGACTCCTCATTGGTTCTAGCCGGGCCCGTATGAAAAACAGTTCAGCCATCAACAATACGTATGTGATGACTGTGTTTATTATTTATATATTACCAATTTTATGTCAGTCACAGGAATCGTCTATAATCATTACTAACGAACATAGGCACCGAATTTTTTAAATCTTGGGGTATGCTCAGTGGCGTACCCAGGTATTTCTAAAGAAAGGAAAATATATATATACGAAGCAAAGCAAAAAACATATACAAAACATACATGCTATCGATTCCATATCACTGTCACCATCACGATTGTAAGTCGAAGTCCTTTTGTATTTCACTATATACTTATCCATTTTAATGATTTTCACATGCAAGAAATTAACCGTTTTAACCCCAAATTTTATTGATTTATGAACAAAAATATTTCTTTGCATATATCTATAAATAATGATTGGATTAATGTACATTTGATAATTTGATTATTTTTAGTTTTTGGAAGGAAATTTGGGATGACTACAGATGGCATCAGTGTACAGGATATGTTTCCTTTATCCTAACTAGTAACATTTTCGAGCTGTTGACTACTAATTTAGACATTGGGTAATTATTTAGTAATAAAGTTTTTAAATTATTTTGTTTTCTTCACCTTGATACAAGAATTTCAAAGTATTGTTGCATTTACTCCAACTTAGACATGAGGCAATGATATATATTTTGACAATGCATTGTAGCCTAATGCTTTTTGTTTCCTCGAAGTAATGGTAGACAATCTAGTCACAATGAATTATTGGAAGCCCCGCAATCTTATTTACAATCTTTGAACAAATGTTGTGGCTAGAAGGACAGATAACGATAAGGGGACGGAAAGGGTTAAGACGCAATTCCATGCACAGGTGGCACAGGTCAAAAAGAGCAGAAACTAAGGTCCGACTACTACGTTCAATTGTTGACAGATTGTTGAATCCTGAAAATTCAAATTCAGAAAAAAAAAATCTATTTCTAACTGTTGTGTTTGGAGAATTTTGTAGAGCAGCCAATTAAAACACAAAGACCTACGCAAGTTGTTATGAGGACGTCTGTTTACAGAATGCTCTAGCTAGAAGGGATAGGGCTGTCTTCGCAGCAAGAATGTCGACTCAATGGTAATGTATGTGGTTGTCAAAAGGTTATCTCAAAAGATACCGGGAATTAAATACGTAGTGTAAACATTTTCACTGTATCATACCAAACCCACTTCATTTCTAGTTACAATTAAAGGTTTCCGCTTTCAGTTTACAATATTGACTTAACAAGCCGAATTCCATTAACATTCGAACTATTTAGAAAACGGCCACTTCACTCACAAGTGAACATGGGTTTTAATGCCTACGAATTCCGTTACCTGTTTAAAATAATATTTTTAGAGTGGTGTCTTACAAAAGTCAGCCAGAAATCAATGGGATTAGAGAGACGATTTAATTACAGTCAATAAATATGATGTAAAGAAAAAAATGATACCAAAATTATGCCTAGCATACCCACTCAAATTTTGCGGTATGCTTGAGCGACCGAGCATACCCGTAGACAGCGCCTATGCTAACGAAGCATTACAATACCAACTTCTACGGAGTTTTTAGTTAAAATCAAGAAAATGCCATGAAGAGATGTTTCAACACAGAATCAGACAAATGAGATCTGTGTTGATGAGTATCACTGAGAGTGGGGAGTCAATTGCAAAAACTGCTAAAATTTACCACAAATAAATATCGCCTTTAATTCTAGCTGCGATTTCGTAGTCGCGCCTTACGATAACATCGCGTCAATGTAAAACTTTTTAAACCGCCCAGAAATATATTTGAAAATGTTTTTGTAGACATAAATGAAGAGATGAATATTATTGAACCCTCGGGCACTAGCGATCTGAGCATTTAGGTCTTTGTAATTTTAAAACAGCTAGCATTTTGTTACTTTTAAGTATTAAACTTTGAGGTTTTTTATTACTAAAACTACAGGGATTACTTATTTACACTTATTAAGTACATTTCAAACTGGTAGTGTAATCTGAGCAATAGGCTATACACGCGAACAATCTGTAACTCTTAAATCTGCGAGATCTCATGTGTTCAAAATCCCGGTTTCTGGCTGAAATTCAAGGTTTTTTTCCTGGTTTTCCCCACCTTTTTCAAATTCAAGGCTTTTTCCTGGTTTCAAGGTTTGGTGGCCACCCTGGGGAGAGGATAGGAAGGGTCGCACAGAGGTTCAGGGGGGAGGGGGCGTGCGTAATCCACGGGGAGAGGATTGGGGTCGGTACGAGCGGTAGATGTCAGGACGGGGGGTTGGAACACTTGCGGGGAGTGACACTTGCGGGGAACCCGGGGCCCTTGGGACGGCTAATAGCTTTTCCTAGGTACAGGCACACCAAGAAGTCTAGCACTGCTATTGTCAAGTTTCCAACTCTGTCAACATAACACGAAACTCAGTGAAATTGCACAACCCTTTGCAAGCTGAAGAGCAATATAGTAACTTGTTCTAACTACATATTAATTCGTTGAGTGTTCCTCCTGAAAACAAAAAGATGTTTAAATAGTGATAATGTTTGGAGAGTTATTAAAACATTCTCTGCTACTACAAGACGATGACTTTCCACAGTCATACCTCCTAATAGCATATTATTCAGAACACTAAGCATATCAAGACACCTGCGCAAGCAATAAAAATATATTAGGTATCCTGCACAGATACGCTGATGTAATTGAACGCTATGTAGTTAACCCCACTATCTCGCAACTTCCATCTCTTTAAAAATAGCTACTATGGTTTTTAATAGGAGACACAACCTTAAACCTTCAATTAAAAAACGTTAATAATAAGTCAATGAATATTTTACATACTTGAAGCGTTTATTCGTAGACCCCAAAACAATTTGGTTGTATTCGAATTACAAATACATCTAAGAAATGTGTGAAATACGGAATATGTAAGAGAATGTCACACACCGAAAAATGCTGAAGATAAATCCTATCACCGTCATATAGAACCATTTTTACTCCGAACTTGGCATAAACCAACAAGTTGCAAGACTTCCAGGAAAAATGAAGCGAAATTGGCAGCCAATAATTGGTTGTAAATTTCATTGCATGTTAACTATATAAATTACGGAATACGCGGAACTCCAGTACAGTCAAAAAGGTCTAAGGTAATAGGCAGTGGTTTACAACCAGATATCCGTATCACTCTCCTCCTCAAGAAGTCTGTGTGAAGATTTATATTCAGAACATTCAAGAAAAAGGCTACTGTGGTGTTGAAACTTCAAGAAGCAGCTCATTTACTCAGGAATGGAAAACGTTATGGTGTCCGTAAATTTGAATGGCTGTATCTCTTGATGTAACATTCATTTTTTGATAAAATGTTAAAATCCAATATACCAGAATTTTGTTTTTCTAAACTCAGTGCCAACGTTTTTTGTCGAAATTTCTGCAGGAAGTAGTCTTGATGTGATTTCATACTTCTATGCATTAATATTATCAAACATGTAATTTGTGTCACAAATTGCGCGGCCGGTCCGGTCGGAGGTTCGAGTCCTTCCTCGGACATGGGTATGTTTGTTTGTACTTTAAGTTATTTTAAGTAAGATTAAGTACTTTGGCCACATAAGACTACACATATACACACAATTTATTTATTTCATCACTACATTTAAGTACTAATAATTAAAGAAACTTAAATGTAGAAATTTAAAATAAACACTGAAAATAAATGATTGATATTTCTCATAAAATGGATGCACAGAACCGTTGAATTATGTCTTGTGAATGTACCTACAAAATCTGCCATATGAAAATTGTAGTGTGAGTCCCAAATTTGTTTTTTCTATGATAACATTAAAAACATATTAAAAATTTAGAACTCGAAAACAGTGAAGTTATAGACTTGAAGCGTTTTGTGTTGCTAAATCGTTACATAGTAGACACGATTTTAAAATTTGGTTGCTATCGCCAAAGTAGACGAAAAGTTAAATTTTTTGGTGTAATCTTCGCCGTGTAGACTGTACGTTGTAGTACTCTACGCCGAACCTAATTATAATCATCCCTCTGAGGAGAGAACGTCGTTTGCACTTCTCCTGCGTTTCCAGTCGGCCGTGCTGTGCTACGTAACGACATCGTACCGTTCCATTTTATCGAGAGCTATATCTGTATTGGTACGATGTCTGTTCTTTCGAAATAAGACATCACACCAATATACGTATCATTTAAACACAAAGGTTCCGGGTTCCGTTTTCATCGCTAACGCGATTAACAACGTTAGACCTCGTGCGTAAACAGTTAAAGGTTAGGAGGGCGACTGGAAAAATGCATAAGTAACACCTGTTGTTTGAGGCTTGAAGATATCTGAAATTAGCCGAAATCGATATCTCATAATAAACATAAGGTGTAGCTGTCTATATTTCATAATGCAATGCCTAACATATTTAAAAGCTGCTCAAAACCACGTACAAAAAACCTTTATAATGAGATCGTATATAATTCCACGATCAAATTGTGTTTTAGTTGTTTGTAGTAATACACCCAAAGATCTGCCCTCGCTTTTAGTGCCTCCATCAGCTGTTTATTTTTAGTGGTATTACTAGGGGCAGGAAAAATTCGCATTTGCGATATATGCGAATTTAGATGCGAATTCTGACTCAAAATGCAGTAAATCCGAAATTGTCATAAATGGTATTTTGGTGTGAAACACTATTTTATCAGAAATGTTGCGAGATAACTTTATTTTCTGCTCTTAAATATGTACAAAGTAAACAGTAGGTACCGGAAAAATTCGCATTTTTCAATGAATGCGAAATATAGGCCCATGCTAATTTTGGGCCGGACACAGATAGCGGCTGGAGGGAGTGGAGTAGGGGTGGTGTATCCCTCCTTCTGGAACACCCTGTTGTCCGGGTCTCCCTGCAAGTGTCTACACATTCCCTTTCCCCGCAAGTGCCAGGAGGGAGGGCACCGTCCGGTAAGGGGAGGATACGGAGCGCGGCAGAGGCCCCAGGTAGGACGTGCCGCAGTAGGATTTGGAGGGTCTGCTAGATGGTGGGAGCCGCGGAAATCCGGAAGGAGGAGAGGGCAGGGCAGGGCGAGATATTTGAGGGTGGGGCGAGGTACAAGTCTGGGAGACGGAAGGGGTGGTGCAGGACTGACGGAAAGGAGTCGCCGGTTACACCGTGCAGCGAACTCGGTGAGCAAATGCTGGGGGGAGGGCGAGGAAGGCCGAGTCGTCGGGTTTGTTTTGGGGCGCACGACTGCTGAGGCCGTTAGCGCCCGAATCGAAACTGAGATATACCCGAGGATGAAGACAGCTAAAAACATAGGGTACAATACAAGAAAAGGAAAAGCTAAACGTCCTTTGACAAATTGGCCGAGTCGATAAAATTCGAGACTCGAGCAGCTCTTGCGTCATCAGCTAAAATTTCTTCCAGTGTATCTGGTAGGTTCAGTGTAATCCGAACAGGAGTAAAATTTGGACGAGACAATCAAAGACGGCGCACCGTCAGCAGGTGGCCACAGGAAGAGACGGCGCGGTCACCAGGTAGCGAGTGCCGGTGGCCGGGCCGGCATGTCCGATCCGGAGCTTATTATCTGTAAGCGAGGACCACACACTATGCCGCGACGATATAAGGCGACGGGAAGGAGCCCCTCGAATATCGTGCGATGGGACACAGTCCGTAGCTGTCCGGGGTAGGAGAGTTGCAGCTGGCAGCTGAAGGCGGAGCTACTGACCTGCTGCAGGCCCATCCTCTGGAAGGCGTCGTGGTCGAGCACGATGGCGCGGTCGCGCGGCACGCCGGACACCTGGAGGTGCCGCACCTCCGCCGGGAACACCTGCCGGGCGGCGTCGAGGCGCGAGCAGCGCGCCACCAGCTCGGAGAGGCCGGCGCGCCGCGAGCACGAGCAGTCGCGCGGGCACGGGGTCGCCGCCGCAGCCGACAGCAGCAGACACCACAGCAGCAGCAGGCACCGCCGCATCTGCAGCCAACACGCCACTCACTACATATATATGTAAAACTTCAACTATAGTGTACAAGGAATTGCCATTCAGAAATTCTTTTAATTTATTTTTAAATGCTAGTTGCCTGTCTGTCAGGCTTTCGATGCTGTTTGGTAGGTGACAAAAGACTTTTGTGGCAGCATAATTCACTCCTTTCTGTACCAAAGCTAGATTTAACCTCGAATAGTGAACATCATTATTTCTCCTAGTGTTGTAGTTATGTAGACTGCCATTGCTTTTGAATTCGGTGGGATCGGTAAAAACCAAGTTCACAAGTGAATATATATATATATATATATATATATATATATATATATATATATATATATATATATATAATTACAGTGAAGCTAATGTTAATATTCCTAGCTCTTTAAATTAGTGTCGGCAGGATCATCTCGGATGGGCTCCAGCAATTATTAATATTAATGCTAATGTCGAAGGATTTAGAGAGAAGCTAAAGTTTTAGACAAAATCACTCAAAAATGAAAAACTGGATAGTTTTCGGATGACAAAGTCGTCAGAGATGAACTCAAATCAGAGATTCCCGAGGACATCGTAAACGAGTTCCAAGTTCACCTGTTATGTCTGCTCGATTCCTCGAGCTCATACTTCCCAGACAGGTTGCGCGAACACATTACAGAAAATACTTCGATTGTAAATCCCGTGTTCTGCACAAAAAAAAAGCCAGTCTGTAAGACGTCGCAGCAGTACGAATGCTTCATTTGACGTCCCCTTCTGAGATAACCGCATACTTGCAAATTAAGAAGTCAGTCTTGCAACTGTGGTGTACACTAAAGGACAATCTTATCAGAGAAAGCTCAACTTATTCTTCTGCCTTTCTCAACCACATATTTATGCGGATCGGGGTTTCTTGCGTATGTTTCAACTGAAACAAAATACAGATCGCGTCTCAATGTCGAGCAAAATATTCGGCTCCAACTGTGCCGTATTCAACCTGAAATAGTCTCATTGTGCAGTTAAACAGTCTCGTCCTTCTCGTATACATTTTCCCCCGTTAAACTAACGTAAACTTGTAACTACGTCTTTAAATACCTATTTATCTGTCTGTGTACAAAATTGTGGAGCTACGATACTTTTCTGACAAATTTATTCTCAAATATTTTCTTACTGTTTTTTTGTATGTGCGTCAAGTTCTGCGTAATGTGAAATTGTGGGTACATTGAAAATTACCAGTGATTAATGTTAATGTCTCGTGTGCTTAAATTGTGAAATCAGCTTGCTTCGTCGATAATACTGTCACAGAATTTACCAAATTCAGTATATATATCTGCGACATAAAATTTAATGCTCCGCCTTTAGTTCCACTTTTTAAAGGTGCTCCGTGAACCCCTGCTATAATGTATGCAAAACGGCAAGTGGCAATCAAATGTTGTGAAACATGTTCGACACGACAGTTGTCAGAAACGTGTGATTCTTAATAGAGACTGCATCCGGTCTGCTCTCGAAAACAACCACACCAATTCCCAGGTGAAGCACGCCGACCCTGCGCAAAAAATGGAACAGAAGAAGAAGGAAAGGAGGCTGCGCCCTATCTAAAGGCGTCAGACCCGGAGGTCTTAGAGAGAAAGACGAGCGGGTAGGAGGGTGGGGGTGGGGGGAGGGGTTAGTAGAACATATATATACGGGAAGACGTGATGGACAGGAGGCGTGTCGACACAGGGGGGGGGGGGGAGGGAGGAGTAGGTAGTGTTGCATTAAGACAAGCAGCACGGCAATTGCGGATTACTTCAATATTTTATAAACATTCATTGTCGGGCAACAAAACAATGCTACGAACCACAAATATCAGTGAAAATGTCAGAATACTCCAACATTTTTCAGTTCTCGGGAAAGCTTCGCTGTTCTAGAGACCTACGCTACACTGCTGCTAGAAGAGAGGAACTCGTTTCGCATACTCCGTGTAAAATCGAGGTGGTATCCCGTTAGGTCCAGCGGCCTTCCCCCCTGACTTTTATTTTAATGTCTCTCACTTTTTCGTCCACGTGAAGTTTTAGAGGAGGACCTACAGTGCGAAACTGCTTTGGAAAACGAGTACTCGGGCAGGCGTTTTGTGCGGCAGAGGCCGCGGCCTTGCGCGGACTGCTGCGCATTTCGTGGCGGCAGGGCGATCGACGAGTGGCGGCGCGCATGCGGCAGGCAGCAAGTCAGCAGCCCGCGCTGGCCGCCAGCCCGGGCCCTGCGGCTGCTGGGGAGGCAGAGGCGCAGAGGCACAGAGGCAGAGGCAGAGGCACAGAGGCAGAGGCACAGAGGCAGTGGCAGAGGCGCAGAGGCAGTGGCAGAGGCGCAGAGGCAGAGGTGCAGAGGCAGAGGCACAGTGGCAGTGGCAGAGGCACAGAGGCAGAGGAACAGAGGCAGAGGCACAGTGGCACAGGCAGTGGCAGAGGTGCAGAGGCAGAGGCGCAGTGGCAGAGGCAGAGGCACAGAGGCAGAGGCGCAGAGGCAAGGGCAGTGGCAGAGGCACAGAGGCAGAGGAACAGTGGCAGAGGCGCGGAGGCAGTGGCACAGTGGCAGTGGCAGAAGCACAGTGGCAGTGGCAGAGGCGTGCACCAGGCTGCAGCAGGCCGAGGCCACACCCCAGGACTTGCCGACGCTCCAGTACCCTCATACCATCACCGAGTCCCTGGTTCTGCAGTAACTGCCATCTCTTTGTCATCAGCGGGTCTGAAATGCCGTGTCCACAAGTCGGCTCTCCACTGCTCCAGGTACATACATAAATTTCGTACGAGAACCATAAAAAAGTACAAGTCAAATTCAAAAATGTTTCTAAATCTATCGGACTTAAAGGTTCAAATGTTTGTTAAACTTATGGGACTTAACTACGGGGTCATCAGTCCCTAAACTTACAAACTACTTATGACCTCCCTTATACTAAAGACGACACAAACATCCGTGCCCGAGGGGGGATTCGAACCCCCGACGGCCGACATCCGCGCGCACGGCCATTCCACCGCCGCAAAGTACAACTCTAAACGACTACAACTACAGATAAAAATCAATACACGTATCGTATATTACAAACAACATATTGTCATAATTGCTACACCGAGAAGAAATGCAGGTGATAAACAGGTATTCATTGGACAAATATACTAGAACTGACATGTGATTACATTTTCACGCAATTTGGGTGCATAGATCCTGAGAAATCAGTACCCAGAACAACCACCTCTGGCCGTAATAACGGCATTGATACGCCTGGCCATTGAGTCAGAGTTTGGATGGCGTGTACAGATTCAGATGCCCATGCAGCTTCAACACGATACCACAGTTCATCGAGTAGTGACTAGCGTATTGTGACGAGCCAGTTGCTCGGCCACCATTGACCAGACGTTTTCAATTGGTGAGAGATGAGGAGAATGTACTGGCCAGGGCAGCAGTCAAACATCCAGAAAGGCCCGTACAGCACCGGCAACATGCGGTCGTGCATTATCCTGCTCAAATGTACGGTTTCGCAGGGCTCGAATGATGGGTAGAGCCACGGGTCGTAACACATCTGAAATGTAACGGCCACTGTTCAACGTGCCGTCGATGCGAACAAGAGGTGACCGAGACGTGTAACCAATGGCACCCCATACCATCACGCCGGGTGATACGCCAGTATGGCGATGACGAATACACGATTCCAATGTGCGTTCACCGCGATGTCGCCAAACACGGATGCGACCATCATGATGCTGTAAACAGAACCTGGACTCATCCGAAAATGTAACGATTTGCCATTCGTGCACCCAGGTTCGTCGTTGCGTACACCATCGCAGGAGTTCCTGTCTGTGATGCAGCGTGAAGGGTAACCGCAGCTATGGTCTCCGAGCTGATAGGCAATAACTGCTGCAAACGTCGTCGAACTGTTCGTGCAGATAGTTGTTGTCTTGCAAACTCAGGGATCGAGACGTGGCTGCACGATCCGTTACAGCCATGCGGATAAGATGCCTGTCATCTCGACTGCTAGTGATACGAGGCCGCTGGAATCCAGCACGGCGTTCCGTATTGCCCTCCTGAACCCACCGATTCCATATTCTGCTAACAGTCATTGGATTGCGATGAACGCGAGCAGCAATGTCGCGATGCGATACAATGCGACCTTTATGAAAGTCGGAAACGTGATGGTACTCATTTCTCTTCCTTTCACGAGGCATCACAACAACGTTTCACCAGGCAACGCCGGTGAACTGCTGTTTGTGTATGAGAAATCGGCTGTAAACTTTTCCCGTGTCAGCACGTTGTAGGTGTCGCAACCGGAGCCAACCTCGTGTGAATGTTCTGAAAAGCTAATCATTTGCATATCACAGCATCTTCTTCCTGTCGGTTAAATTTCGCGTCTGTAGCACGTGATCTTCTCGGTGTAGGAATGTTAATGGTCCGGAGTGTGTTATCCGTTTTAGCGTCTGAGTTACAGCTAGTTTCGTGTAGGTGCACATGTTATGTAGTTGGGTGTATTGTTTTACAGAAGGGAAGAGTAGTGAGTTTCCCTTTGTCCCGGCACGCCCGGGGCTTCTCCTCCCGCTATCGGCCGCGTTTCCCGGCACTCCACCCCTCCTCCTGTCTCCCCCCCTCCCTACCTGTGTCCACCTGTTACAACGGTACGTGTTACCCATATAGCAGTCCTACCTATCGACATCCTCGTTCTACTCGCTCTCTTGAACTGTGGCGCGGCTCGTTCCTTTTCATCTGCTCCTCTTTCGTAGTGTGCCTGTCCACCTCGCACCTGCTAGTCCACCCCCTCGTCCGCCACACACAGACACACAATTTCGTTCTCCTTTATCTCTCTCTGCCCCCATCTCCTCATACCTTTCTATGACAAATTGTTACGTATATCTGCCAACTATGATGCTGATCGGCAAACGGAGTTGATGGTTATCCGTGAAATGACGGGAGTGTGGTGGCTCTCCAGCCGCCCCTCCAGGTGCAGCTCAGCTCATCTCACGGCTGGGTGGGAACGCTGATAACGGGCCGATGCTTGCGAAACGCCGTCTGCACGCGGCTTCGAGTGCCGCACTTGACTGATACCCCTGTATTGCAACAGTTGTGCTCACAAAGTGGCGATAAAACTCGCCGCCTCGCCTCCGGACGACTTCCAAACGTTATCGCCACCTGTCAGACGCCGCAGTTGACACGAGGACGCAGTGCCGCGCTCGTAAGCGAGCCACTCTCCGGTGGGCAAAAGTCCAGCTGGGCGCGGCCCCCCCTGCCCGCTCGGCCGCAGCCACCTCACGCCTGGCGAGCTGCTGGACCAGCAATCGACTGCGTCGCTCTAACCGCTCCGTCGGACTGCCGTCCATTGTCCGTTTGAAAGATGCCGCAGCGCTCGTACAGAGTCCGAGACGAGGTAGAAATTATCCTTAGGTTCGTGGACTCGACTCTTCAGCTGCCGACGTCAGCGAGTAAAGTAAAAGTTAAATGTGCTACACAGCCTGTGTCACTGGTAAAGCCGTAACGTCAGTCGCTACCTCGGTTCGGCGGGCACATTGGAACTCACACACACAGAAAGGCTCTTCTAGTGAAACGTTTGGACGAATATCTCAGAAAAAGTCTCGACGGTGCAGGAACAATCGTCAATTTTATTAACCGAAGGCCAATAAATTCGAGACTTTACTGTTTTGTGTGACGGAATGGGGAGTGAACACAAAAAGTTTCTACTTCCCTTCCGAGTTCGATGGCTGTCGAGAGGTCTCGTGGAGATAGTTTGAAGCGCGTCACGAAGTGAGTGTGGACTTGCGCGGTACGACCGAAGAATCCTCTTTGACGCGATTAGCTCATTTCATTATCTCACTCCTGCTCCACTCGTCAGTCGTCCTTCCGCATCCTGCCGTTCCTTTGCAACCTTAGCGTTTGTCAAAAATTGATCGAGCTGTAGTGGTATGCCAAAAATTTCAAAAAATGCCAATAGTAGACGGTGACGAAAAGTTTGGGAACCCCTGTCGAGTAGGCACTACAGCAGTGTGTAAGTATTTTCGTGTTTCTTTCAGGGACTTGTTTCCTGACGCTTAGGGTGAAATCCAGTGAATTAAAAGTTCCTTCGAGGTGGATCAAAAAATCGAAGATTTCATCAGGTGAAGAAGACTTGTTAAGTGAAATATCGTGTGACGAGACTTAAAAAAAAACCGCTGGTCCCATTGTCGGTTCGGCAAGACTATCCAGCAATTGTCAAAAAATGGCTACGAAACACTGAGCGGCGTTTTCCACTACCTACTTATATGAACGAACTTTTCCAAATTTACTCTTTTTGAAAAAAAAGTATAGGAGTAGAGTGAACGTAGAGAGTGATTTGAGGCTAAAGGTGAGGAGTTGTTGTTTAGTTAGTGGGCGGCTGGTCAGACAGTCGCGCTGCTGGCCTGCCTCGTCATCTGCCGCCACTGGGGGGCACGGCTGCTACCTGCTACCTGCTGGCGATACATCACCAAAGCTACTTTTCGATTTTCTTGCTGAAAAAAAAAATACTGCATGTGTATGAAACAAGGCTACATAGCACTCCGGTGTCACTTTTTCGATAAAAATTCTCCTCCTGCTGTAAAAAAAAAAAAAAAAAAAAAAAAAAAAAAAAAAAACAAAAAACCACCTCTCCCGGTTTTGTGCGTTTTTCTTGACGTAGGATACTTCTCACTCGATTCTGAGGAAACTAATTGTCGTACCTCACTGAGTTTTGCACATCTTGCAGGCTAACATAACAGCTTCATAACGGAGTGTCTGTTTCTTTCGATATTCGCCATAGTTATTACGATACTTAATTTCCAATTAACCTATCGCATACCATTTGAAACTTTTGCAGTGAAAAATATAGTCGCTGACTGCTTTCCGTTTGGTTAACTTTGGGTTATACATTACTGCGTACGAAATGTAGCCAACATTGTGAAATTGTTTTTAAAGCTGAAAAGAAAGCGATACATCGCTCCAGTACACCGAACAGGGTGTCGAAATTTGAGGGCGCGCCATGTGCACAACTACTGAGCCTCTAGCCTGCAGCTCAGTCAGTCAACAAAGCACATGCCCCAGCCAACAGAAATTACTTTAAAAACAGCAAAGTTGATCTGGGACAGATGCCAGTTCTGTAACTCGTTTTAAAATAATGATAGCATACAAGTTCGGATTAAAAAAAAGACAAATCTGGTTCTATGTATTATAGTTACAAATATTGGATTGCTGGCAGTCACTGATGGAAAATTGCAAGTCGATAGTGGGGACTGTAGGGTTCTAAGGAAAAGAGAATGCTACTGTTTTTGTTGAATGCCGCTTCTGACATGCAATAGACATAGTAAGACTAAAATTACCAGATGAATGTTTGACAGGATCCGGTAGCAAGCGTCTAAATGTTATGCAAGGCGCTGCAGCATTTTCCTCTGAATCAATATTTAATTAGACTTTCTCCACAAAGAACAACAGCAGGAGACACTAAAGATGTTTACAACGGTACTGTTAAGTTGGAACATGCAGTTCGTATGTGCATCATCTTTCTAGTTGAGTTTAATGCAAGTAAATCAGTGGTGCTATAATGTAACTGCTGTTATAACTTGGCACCTTCCACGGATGATGATGACGAAAAAAAATGTTTTGATCGCAAATTGCATAAAATACGAAAACTGGATTTATAGTTGCTGGCATGGGGTAGTAACCGTTAGATCACGACAGGGAAAAAACTGTAACTGCTGCCCTTTAGTCTGAATACACATACAATGTAACTATATAAGGCTTTCTACAGTCCATGGTGTGACTCATACAGCAACCAGTCAAATTTTAATTTCGAGTAAAAACAGTTTTGGTTGCAAAGTGGTTTTATTAATTAGCAATGACGTGTTTCGTCCTCGCGACAGGGTATCATCGCATTATGTGCATGGCGAATGTTACGGAAATTACCACAACACCCCTGTTTCACCACTTTAAATGTTGTTGTGATTCTTGTGTAACGTTTGTCATACAGGTAAGATGGTGGCCTGCTGTGAGGGCGGAACGCTTCATTGATAATTAATAACACCACTTTGCAACCAAGACTGTTTTTACTTGAAATTACCCTGTAACTGACAGTGTACCCGTCTGTCACAGTGTGTAGTAGGACAGCAGTTACAAATATTTGACTATCAAGGTTTCTAGTCACATACCGTTAACGAACAAAAAAATTTGGTAAGGTAAATTTACATGGAATGGCAGCAAAGTAATTATGAATAAAGTAGCCTCGTGTCATTGGCTCAAAAAAAAAAAAAAAAAAAAAGCACGTGAAACCTTTAGCAAAGCAGTAACGATTTGATATTCTGAGCAAAATAACCTATCTACATGTAAATTATCTTGAATGTCTACTTGTTTGCTATATTAACGTACTGGTATTCTTGCACCAATATGAACAATAAGATGCAATTAAAGACATTGCAAAACGATTGTGCAAGTCTACAAAAGCCTTTCGTTGAACACTTTTGAGATGAAAGAGTCTTCATCAGCTCCCATTAAACACAGCGTCGACACCTCGGCACCCGCGAGCTGAGAGCGGCACGAGCGACGCAGATTCTGTTGTGTGGCACGCGCGGGTAGAGGCGACGTGGGCGAGCTGGGGCACTGTGGTGTCCGGATCGGCGCTCCTCCCCTAGCAACATGGTAGGCAAACCAATTTACTTTTAAAACGTTTTCCAAATCTCTAGCTCTTCCCTCCGACCTTAAGCATCGGGCGACCAAGTTGCAGACCGCTGACTCGACATCGGTCCCCTGGTCGCCAGCCGGCACCTCTCATTAGCCGCCCCACGCCCCACCAGCCCACGACTGGCGCCCAGCCGCTCCTGACAAGCGACGCCCACTGGCTGGTGCAGTGTGGCCACAGCCGCGGGGCGCGACGTGCTGCTCGCCGTCGTCTGCTGCGCGACCGCAGGGTAAACTTACTCGCTACCTCTGTCAGTGCTTGCACGTGGCATGCACTACTCTTACACAAACTGTATTCGTTTTCTTCGAGAAGCTCAAAGACCGTACGTGTATCTGAAAGCGGTTGAGGTAATAGCAAAATTTACCACAAAATCAATTTTGGCAAAAATTCTTTAAAAAGTTGTCAATCGTGAAATACATCATTTGCACCAGCTACAGTTGTCTTGCTCTTATATTTCCATTTTCCACGTTGTACATAGTATATATATTCCAAGATAATCGTTTCTGACCATATATTTTACTTGTTATATACGCGGAACACCGCCTCAGCTCGACATGTCTCGTTGTGATAATGTTTGCTTTTAGTATTGTAGGTAACCACTGTTCCTGCTACACTGCATCTGCTTATGTAACCACGCGCTAGCCATGTTTACTTCGCACTGTAAAATTGAACTATTCCAACAGTTTGCTGAACTGCAACTTAATTCAAACACCGTGGGGAAAACCGAGTGCCGGCCGCGGTGGCCGAGGGGACTGAGGCGCTCCAGTCGCGGTCTGCACGGCCACTACGGTCGGGGGTTCGAATCCCCCCTAGGGCATGGATATTTGTGCCGTCCTAGTTCGTAAGTAGTTCATAAGTAGTTTGTAAGTTTAGGGACTGATGACCCCGTAGTTAAGTCCCATAGACTATACAAACATTTGAACATTTGGAAAACCGAGTGGCGTAGGGTACTGTCTTGAATTGTATTTGTTCCTGTGGCATAGAAAGAATAACTCAAATTCTCTCGTGGACAAAGTTGGTTCTTGTTTCTAATAAATAACGTGGAATACCTAATATTATAATTGTATTAATTTAACCAACAAGTTGATTAACCATAATTAAACGAAATGGTTAAAAATATCTGGGCGAGTGTAGATGCAAACCTGTTATTTACGTCTCTTTCCCTCCACAGCTCGTAACTCTTAACCACGACGCTAATACGTCGTCTTAGAAAGAAATAACAACGGATATCGGATATTACACTTAAATTAGCAAGGAAGAACCAGAAACGTTAAGGAAACAAAAAAGTATTTCGGAAGTGCACAGACGCGAACCTGTTTCCCTTTCAAATTCTGCGCCATAGTCTGTTACGCTATCCCTACAGTACAACAGGCGGGTCGGTTTTCAGGTACACTATGGTCCTAAAACCTATATTAATGTGTTATTTATCTACTATATAGCATGACAAAGACGCCCCTTTGATACAATGCGTTATACCGTAGCAAAGGGACGATATTCTTTCACATTAAACAAATTATAACACTGACACACGTTAAATTCGAGAACCTTTAAAGCCACGAATCGTTTTCAAATCGTATCTAAAATGACGCGCTTTCTTCACTATTCTAACGGTTTGTATATATTATATTCATACATCGTACGCTACAACGAAAGAAGGCACGAAATACGGAGTTCCGTTTGCGACATGGCGGCTGTGCTCGTCACGTGAAAGTCAGGCCGCTCCACGAAGCAGACGGCCGACATGGCGGATGCTTCAGTCCGCGCGCCACCGCGTCCTCCGGCACGGGCGTCTTGAGGAAGAGCAGCCGCCTGGAAGGCTGCCCGCGCACTGTGCTGCTGCCGCCGTCTGTCACCACTATCAAATTTATGTGCTGCTGCCAAAAGTACTGAATTTGTTCTTCTTCTCGGGCTCGCGTTACGTTACTAGTGTCCTAATGAAATAAACGTAAAACAACGACAAATTTTATTTTTATCAGGTTGGGCATTAAATTAGAACGGATCGATAACATTAACTTTCAGTTTGAGCTGTTGTAAAATGGCGGGCGCAGCCTCGCAAACAGAAGTGCGCACGGCTGACTGTCGGCCGCGCCCGTGCCCGCGCGGCTGCCGCCCTGGCCCCGCTAGCCCAGCTCTGCCTGCTGCCGGGGTGGCGTCCAGCAGACCTCCAGAGTGTTCTCAAAACCGTTTACTGTTTCAACTGACTGTTCAAAGTAATAACAAAAAGCATTTGTATCTGCCACCCTTTCTGAAGGTGTACTTCTGTAGATTTAAGTGTGTGAGTAGGGTACCTATTTCTGATGAGACTCGAGTTTTCTGTCAACTGTTCGGCGGCTGCATCGTGTCAGTGTGCGTGTCGGTAAACGGAATCGGCTATTAATTTATTCGGGTTGTCGAGTACACCTCATCGTACTAACTTACAACAACTATCGACTCGAGTTTCGGTTGTGAGCTAGAATATTACATTACGATTTCCTCAAGTTGTGCTTTTTGTAACTTTTATAGTGCAGATAATAGGAATTATGGCTTTTCCCGTAAAAAAACTAGGGCGCTTTCTCTGCGACTCGGTAGACACCGAAGCTAGTCAGTGTAGAACAACAAGTCTACGTATGTCGACATTAGGTGATCTGTCGAACACAGACGCTCTTACGGAATTATCGTTCCTTCCGTACCGATGGACTGGTTGTACCGGAATCAGTAAGTGTCGAAGAAAGCTGCCGGGAGGACGGATCCATATTTGTGGATGGAAGAACTAACTATACACTGAAACAGACGACGCTATTGCTTTACTTTCCCAATAGTTATAAATATTTCGATTTCGGGATAT
This sequence comes from Locusta migratoria, assembly GCA_026315105.1. Classification (NCBI taxonomy): domain Eukaryota; kingdom Metazoa; phylum Arthropoda; class Insecta; order Orthoptera; family Acrididae; genus Locusta; species Locusta migratoria. The sequence continues at coordinate 2,297,425 of CM048744.1, read as the reverse complement.
TGAAAAGAAGTTGTACATTTCGGCGGGACGAGTAGGAACGTCACATGAGCTGTGTCGAGTAAGAGGCGGAGACGGAGGTGTGGAAGCGGACGGAGGGTCCGGCCTGGCTGTGCCTCTCTGCGGTCTCCAGCCGCCGCGAACCGTGGAAGGGCCGCAGCTCAGCTGGCCTCTAGACGGGGCCTGGGCGCGCGCTAGGCACGGGCCGCGATGGTTCAAAAGCATTTGACAGGCTGCAACACCATAAACTTGAACAAATTTTGAGAAGAGTGGACGTAGACGGACAAGATATTCGTCGTAAAGAAAATCTCTACTGGAAGCGAACAGCTGAGGTTAGAACTGGCGGCCGAGTGACAGAAGCCCAGAGAGAACGCAGAGGGTGGCCACTGCGGGCGTCGCAGTAGGCGAGGCGAGGTGCGGGAACTCTGTGGGAAAACTGGTCAACTGGTGTGCAAACGAGACGCACAACAGGACGACCGCAGTGCATTCGTGGAATTTAACAAAGTGTTTACAAGCACCGATTTTGACCTCGATCTCAGAATTAGATTTCCGAAGAGTTATGTATGGTCAGGAGTTTTGTAAGGCGTGAAAAGTTGGACGCCGAAACTTGGAAGCATTCGGGATGCGGTCATATCGAACGATACTTGAAATTACATCGACGGCAAGGAAAATAAATGGAGAGATCTCGAGAATAGTGAAAACAGAGCTGGAAGTGCTAACCGCAATAAAACGGAAGAAAACAACTTACTTAGGTCAATGATAGGAATGAAAGGTGTCGCCTTCCTAAACTGACATTCGAGGAGGAGACTGACGGCGAACGAGGGACCGACAGGAGGCGCGAGTCACGAAGCGGTGGCCAGCAGTTCAGAGGCGCCGAGTGGCGCGCCAACGGCCGGCCGCAGGACAGTGCTTTCCAGGAACAGACACACCAGAGGAGAGCCGCCACACGGGCGGCCCCCGGGGGTTCCCTGCGCGGCGTGGCGTGACGTCAGCACAGTGGCCGGCGGCCGCCTCTACTCTGCTGTACTGTAGGGACACGGTGGAGAGGCAGGCGGCAGCGCTACTCCACTCCACTGTGCTCTAGCGGCCGTCCTCCCTGCGCGGTTCTCGCTCTGCCTTCTCGCCATACAGTCGTCGTAGCGCATATAGCACCAAAGCACAAAATGTTGATTCGGCACCAAGTTCTGTTCATTTATTTATTTACATATTTCACGCTCACATTGGAGCACTTAAATCAATCCGTATACATTCGAGTCTTCGTCCTAGCTGTAGATTTGGCTTTCCTCTGCTGCTGACAAAACTTCTTCCTCCTTTCCGAGCTGGCTACCCTTTCTCTATCTCTTATATTCCACTTTTTCGCGTCTAAGTGTCTTTAATTTAAATCTCGTGTCACTGATTTCAGCATCTTCTCCTCTTCTCTCCTTCAATTTGTTGCATTGTCAAGCCTAACTCGTCTAAATCATCTCGAACGTCACTGAACCCGTCGTCCTTGGTCTTACTTTTCCAAAAGTAGGTCAACACTTGTTTCTGGTAGTCTGGAAGGGTGGCAGAAAAAAGCGACCCTCCTTCAGTTACCGACTCAGTTTCTCGGTACACAACTTCGTTAGGAAATAGTCGCCACTGTCACTCTAGTCGGTATTTTTTGCTTATTACTGTTCTAAGCATTCTTCTGTCTGCTTTTTGTACTTTGTATGTTGTTGAATTGGTGTTCATCTTGAACAGTGTTTCACTACCGTAGGTTGCTTCAGGTTTAATAACGGAGTGGTCGGGTTTGAGTTTTGCATTTATCGAGAGATATTTCTTTTCGTATGTCGGTCAGGTGATGCGTTGCTATTGTCTCCGTTTAGTTGTTCTGCTTTCTGCTGACGTTTCCTCGTTTCAGTTCCAACGTATAATCTCTCCAAAATATTTAAATTTATTTACAATTTTAATTTGTTTGTTATAATTCAGTATAATGGCGAGTGTTTAAACCTTGAAGGATGGCATCATTTTTCTCTTTTCAAACGAGACCTGTAGTCCGGCTTTTGCTGCTGTTTTTTCGAGTTCTTCAATCTGGTGTTTAGCCTCCTCCACGCTATCTGCGAGCAGCGCTAGATCATCGGCAAAGGCCAGACAAGTTAGTCTGATATTTCTGCCAATCTTGGCATTTCTTATTCCACTCTCGCACGACTTTGTCCAGTGCACAGTTAAACAGTAGTGGCGAGACACCATCCCCCTGTCAAAGTGCTGTCCGCATTTCAAATGATTCAGATAGTCGCCCTCTGAATTTAACTTTCGATTTAGTGTTGTTAAGGGTGAGTCCAATAAGATTAATAAGTTTCAGGTGCAATCCAAATCCCGCGAGGACTTTAAGAAATGACTCACGATGGATCCTGTCATACGCTTTCTTGAAGTCAACAAAAGTGGTGACCGACGTCCTGTTTCTCAATCTTTGATGTTTCATGATACACGTAAGGCTCATAATTTGATCTGGACAGCTTCTCCTGCTTGATATTCTCCAACTTCTTGGTCGAGTTGTTCCTCAATTCTTGTGAAAATAATTCTAGACAGGATCTTATTTGTGACGTCAAGCAGCGAAATCCCCCGATAGCTGTTTGCATCAGATCTCTGACCATTTTTGTGTATTGGGTGGATTATAGCTGTATCTCCGAATCCCAGATGTCTACTACGTGCTTGTGGAGATTCTGAAGTGTTTATCTGCATTCTTCCACAGTTGTGTGACTAGCTGATTCTCCCCAGCTGCTTTGTACTTCTTGAGCCACCTAACTGCTTTGATCACTTCACCGACATCTGGCGGTCTTATCTTCTCTGGATATTTTTTTTTCTTTTTTGTTCGAAATCTAGGCGTGCTTTTGGTTGTTCGGCATTTAGTAATTCTTTGGTGTTCTGTATACAATAAATTACAAATATATTTCATTCCCGTCTGTTTCAGGGAATTCTGTTAAATGCAATGGCGAAGTTTCCCCCATTTTTATTGTCATGTTTTATTTTTATTACTCAGCGGCGGTACCAGTAGGCTGAAGCCTAGGGTGGAAGATTCTAGAGGAGGCAAATATTGTAATCTGTAAGTAAGTGTAATAAAAGTTATTTAATTACGTTTACCCAATGTACATTAAGCTATTGTGCAAGAAGTATTAGCCCCACATTGCTTCTACTAGCTCAGAGATATAATTAAAAGCTATTTCTTGTGCAATTCAAACGAAACAGTCGGGTGGAAAAAATAATCTAGGAAGTGACGCTTGGCTCACCTGGTTCAGAGTCAAAGTAATTACAGAAAATAGGCGGTGTAATTAGGACGACAGTGCACAAAACAAAAGGCTATAATTTCATTAACAAAACATTACAATCAGTATGATTGTGAAATAGGGTATCAAACTGTAGAGATTGAAAATTTGAATAGCCTACTGGTGGAGCACGCTCGGCCCTGTTTTATTACGGAGGGCGGCCAGCTTCCAGTCCTGCCCAAATCACCGAGTCCTCGCGTACTACGAGCGTCCAACTTTATCTGCATTCCCGCAAGGAAACGGCCATCCGCCAGTTTGAGGCACACACGACGATCGCGTCATGTATTCGTTTGCACTCGGCTGGTCCACTCCTCTGGGGCAGGCGGAGTACCAGGAAACCTAAAAGCTCTTCTGAACAAGACGCAAAAGTCCCGATGGTCGCCGGCCGCGCCACAAATTTTAATTCAATGCTTCACATCTATCAATAATGTCTTTGACATATTTGAGACGTAAATCCGTCTCAGGGATTATTTATTCATATTAATTGATACACTGGTACAGCCTTATGATAATTGCCGTCTTAAGAGGAAACTTAAATTCATTAAGTTATATTTTAATACTATTTTATTTAAACATTAAAAGGAAAGCACAGAATGTCAGTGAATATTGCTTATTTTCTTTTTCACTAAACAATCGATGTTTGATACAACTTTTGCAGTAATGTTGATTTGAAGACAAACTTTCAAGTTGAAATATGCGGGTAGATTTCGTTCCCGTCACTGCGTAAAAAAGCGGCATCTCCTTGCGAGTGTATACATCGACTGTAGAAACAAAAGTGTACAAGAATATTTTTTTAATGAAACTAATCACGCGAACTTGACGCTGTAGGTGTTTAACTTGTAGCTCAGACAGGTTTGCACACTGCGAACGTAACACGAAAGTGAGTGATTCTGCGGAAGTGTATGCAGGCTGAAGTACAGTAATTTGATCTAAATACGGACAAATTCATTGAGTGTTGTTCCTGAAAAGCAAACTGTGTTTGCAAACTTATGTGCTGCGGCAGAAGGCACGGACTGGTCTAGAGAACACCGCACTACCGGCGGGCGAGTCTACCCAGGAAGTGACGTCGAAATGACGTAGCGGGCCGCTGACGTCAAACACCGCGAGGTTCGTCCGCGTGCTAGCTCTGTCCTGCAGAGAAGCCATCTTCGCTTTGGTATTTTCAGTATAGGCTACTCTCCTTGTAAGTCCCGCGTCGCTATTTCAGAGCAACGGCAGTACCAACAACATCTCGTCCATTGTACGATGTATTGTAAATTACAGTCAACAAATGACATATTGGCGGGTAACACTCGATATTGGTGGTAATACGAAACAGAGACACTACCGAGATGTCGATCTTGTAGCGTAGTTGATAAACGGGTGGGCGATAGTTCGATTCCCACATCCCACAATAGAACTTTCTTTTTACTTTCACTTTTTAAACTTTAGTTACATTGTTATTAATTAGGAAGAATTTACATTTTGCGATATTTCGAATATTTACGAATACAAGCGCTTCCTCTACAAAGTGCGTTTGTTGTCTTTGGTGAAAATACAGTGAAATATGGACCGTCGAATTGTAAACATCGTTTCTGGAATTTAAGTACTCCGATATTTCGACATATTTACCAGTAAAACAGCTTTTTCTTAAAAATGCGTTTGTTCTATTTAGTGAACAAGTCGTGAAATATAGACCAACTTATTGTAAACGCTGTTTCCTCAACTACATGCGGACACATTGTTATAGTGAATGTTGCAAATGACATGATGATACAAATAGTTTCATACATTGACGACAAAATAGAGACAAAGCTCTTTACATCCGTGAAATCGCTACAGTATTAGCACAATTATCGCATAAACAGTGCTTGTAGAATGCAAGACGTGTATAACAGCTGCTGCAAAAAAAGAGCAAGGCACTTCAGTGTCATTAAGAAACGACAGTTGCCGCAGAACTCTAGTACGTAATCTGTATACAAAATTATTTGAATCAGCGTGACACTTGGAACGTTAATTATTACGGTGTGACTGCCGTTTATGTGCAGGTACTTCAGGAGACGATGTTTACCATTCGTTGGCCCATATTTCTCAGTGAAGAGTACCAACGCACTATTTAGAGAAAGCGCTTGTACACGTAAATATGTCGAAATATCGCACAATGGAAATTCCTTTTAATTAATAACAGTGTAAGAAAAATTTCAGGAGAGAACGTAGACGCCGGCCGCGGTGGCCGAGGTGACTGAGGCGCTCCAGTCACGGTCAGCACGGCCACTACGGTCGGGGGTTCGAATCCCCCCTCGGGCATGGATATTTGTGCCGTCCTAGTTCGTAAGTAGTTTGTAAGTTTAGGGACTGATGACCCCGTAGTTAAGTCCCATAAGCTTAACAAACATTTGAACATTTGAGAACGTAGAAAAAAAAAAGTGTCAGGAGTAGGAATCGAACCACTGCCTCCACTGTACAGCTCTTCAACATCACGCGTTTGCCCACTGTGCCGCAAGAAGGACATCTGCCGTGTGTGTGTGTGTGTGTGTGTGTGTGTGTGTGTGTGTGTCTGGTTTGCATTAACATCAATATCAAGGGCTAGCTGACAATGTAGCATATATTGACTGTAATTTATCGTACAATGAACAACACGTATTTGGTACCTCTTCAGTCTGCCGTTACTTGGAAGTAGCAACATGCGAGTTAATAGGAGAAAAGCAAGAAAATACCAAAGGGAAGATGGCGTCTCTGCGGGTCTCAGGCTAGCAGGCTAGCTGAGCACGCGGGCAGCGGCCGGCTGCGTCATTTCGACGTCACTTGGTCGGCTCGTCAGGTGCAAATCGTAATCGACTCTCGCGAAGTGCCACTGTCGCCAGTGTTGCCAACGCGCCGCAGCCCCCGGCCGACGTTGGCGGCCCTGCACTGCACGCAACAGGTGTCTGCGGGAGGCAGCTGGCGCACCTGTGGCGGAGGCGGAGGCACGCACCCACACGCACCCACACGCACTCACACGCACGTGCGTGCTGTAACACTGGCGGCGCGTCGCTGCTCTCCCAGCTCCACATCTACAAGCGATACCCAGGAAGTGCCTGGCAGAGGGTTCGTCGATCCACCTTTATACTGATCATCACGCATTCCATTCTCGAATAGCGCGCCTTCGAGCTCTGATTTCTCATATTTTACTCTGATGATCATTTCTACCTATGTAAGTGGGAGTCAACAATATATTTTCGCATTCGGACGAGAATATTGGCGATTGGAGTTTCGCAAGTAGCCCACGCCGCAGCGAGAAGCGCCGTTGTTGTAATGATTCCCATCCCAGACCCTGTATCATTTCCGTAACGCTGTCTCCCCTGTATGGAGCAATAAAAAACGAGCTGCCCTTCTTTGGTCTCTTTCGATGTCCTCCGTCAAATCCACCTCGTGAGGACCCCACACTGGACAGCAATACTCCAAAAAAGGACGAACAAGCGTAGTGTACGCAGTTTCTTTTGTAGTTGTGTTGCATCTTTTAAGGGTTCTGCCAATAAAACGCTGTCTCTGGTTCGCCTTTCCCACGACATTATCTACGTGTTCTTTCCAATTTAAGTCTGAAGTAATAGTAATTCCTAGTTATTTTGTGGAGTTTACGGCCTTCCCTTTTGATTGATTTATCTTGTAAACAAAGTTCAACGGATTTCTTTTGGTACTCATGTGGACGACTTCACACTTCTCGTTATTTAGACTCAATTGCCAATCTTTACACCATAGTAATATCTTATTCAGATCGTTCTGCAGTTGGTTTTGATCTTCAGATGTTTTTACAAACAACCTAAAATATACCTGGGCCGCTGAAACTTTGCACTTGACGTTTACGAATAACAAGTGAAGAGCAAGAAGCGCGAGGCGCTAGTCGCTAGGGAGGATCCAATCGCAGCGCGGTACACACTGCCAGTGGTCACGTCGCCGCCTTCGTACAGTTCTAACGTAAACAAAGTTGTGTATCGTGTTTATCGCGTGTTTACGTTGAGTGTGCTTTTTTCGCTGCGATTTGTTTTACTGTGAGTGGTAAAACTTGACTTTCCGAGTTCAAGTAATTGGATAATGTCACCGAAAAGACGTTTGTCTAGTGACGTTTTCTGAGTAAGTTTTCAATTTCGTATGAATACAAAACTTCGAAGCTTATGCTCTGAGCAGGAAGTTCATTCTCGCTTCAAACGATCGGAAAGAAGTTACGGTGCAGTGATTACAAGAAAGAAATATTGCTGCAGATATGTCAATATCAAAACTTCTTTTATAATCGCTCGTGAAACAAAATAAGCCTATTACACTCACATATGCAGTGGACGAAATCGCAAAGGAGCAGCGTCACAATGTAATAAATCTGCCCCCATTTCACTGCCGTTTTAGCCCTATAGAATTTCTATGGAGTGACGTGAAGAGTTACTTGAGGAACAATAAGTCTTTCGCAATAACAGAGCTGGAAAGGCCGTTGCGTCAAGCTGTTGCCAATGTGCCGAGCAGGTTGAAAAACTTATTCGGGCAGCGAAAACAATGGAAGCGATCATCAGTAATGATGAACGGTTAATGATTTGTCTTCGTGATGACGATTTTGGCAGTGACGACAACGGTGAAAATGGGGAGCTGGATGTAATTGTACCATTGTCGCCGTTAATTGGTGAGTGAAAAGCATTCCGATTATAAAACGTAGAGAGAAAAGTTACTATGTTGATTACTGTTCATTTCGTATCTGTCGTGCTTCAATACTTATTTTCTATATTTCTTTGCTCCGTTATTGAAAGCGTGTGCATTGTTGTGCTCTGGTCTTCATTAATGTGCCGATAATTAATTGCTGCTCAAGAACGAACTATTATATGCACTTTTATTGCTCAATAGCTTACATTTACGAGATGCAACTGAAAACCGTTTCTTCTGCTGTGCGTATAGAGGCTAGTGTTGCAACGTCGCCAAAGCAGTATAGCCAACTTAATTCGCCGTAACGCGAAACGTCAAGTGCAATGTTTCAGCGGCCCGGGTATAGCTACTTAGATTTTCTCCCAAATCGTTTATGTAAATAAGGAACAGCAGAGGACCAATAACACTACCTTGTGGAACGCCCGATATCACCTCTGTTTTAGTCGATGCCTTACCATCGATTCCTATAAACTGTCTCCTAACTGACAGGAAATCCCCTATCCAATCGCAAATTTGGGGCGATATACCACAATCAAGCAATTTGATTAAAAGCCGTTTGTGAGGTAGGGGTCAAAAGCCTTCTGGAAATAAAGAAATACGAAATCAACTTGCGAACCCTTGTCGACAGCACTCGTCACTTACTGTGAGTAAATATAGGATATGTTCCAAAACCCTGCTGCAAATTGACGTCAATGAAATAGACCTGTAGTTCACTGGGTTACTCCTACTGCCTTTCTTGAATATAGGTGTGACCTGTGCAACTTTCCAATCTTATGGTACAGATCCTTCTTTCAGAGAGCGGTTGTATATGGCTGTTAAGTAAGGAACTATCGCTTCAGATTAATCAGATAGAAATCTATTGGGTATACAGTCCGGACCAAAAGGCTTGTTCAGTGATTTAAGTTGCTTCACTACTCCGAGGATATCTACTTGAACGTTATTCACTCTGGCCTCTGTTTGTAATTCTAAATCTGGAATGTTGGTTTCGTCTTCTTTGGTGAATCAGTTCCGGAAAGCTGTGTTTAGTAACTCAGCTTCAGTAGCGCTGTCGTCGGCAGGATCGCCATTGCTGTTACGTAGTGAGGGTATTGTTTGTGTTTTGCCCCTAGTATATTTAATCTCTTTGGGTTTTGATTCATATTTATAGAAGGAGTTTCCTAGTGAAAAGTATTGTAGGCATTTCGCATTGAAGTCATCACTAAATTTCGAGCTTCTGTGTAGGATCGCAAATCCTGGGGATTTTGTGATCGTTTAAATTTAGCATGCCTTTTCCTTTGCTTTTGAATCAGTGTCCTGACCTGTTTTGTGTACCAAGAGGGATCACCTCCTTCTTTTATTAATTTATTTCGTATAAAACTGTCAATTGCTGTCGATACCACTTCTTTGAATTTGAGCCACATCTGGTCTACACCTACGTTTAGTGTTAGAAACGAGTGGAAGCTGTCTTTCAAGAAGCAATGTATTTTGTTTCTATCTTCTTTCTTGAACAAATATACTTTTCGTTTATTTTTTGGTAACTTTGGGACTTTCGATATTCAATCTCGCTACGACAGCTCTGTGTTCACTAATACCTTTATCTGTTTTGATGCTCGTTATGAGCTCAGAATTGTTTGTTGCTAAGAGATCAAGTATGTTTTCACATCCATTTACAATGCTAGTTGGCTCATGAACTGATTGTTCGAAATAATTCTCAGAGAATGCGCTGAGTACAATTTCGAACGATGTTTTATGCGTACCTCCTGATTTGAAAATATAATTGCGCCAACAGATCGAGGGTAAATTAAAATCTCCGCCTACTATTATCATGTGAGTCGGGTACGTTTTTGTAATTAGACTCAGGTTTTGTGTAAACCTTTCTGCTATTGTATCGTCAGAGTCGGGAGACCGGTAAAAGGAACCAATTATTAACTTTTTACGATTTTCGATTGCAACCTCTACCCATAATAACTCACAGGAACTATCAACTTCAACTTCGCTGCACGAAATACTACTTTTGACGGCGACAAACAACTGCCCCTCTTTTGTTTAATCTATCCTTTCTGAACACAGTTATATCTTTTGTAAATACTTCTGCTGAACTTATTTCCGGCTTGAGCCAACTTTCGCTGCCTACAATGACGTGTGTTTTGGTCCTTTCTAGAGATTTCATGCAGCTTCTCCAGTGCGACTCTCGCTTCTTCTCTGTTGTTGGTTAGAATAGCAAGATCGTCCGCGAAAGCCAGACACTTCACCCTGATTCTCTGCCCCTTTTTAATTCCAAGTTGAATTCCCTTAATTTCTGTTTCCTATGTCCTCACAATTTTCTCCAGTACCAAGTTAAACAAAAGGGGGGAGAGTCCATCTGCTCGGCGGACACCAGTAAGGATGTGACATGCTTCTGATGTTTCTCCCATGAATTTGACTTTAGAGGTTGTTCCTGTTAATGCTTGTTGGATAATTGACCTTGTTTTCCTGTCAATCCGAAATGCCTCTAATGTGTGGCATAATGTTTGCCAGTCTATTGAATCATAAGCCTTTTTTAAATTTACGGAAGCCACCACAGTGTTCGTGCAGCTTCTCATTTGTAACATAGTCTTTAGGTTCCATATTTGTTCGACGCAAGATCGACCTTTACGAAATCCTGCCTGATACTCTCCTATTAACTGGTCCGCCTGTTCTTCTAGTCTGCTTAACAGAGCCTTTGAAAACATTTTGTATATTACTGGGAGCAGTGAAATTCTCCTGTTTTTATTTGGATCAGTTTTTGTACCTTTTTTGTGGAGTGGATGGATTAGTGCACATTTCCACTCTGCAGGACAAAAGGAACTAAAAATGTTACTGCAGGAATTTGTTCAATTTCCCAAACCTTTGATATAATTCTGCGAGTTGCTTGTGTAAGAGTACTGCCATTTAATTTCCACATTTCTGCTATGATTCCATCCTCACCTGGAGACCTGTTGTTCTTCAGAGAATTGATTATTTCCTTTACTTCTTTAAGTGATGGCGGTTTTGAATCGGGATTTGATGGGGTTTTTCGAAATCTAGTTGCTCTGTCGGCGGCTCGCAGTTGAGGAGTGCGTGAAAATATTTAGCTAAAGTCTGACAGTTGTTTCTCGTGTCGGTTTCCAGTGATCCATCGGGCCGGCGAAAACACAGATGAGGTGGTTGATACCCTGTTAGGTTCTCTTTGAAAATTGTGTAAAAGTTTCTGGTGTTGTTTCTGAAAAATTCTTGTTCAATTTCCTTAAACCGGTTTATATCATATCTAAGTTTTTCCCTTCATATTGCCTTGGGTGTATTCTTCTGTATACTCAGAAATTCCTGCCACTTTTCTGTAGTTTTGTTGCTACTGAAAGTTTTCCATGCTTGTGTTCTTTCTTCTATTGCTTGATCACATCAGCTGTTCCAGCATCTGTGTTTTCTCTTTCTTGGGGGTTTGCCTAAATGCATACTGCTCTTCAATACTCCTGCAAGTTCCTTCCAGTTCGTTGCCTTTGATTGCCTAATTTCCTGGCTAATTTTCTTCTTGTTAAGTTTCAGGTATTCTGGATCAATTCTGAATGTTTTGTTCATTTGTGGTTTTTTCCTGTTAGGTTGAAATTTAATCTTTATTGCAGTACATGGTGATCTGATTCAAAAAATCCCTTTCTTGTTCGAATGTCAAGAATTTCTTTCGTATCCGACGATAAAATTCAATATAAATGATAATAAACAGTATTGGCATCAGTAAGATGATTACAGTAATGTTGCGTAATTTCATTTATTGTACCATGCAACGAAGTAAGTTTACAATCATACACAATTCAACTATCATTTTTATGACAGAGAAAATTTATATTTTGAATTGCTATAAACGTACTGAATACATACTTACACTATGCCGCCGTGACTGTAGATTCGGCAACTAGCTGTGTTTTCTATTTCTGAATTTACTTTACCAAGGTTTCATAAATCAATACAGTTAATGGAGAAACCAGGAAGAAAGAATACGCGGTGTCACTAGAGAGTGCTTCCTTCTAATTTTTCTGAACACGTTCTGCTTTTTATTTCCGAAATAAGAATTTGGTTACGTACTATATTTTTTATAATAATAATAATAATAATAATAATAATAATAATAATAATAATATGGTTTTCTGTTCCGCAGGATCTAATTGAGGAGTAAGACTCCACGGTCATGGAACAAGTGAATACATGAACTTTAGCACAAGAATGGCAATGGAAAAACTTTTAAATAGTCCTGTGCATAAGACAATCTTAAGACTAAGTGAAAAAAAAATCAGTAACGGAAAAAAAGGAATTGGATTAATTGTTTAACTTTTCTAGGAGTTGTTCGACAAAATAAACGGAGTGAGCCATGAGGTAACTCTTCAACTTAGATTAGAAAGCGCGAGTGTTCGTGCTAAGATTCTTTAGTTCTTGTGGCAGCTTATTGAAAATGGGTGCTGCGGAATACTGCACAACTTTCTGCAAAAGTGTCAAAGTGGTGTCATGCAAATGTAGATTCGACTTCTGTCTAGTATTCACCGAGTGAAAGCTACTGACTCGTGGGAATAAGCAGATATTATTAACAACAGACGACATTAAAGAAAAAACGTATTGTGACGGCAGTGTGGGCACGACGTTCGTGAACTTGCACCGTCTCTGAGCCAAAAATATCATTTTTGTTTCAGTCGAGTTACGTCAAAAAATAACGCCGTACGGCATAAATGAGTGAAAGTGAGCGCAGTGGACTACTTTTCGTGTTGAAAACCACTTCAGATATTGCTCTAATGGTAAATGAAGCAGAATCTAGTTTTGGAACGAGATGGTCAACATGGGCTTTCGACAGCAGCTTACTGTCAATCTGAACACCTACAAATTTGAACTGTTCAATTCATTGTGTGTGGCAGTCTTATGCCTCTGAACATTTAACTCCATCTCTTGAAGTTGCCACCACTGATGACTGACAATAATGTGAAGGTATAATATATATATTTTTTTAGTGCTCCTTTCTTTTATTTTGTCTGTCGGCGCGGCCGCCGTGGCCAGCAACACAGCGCAAGCAGTCCAGAGTTCTGCACACGTGATCCACTCCTTATGCCTTTGTAAGCAACATACTAAATAAAAATCCACATCGATTGGGCTGCAGCTTCGTGCGCCATATTGGAAAATGGCGGCACAGAACTACATTTTCGCATTTTTAAGGAAAACGGTTCGATTTATGAGAAAACTGCTTCAGTGCAAAATTAAAGAGGACAAAATTATCTACAGTGCGTTGAAATCGTCACGATGTCTCAGCTTATCGTCAGTCTGTGTTTAATCCCTGCAAAATAGAAATAGACCGTATGTGAAAAGTGTGCGACTGTGAAACTGTTGCAGTTGATGTGACAAACTCTTATGTTTTTATCACTTTTTTGGGAGCGATTATGACATCCACAAGAAAACGTAAATCTCTTTAGCCATTCACCAGGCGTACAAGTTAGGTGGGTCGACAAGGGATTCCCGTCATACGACGCGCACACCGTCACCAGGCGTGTTCTCCTGTGGAGGAGTCGGTCGGACATTTTTGCGATCGAATCTTTCAGGTTACCACTGCCACTAAACACAAAACACAGACACTAAACTGATTACAGCGAACATAGACTTCAATGAACGGACAGATCATAATTTTGCGAAATTAAAATTTTCATTTGAGGTAAGGCTCGAACCGAGAACGCCTGGCTGCGCAGCTCCTCGCGGGACTATACAGCTCGGACTGTGCTTTCCGCACGGACCGTTCAGTTTCTATATTTCGCTCTTTTTTTTTCTTTTGTTCCAGCGTCCTCGACTGCCCCGTTTTCAGGGACGGTCTAGGCTTCCTGGCGCCCGGGACAAGATTGTCACCCCCATGACGAAATATGAAATTAAAAAAAAAAGAAACTCAAACTGGGTTTCTATTGACTTCTTTCACTAACACGCATGAGAACATATACTGTACGAATCAATTCACAAATAAATAGAGATAAAAATGTAAATAAAAAATAAATTTAAAAAAATTTTATGCCTAGCCATGACCTAAGAAAAAATGTTACCTTCAGACGTTCACAAACGATGAAAAATATTTAGTATTAAATAAAACATGAATGCAGATTAAAAAGTCAAATTTTCCAAGTGTAATATGCGATAGAATAAAATGTGAAATACTTACTGAAAAAAAAAAAATCAATATGAACAAGAACTGTTCAAATATTTGTAAATGTGAGGGGCTTTATTTACAACTGCGCTTTATCAGTCCATAGGTTCACAAGCTACTTACACTAACTAACGATAAGGACGACAAATAAACCCATGCCCGAGGGAGGACTCGAACCTCCGACGGCGAGCTGCGGCGCGGTCGTCAACCGGAACTGTAGCGTGTAATTGTTATTCCGCTTTATAACGGCTGGCTGCGGAGGCAACGGTGGGCAAATCATCTAAACGGCCAGCAGTCTCAAATGTGATTCTTAGGCCCAGCCACTCGTTCCGCCCTGTTAGCGTACGATCAGAGTGTTGAGCGTTGCCGTGTCAGGCAGCGTTTTTATAAAAGTGATCGTCAAGGTGCAGCGTCAAGTTTGTAGTAACTGACTGAACATTCGTGACTGATGCAAGTCGTGAACAAGCGTTCTTTTTAAGTCACATTTTCTACGAAAATCAAGAAAACGAAGAGGTAGTATGCCTCTATCTTTATGAGAAATGGATTTTTGGAAAAGTGGTTTTTAACGCTAATATATTCCGAATAGTAAATACAAGTACTGCATTTCACACACACACACACACACACACACACACACACACACACACATTATATATATATATATATTTTTTTTTTTTTTTAATTTCAATTCCCCTACAAAGCGGCGGGCTGGCAGCGCTCACACGAGTGAAACAAAAAGTTACACACATTTGAAACACACAGGAGATAAAACACACATGACACGGAGATGTTAAATGGAGACAAGGCAGAGTATAAAAGATGGAGCGAAACAGTGGCGTCATAAGAGATTTGATACGGCGATGGTGGAGAATGAAAGCAGCTGCTCGAGGGTCAGTGGTGCACACACAACTAGGATGAGCGCTATTGTGCAACTAAAACGAAAAACACGGAGAAACACACAGGTTAAAACTGGCGGTGTCGGCGGCGGGTTGGCCGTTGACTGTTGTGAAAATAAAACGACGTAACTAAAAGGCACCGCACTTGTCGAAGCACTCAGAAGGTCCCACAGATGACGGAGCACTCGCAGCATTGAAGATGTGGTGTGGGGGAAAAGGGGATGAGGGGAGAGGGAGAGGGTGGGGAGCAGCCACAGGGACGGGGGGATGATGCCGGCTCACCAGTGAGTTCTGGGCCCAACCAGGAAGGCGCGAATTCTGCGGCTGGGCCCGGTTTCCTGGAAACTACCTGCCTGTGGCGAGGGCAGAGTCTCCCTGCCCCCCTGGGAACGCCCCTTGTCAGTCTCGTCCAACGCAGTGGCTGACCGCGCAGACACTAGACAGTCACTACCACTGCCTGTACGACTCTAACTTGCGTAGTATTCAGTTCGTGCATCTCGTCTCCCAGTGTGCTTTAAGTTCGAAATGGAAGTGTCAACGACCAACCGTGGTAAGCCATGTGCGCACTATGACGGCTACTCATATACCGTAAGGAGAACCAAAGCAGATGGGACTGTGATTTGGCGCTGTTCAGAGCAAAGAACAAAGTATTGCCGAGGAATGCGTGAGACGAGAGACTGTGAGGTGCTTAGTTCAAACGAGCATCAATGTGGAGCACCGGATGACGCTCGCATACAAATACAGAAGGCAGTACATCGGGCTAAGAAGAGATCGAGAGACGAAGAGACTTCGATTTCTAAAATATATACTGAAGAATTAGGTGATCTCCACAATCGAGGGTATCATTTTGTGTCTGAAATGCCAGAAGAGCTATCAACGAAGCGGATATTATACAAGCATCGGTCCAAAGCACGCGGAGATCAGAAAGAGCCAGAGACGAGACAAAAAGCCGATCTTTCGCCTGAGCTTCTAAATATGAATGACGGAAGCAGTTTTCTTTTGAGCGATGACAACATTGGAGATAGGGTGATAGTCTTTAGTGGAAAAGCAGGAAGAGAGGCTTTAAAGACTAAACGAGACTTTTTTTTATGGAAGGGACCTTCAAATGTAGCAAGCAATTTGCTCAAATATATACGATACATGCAGACTTTGGAAGTTCAAAGTATGAAACAAATATCTATCCGGTGGCCTTTGCATTGTTACCCAACAAAAGAAAAGAGACATATATTCGTCATTTCAGCACTCTTAAAAATAATATAAAAGATTGGAATCTTCAAAATGTCACCGTTGATTTTGAAATAGCTGCTATTTCTGCATTAAAAGCTGTGCTCCCGTCGGTTCGTGGCTGCCATTTCCACATGAAGAAATCTGTCTGGAGGAAAGTGCAAGACTTGGGGCTTGCTTCCGAATACAGAGCAAATGAAGAAGTAAGATTGCAAATTCAGATGTGTGCTTCTCTGGCATTCTTTCGACCGGAAGATGTCTGCGATGGCTGGCTCGAAATCCATTCACAAGCACCAGATATCCCCAAGCTGTCTCAGTTTTTCGACTATTTCGTAGACAGGTGGTTAGGCACTGCTATCACAAGATCAACAAGCTGAATAGTACGCTCATTGCAGAGCGATATGAAATGGAACGAACATGTAAGGACAGTTGTGAGTAAGGCGGACAGCCGACTTGGGTTTATTGGGAGAATTTTGGGACGGTGTACTCGATCTGTAAAGGAGACTGCGTATAAAACGCTTGTAGGACCACGTATTGCTCGAGTGTTTGGGACCCGCAGCAGATCAGTTTAAAGGAAGACAAGGAAGCAGTTCTGAGGCGAGCAGCTAGGTTTGTTACTGGTAGGTTCGACCAATGCGCGAGTGTCACGGAAATGCTCCGGCAACTCAATTGATAGCTGGAGGAGAGAAATTCTTTTGAGGAAATTTACTAGAGAGGCGGAATTTGCAGCTGAGTGTAGTACGATCTTACATTTCGCGTAATGATGACAGTTCCTCGCTAAGTGCCTGTCGGTGGCACAGTGCCTCGCGCTGGCCAGTGTGTGCGCGCGGTTGCCGCTTCGCCGCCGCTGCGCAGCGCCGCGCCTGCGCCACCTGCTGTGACGTCACGGCCAGCAGCTGACGTCACACGCGGGCTGCACGGCAGGTGCAGAGCGCCGAGCGCCGAGGCAGCGTACCTCAGGGGCGACTACGCAAACGTCAAGTATGCAGTTCTGCAACTTGACATAATAGTGGCCTAACTGTAGCTTCCTAACAAAACGTAACTGATCACTATCGCTAATGCGCGGATCCATTGTGGGTCAAATAGTGTCCAATTTGACCTTCGTACCTGCACTGTCGCCATTCTGAAAGGTGCTCGTGTGACACAGCAAGTTCTCTAATGTGGATCGCCCGATGCAAAGTAATGTGTGACTTACAGCTATTCAGACGTATTTCTACACTAAAATCTGTTCAAAGTTTTACAGAACGCAAAATAAGTCTGTAAAATGAGACGAAATCCGTGGTGATCTTATATGAAACGTCGCTTAAACGTAGTTATTTTACTCTGTCCGTGAAACTAGCACAGTTGTAATCACACCGTGTTTGCACCTCGGACCGACGTTTCTTTCTTCCCGGCACACGATCTTTTCTGTTCGTCCATCTGGCGGTTTTCATTCGAGAGAAAGATGCTCAGACATGTGCATCAGCAAACAAAGGAGGACTACCATCTGAACTGTCAGCGCACAAGCAGCTGATCTCCTCGTTTCATCTTCAGTAATTATGTGCTTTCCGGCGCAGTGCTTAGCACGAGCTACAGAATTCTTTCCAGGGGTGAAATCTCGGCGACGAATTGTTCGCAACCACTCAGTCCGAACGTTTGCCTCTTTTGGAGACGAAAATACTGAAATATTTCTTTCCTTGTCCGGCCTGTGATGTATAGTGCAACCGTTCCTGCAGCCACACGCTTAAGCAGAGACTGTACTGGCCAGTGTCCCTGTTCCCTCAGGCTGCGTCTGCGGGCTACACGCTGTCCCCACACGTCCGGCCGCACAGCTCAGCTGCCTGCTACCTGCCACCTGCGCCGCACAGGAAGGCCATCCGGCCACGAGCAGTTTCCATTACCGAAGCCGATCCGGCTGAAGAGAAACAGACTACAGCTCAATCTAGCTTTCAAACTGTATCACAGTAACGTTTATCACGTACCGAGTGTCAATCTATTTCTTTCTTACTGCTAACTGTACTGGCGACAGATTTTTCGACGTACAGCACTTTTACAAATGAATATTACCTGCAAATTGTATAATTGTACGACATATAATTAAACAAATATGACATCGTATATACTACTGTGGGTAAAAACCTGCCACATCGTGCACGATCGGATTAGATTAGGTTAATACTTGTTCCATAGGTACGCTAAGACACTCCTGTTTAATACTTGTTCCGTAGATACACTGAGACACTCCCGTATTTCAGTCGGTTTAAGAAAATTCCTGAAATCTGGCAGTGCTGTGGACAAGTTTGGACCAACCTTGAAGTTTGAAGTGCACAGGGCTGTAGGCGAAAGCAACGCACTTTTTCCACTTCCGAGAGGACTACCTTTCAACTCCGAGAGACTGCAGCCTCCACTGCAAAACATTGAGTACTGCGCAGTGGAGTTGACACCCCGATGTTCCTCACGCGGACAACTCGATGTCGCCGGTCCAGGGCTGCGCTGTGGGCTGACCGGAAATGTCGCCTCGAGTACTGGACCGAGACTTAAATAAACAGCAACCGCGACTGTCCTCATTACCAAACAATATTATTGGTTCGTGTTCCACTCAGCCCATAATTGAGAGGACAGTATTTCACTTGGCCGGGTTTTCAGCTAGTCTCTCATACTAATGACAGGTGGAAGGGGCTCAGAAGTCAATAATTTTAAAAGCAAATGCAAATGTACATTTGCTGACATGCCAAGTACCACGATGTGTCTGTCACTATCACGATTTACAGCGAAAAACTGCGATGTTACGGGAGCCTGTGCGAAAATTACGAAATTCGCTGTTCATTTGTTTTAGTAGTTTCACAACACTGTTTTTCCTAGTGTCATTTCATAAACCAGTAAAGTTTCACAAATAAGACAATTGCACACCCTTTTATCATCAGTATAACATAATCCGCTTCTGGCTATGAAATGTAAACAAGACAGCACAAAAGGTCTATGAAGGCAGGCTGCGTCTTCCGGAAGATGCGACGGATCGCAACCCGCACTCTGCCTCGCCACACGTTAACATTAACTGCCGCGTTTCGTGTGCCGACGGCTTAAGGAAAGACAAACCTACGTTTTTGGCATTTGTAGATCTGGAGAAAGCTTTTGACAACGTTGGCTGAAATTCGCTTTTTCAGATTCTGAAGGAAGCAGGTTTAAAACATAGAGACCGAAGAGTTATATTGTACAAAAACCAGACAGCAGTTACTAGAGTCGAAGGGCAAGAAAGGGACGCAGAGGTTGAGAAAGGAGTAAGACAGGGTTGTAGCCTTTCCCCATGTTGTTCAATCTGTACATTGAGCAAGCTGTGAAGGAATGCAAGGAGAAATTTGGAAAGGGAATTAAAGTTCAGGGAGAAAAAAAAAAAAACTTCGTGGTTTGCCGATGACAGTAATTTTGTCAGAGACTGCAAAGGATCTGGAAGAGCAGTTGAATGGATTCGACATTGTTTTGAAAGGAAGATATAAGATGAACATTGTTGTTGTTATGGTCTTCGGTCCGGAGACTGGTTTGATGCAGCTCTCCACCCTACTCTATCCTGAGCAAGCTTTTTCATCTCCTCATAAGAACGCCAACCCACATCCATTTGAATCTGCTTATTATATGCGTCTCTTGGTCTCCCTCTGCGATTTTTACCCCACACACTTCCCTCCAATGCTAAATTTACGACTCCCCGATGTCTAAGAATGTGTCCTACCAAGCGATCCCTTCTTTTAGCCAGGGTATGCCAAAAATTCCTTTTCTCATCAATTCTGTTCAGTACTTCTTCATTGGTTATGCGATCTACCCACCTAATCTTCAGCATTCTTCTGTAACACCACATTTCAAAAGCCTCTATTCCATTCCTGTCCGCACTGCTTATCGTCCATGTTTCACTCCCGTACAAGGCAACACTCCACACAAATGCCTTCAGTAAAGACTTCCTTACACTTAAATTAATATTCGATTTTAGCAAATTTCTCTTTTTCAAAAATGCTTTTCTTCCTATTGGCATTCTGCATTTTATATCCTCTGTACTGCGACCATCACATGTTATTTTACTACCCAAGTAACAAAACTCATTAACAAGAGTAAATCGAGGGTAATGGAATATGTCAGAAAATCAAGCGATGCTGAAGGAATTAGATTAGGTAATGAGACAATAAAAGTAGTAGATGATTTTGTTATTTGGGTAGCAAGATAACTTCTGACGGCCGAAGTAAAGAAGATATAAAATGCAAAATGGATATGGGAAGGAAAGGATTTCTGAAGAAGTGAAACTACTTAACATCCAATATTAGTTTAAATTTTAGGAAGTCCTTTCTGAACGCATTTGTATGGAGTGTAGCGTTGTATGAGAGTGAAACGTGGACGAGATAAGGAGCTCAGACAAAAAGATGATAGGTTTCGAAATGTGGCGCTACAGACGAATGACGAAAATTAGATGGGTAGATCACGTGACTAATGAGGAGGTGCTTAATCGTATCGGGGAGAAAAGGAGTTTCTGGTATTTCCTGACTAAGAGAAGGGATAGAGTGGTTGGACACATTCTGAGACATCAAAGAATTGTCAACTTAGCATTAGAAGTAAGTGTGTGGAATAAAAATCGTAGAGGGAGACGGAGGGACGAATACCGTAAGCAGATTGAAAAGAATGTAGGTTGACGAACGTATTCTCAGCTGAAGAGATTTGCACAGGACAAGGTAGCGTGGAGAGCTGCATCAAACCAGTCTGCGGACTGAAGACCACAAGAACAACAAGAACATAGGTCAACACCAATGAGAGAGTTATACTTCAAAATTCAAACATTGACCAATGTAATGAGGAAAGAAAACTGCATTTTATTGGTCACATCTACGGAATAGGTAAGAACAGACTAAGCAAGACGATCTTTAAATTACTCAATAGTTATAAATCCAAGGCCACACGGTTTATTGACATTGTAAAGGACATGGAAAACACCGGAATTAGAACGGATAGAACAGAAAGGAGAACCCATCTCACATAGGTAATTCAGAAGTTAGGATTTCATAAAAAAAAAAAAAAAAAAAAAAAAAAAAAAAAAAAAAAATGATGGAAGAAAGGGATGAGCATTCTGAAAGGATGAAGGAAATTTGAAAAGAAAAGAAATATAATGCAATGAACAGTAACCAAAGTAAGTTCATTTTATCCTGTAAATAGGTTAGTCGAAAGGAGAAGAATAAGAATAATAAGAAAAGGTGAACTATTATAAGCGCATTTCCAGTGTGACAATAGACTATTTATGTAGTAGAGGTCGAAGAATAAAAATAAGCTTCCCTTTATTACCAAGTGAAATGAAAGTACCAAGTGGGGACGAAAGACAGTCTGTCTCGGTGTCGACTTTTCCCTACCTTGCGTTTTCACGTGATTCGGATTAACATTAGCACTGCTTCACTTGACAACAACTGACGTGCAACTCGAGAGTAGAAGAGTTGAAAAAGAAGCACTGTAAGTGGAAACTGCCGCCAGCCGCGCTACCTTGCCCTGTAGCAGGTGGGGCGTCTTCTACGTCCGCCTGTCGATAAGAGAAGAGCCAGGGGAAATGCATATATCTGTCTGTGCTACCGCGGGGGCAGTGGGGCAGCCGTCATCCAGTACAGCACAGCATAGTACAGTACAGTACAGCACAGCAGAACTAGCGACGATGGAGCGCGCGGCGCGGTAGGGGCGAGGGGCGAGGTAGCCGCGGGTGGGAGCAGCGCGAGAGACAAGACACCGCATGATGGAAACGTTTCAGTACGTACAAATGTTCTTCAATTAATTCATGTACAGAGTTTCAATAATAATAATAAAGCGGTTTTAAAATGCTTGTGACGTTTTGTTGGTAGAAAATCAATTAACTCCGGTCCGTTCTGTTAACACGGCCTCCCAGCAGTGTTGAAATATGCAGCAAATGCATTTCCTACTTCAAATCCTTCAGCGTTACCAACCCCCCGAGCTTCTGCCAAACCGATCAAATTTTGTGCATTTTCAACTTTTCACGGTGTAAGGAGTAAGCCAATAAATTTCGGGCGTGCAGCCGTGCATATTACATTAAGTGCAGGATTCCACGCCTTGTATAAATTAAAACCATTATCTCTGTTTAATAAATTTTCAGATATTCTAATTTCTACTGCTTCTTTAAAAATTGCATCCCAAAATGAAGATAAAGGTGTTAAAAACTTCACATCTCTGTAATTCATTGAGTGCCCTCTATCTAAACAATGTTAAACCGAGAATGCAAATAGATGACCTGCAGCAAGAAGACAGCGTCAGATCGAGAGCGTTCTTGCCCTACGTGGGTGCTCTTTCTTCAAAGATCGGTAGAATTCTCCAAAAACATCAAGTTGAAGTAATCTTCCGGCCGCCTATGAAGATCGCAGCATTAGTCGGTTCTGTGAAAGATGATCTGTTGCTTAGAAAGTCTCGTGTGTATCAGATACCATGTGAAAATTGCGAATGTTCATATATAGGACAGACAACCCGCACTGTCCACGAAAGATGTGTCGAACATCGAATATACACTCGTTTATTACAGCCAGACAAGTCAGCTGTAGCAGAACATTGTTTAGATAAATGGCACTCAACGAGTTACAGTGATGTGAAGATGTTAACACCTATATCTTCATTTTGGGATGCAATTTTTAAAGAAGCAGTAGAAATTAGAATATCTGAAAATTTATTAAACAGAGATAATGGTTTTAATTTATACAAGGCGTGGAATCCTGCACTTAATGTAATAAAACTACAGAGATGTCGACAAGGTGTTGCCACCACAACACACATATCGATAAGAGAATCCAACTCCTGCTTCCTTTCGCCAAGTGTACCTGTTTTCGCCGACCAGCAGCTGAGACGCGCATGCGCAGTGCCGCCGCGATGGTGCATATTAAGGCCGCGCCTTTGTCGGCAGATGGCCGGACGATACGCGGCCGAAATATTAGTGGATTATTCGATCAAATTTTCTCTGGGTGAATTTTGCGAAGGATCTGGTTTGTCAAAAGGAAATCCAGTTATTGATATGTAAGCAAATGTTCAAATGTTTGTTAAGCTTATGGGACTTAACTACTGGGTCATCAGCCGCTAAACTTACAAACTACTTATCAACTACCTTATACTAAGGACGGCACAAATATCCATGCCCGAGGGGGGATTCGAACCCCCGACCGTAGTGGCCGTGCAGACCGTGACGGGCGCGCCTCAGTACCCTCGGCCACCGCGGCCGGTGATATGTAAGCATCCCTGAGTAAATTGTGTAAGCGGCAGGAGACAGTTACAACATCGTCGACAGTTTCGGGGAGTAAATTTATTGGGGTATTAAAAAATGCGAAAAACTTGTCGTAATAGGCCAAGCCGAGTGGCTGAATACATGTACGAGGAGGAGATAGGTAGCGATTCACACTGGTGCAATTTGTAAGTAATGTTTCAGAGTGTAAATAACAGTAATGCATACTTACTCAGGGTAATAAAGTTTTTCTTCTGGTGTTACTGGCTACAGGTTTGTTGTTTGAATCTTTGTAGATCGTCTTTGATTAATTCTAGAACCGAGTCAAACTGCTCAACACAAAGACGGAAGAAATCGAACATCTTTTTGTTCTCCTCCTTCATTTCTGAGATGAAACACACGATGTATTTTGGTCCTTTTCCTGCCAAGTATTTTGTCGGCGCTTTTTTACGCTCATTTAGCTGTAAACTCATTTTATGGGCGTTCGCTAGAAACGTGTGACTGCGGATGGAAACATCACTCCACTGAGAAATCGGGTCGCCGATGACGAACTAGATATAATGCTTCTGCAGATAAATATTTAGGTTTCGACTGACAGTTCATCATTTAATATCTAATTCGTCATCGTGGGCTACGTTTATAACGTTGCGATATTACGTTGTAGAGACCGGGATATTTGTCCAGCTCGATTATCATCAGTTCACTGTCTATTTGATCCACTGGAACGACATTTGCCCAGAGTTTTCGGACATCGTCACTCACAAGCCAAAGAGAACTGACAAGGACACCAAATGGGTATCGGATTTTAGAAGTTTTTTGATATTTATGGACCGTGAAGTTCAGGACACAAATAACAATCAGACGAAATCATTCAACGCAGCTCTGAAAAATTATCCAGAAAATCGACTCGATCGTTTTGCAGCTATACGTAAGTGACGATAATTAAAACAGCTGCACCATGTATGGATGTAGCTCAAGCCTTATCCTGCAGTAACACTTTTTCTCGTTTCTTTCTGTTCGAATACTTACCCAATTTTAATGTCTAATGGTAATTTTTATGAAAAATTGACTTTTTTTGTTTATTCTTAATTTTCGGTATTTTATAATAGGTTGTTAATAATAATGGTTTCAATCAAAATACCCAAGTTTCATTTTTTTTACAGTAATGGCTTCAGTATTAGTTCACGGCGGTAGTCTCTGATTGTTCAGTTTGTAAAGAGGTAGGACGCTGTTTCCGGAAAGCCACCTCTACAGCTGCTAACGGCTGACCTAGTCAACCGCCGTTTAAGTAGCGACAAGGTGTTGAGCTCACCTACATGAACATAAGCAAGAACTGACACAACACGTGGAATTAGAGATCCCAAAATGTTTCGCATAATTGAATTAGGAAACGACGAAAAAAATATTTGTTATAGTGGAATTCGAGGCACCGACTCTACGGTTGTGGAGAGCACAACGCTTAACGCACGAACTACACCGACAAACGCGGAATGTGTTTTAATTATTGGCACTCTGATACTTGACAGGACGTTTGAAAGTTGCGTCGAGTGGCTTTGGCCGATTGTTAATTAGTTGGCGCACACACCCCCTGCGCGCTGCCTGGCCAGTGGGCAGTGGCCGCGTCTGCCTACACTACGCTACGCTACACTACACTACAGGGAGGCCGGCAGGTGCCGCTACTGCTGTGAGACCAACCAAGACATCCCCCCTATCCACACCAGTCACCTACTAAGAGAGACAGAGGGAACAGTATTCGTTAGCAACGTATACTTTATACTTACTCGTCACTATCGTACGTTTTGTGCACAGACCATCGGTAAAGATCAAGTAATTCTATTTTAATTAGTTTTCAAAGTCAGGCAAAAATTTCGTGACCCAAAATTTAAGGCCGACCGTGGTAGTCGCTTACTAAACGACTAATCCTTCGTGCTCCTCGATATTCCGGCTCCGCGTACAGCTTCTGCCCGGTAAGCGGGTGAAAGAATAGTAAAACTGTGTCACAAAACTTGCCTGCAACAAACCAGAACGCAACATTTGACCAAGTTTGGCGGCAAATATCTTCAGATACGTCATCTCTGGTTTTAAATTACACCGTTACAAAAAGCAACATTTTCTCTGCTAGAATATTGATTGTTTATCGTGCGCCCCCTCTATGGGTTGACTTGCAAAACGGTTTGGAAAATGACCATCCAATCTTTGCAAATGCATTTTGACAAATTGTCGGCCAAGTTTCCACTCTTACTGCTTTCAATCTCAACTACTTCACATTTCGAAATCTAGGTTTCAACATCAGTTCTGCGCAGATAATTCAAAAATGTTATTGTGCGTAAAGAGTAAGTAGTTTATTTTTTTATTAAATTCAGGCGTAAATTCCACTACCAAAAATAGAAGGTAAACTTTGACATTTCCTTTTTATACAGTAGTATATTCTTTTTGCACCTTGTTGTTCCGCCTTTGTGCGTATGTTCTGCATGACAACGGCAAAACTGTATCTCTTATAGTTCCTGACATAATAGTTCAGCAAGTTGCCTGCAAAAAATAAAAAAAATTAAAATAAATAAATAAAAAAAAATCAGAACACTAAATTTGACCAAATTTGGAGGCCAATATACCGGGTGATCAAAATGTCAGTGCCGCGGTGGAGTAGCCGAGCGTCTCGCTGCGGGGCGCGCGGTTGCTCGCCGTGGAGGTTCGAGTCCTCCCTGGGGCACGGGTGTGTGTGTGTGTGTTGTCCTTAGGTTAGTTTACCTAGGTTTAAGTAGTTTGTAAGCTACGGACTGATGACCACGCAGTTTGGTCCGATGGAATTACAAACAAACATTTTCAAAATGTCAGTATAAATTTGAAAACTTAATAAATCACGGAATAATGTAGATAGAGAGGAAAAAATTGACACACATGCTCGGAATGACGTGGAGTTTAATTAGAACAGATTCATCGGATAAAAAAAGCAAAAATTAGCATAACAAATTAAGACAAAGCAAAGATGATGTTCTTTACAGGAAATGCTCGATATGTTCACCTTCATTCTCGAATAACAGCTATAGTCGAGAAATAATGTTGTGAACAGCACTGTAAAGCATGTCCGGAGTTATGGTGAGTAGGCACTATCAGTTCCGATCGAAGATTCACTCGAAAGCCAGTCTTATTTAAACAACTGTGTTACAGCACCGGTGCATACACTGTCACCGAAACATTGAACACGAGATTAATTGATGACCTAGAAGGATTTCAGTAGTGAGAGCTACAGGCCACTTGCGTCAGTGTTGTGAGGCACAGCGCCACGTGGAGCCACTGGCCGTCTGGCTGGCCTCGGCAGGTGGCGCGCGCGCGTGTGTGTGTGTGTGTGTGTGTGTGTGTGTGTGTGTGTGTGTGTGTGTGTGTGCGTGTGTGTCCGCGTTCGACTCCAGGCGACACCACCCAGAGACAAGCCAAGGCCTGACACAGCTGGCCGTGCCTACGGCCGCCACCTCACTGGCTGTGGCTGGGGCACGCCGGCGGAGTGTGAGGCACCCCGGCCTGGGTTTGTCGCCTCGCCTCTGGGCGGCGGCGCTCCAGGCGGCGCCTCTGCCACTGCCCAGCTGGCTCTTTCCCGCGCGCAACAGCTTCCAGCACTGCACTGCACTGCACTGCACTGTTTGTGGAACCCCCGTAATCTTCAGGTGAGAAAGCCAATCTTATTACGTCAACATGCGTAACGATGCATTCTTCTGCTGCTGTTAACTCGACCTTCTTACTGATAGCTCGATACTTGTATATACGTAAACGCTGATTTGTTGTTACGTTTCTTTCATAGATTGCTTTTTATTCATTAATTAATACTAGAGTTTAACTATACATGTTGCTTCCATGTTTTCGTTTATTAATACGTAAACTGCGTATGTCAAGTTACATCATATTTCGAGTTCTGCGACCGTTCGACTCAGCGCCCAGGATAAACAATCGATATTCTAGCAGAGAAAAAGCTGCTCTTTCTAATGCTGAAATTTAAATTAAAATCAGAGGTAACGTATTTGAAAAAATTTCCCCCCAAACTTGGTCAAATTTTGCGTTCTGGTTGCTTGGAGGCAACTTTCTGGATCGTTATCTCAAAAACTATACGAGACACAGTTTTACCATTGCTACACTGGCTTACCAGGCAGAACCTGTACACAAAGGCGGAATATTAAGGTGAACAACGAATTAGTCGTTTAGTAAGGAACTGCCAAAGTCGGCCTTCAATTTTGGGGCCTAAAATTTTCGCTTGATATTGAAAAAAAAAATCTTATTCTTTACCTATGATACTGTTATTTTTCAGTTATCTGCACAAAACAGATCTAGAAACCCAGATTTGAAAACGAGAAATACCTCAGCTGCCGAGAACGGAACAGCCAGCTCGGCGCGCGCGCCTGCATCCCACACCACTTTAGGAATCGGCCTAAAATTTTGTACAACATCCTTTAAGATCTTGAACAACATTTCGCTAAATTTAAAGACGGTCGAGCTTCAACATTTTCAAAAAAAATGTGGTGTTTTGACGTGAAATGATCTAATGGTAAAGAGAAACAGCGAATAGTGAGACAGGTGCTCGTTGTAGCGCGGTGGCGTGGCGCAGAATGTGCGAAGCTCGCCTACCATTGTCAACTCACTTCTGCCACGTTTCGCTTCTTAACTGTACGAGCGTTTTTCTTAAAAGTGCATTTGTATTACTTAGTGGACATCCCGTGAAGTAAGGACCAACGAATTGTTAACATTGTCTTCTGAACGTAAACTGCAGACACACAGTAATACTAAACGTTGTACATTTCACGCTGTTACATCAAGTTTCAGACACTAACTAGGGAATATAAATAAAGCCCTCGAGTTCCGTGAAATGCAGTGTTAGGACGCTTGTGTATATAAACGCAAGAACGTGTATATTAAAAGAAAGAAGACACTTCATCGTCATTAAAGTTGCCACAGACGTGTAGAATGTAATTCGCATACAAAATTAGTGGTATGAGCGTGACGTGTCATTACTGTGTGCCCGCAGTTGACGTGCAGACAATGTTTGCTATTCGCTGGTCCGTATTTCACGGCATGTACACTAAACACGGCTGAAGACAAAGCACCGGTCATGTAAATTACTCGAAATGACGCAGAAGGTGAATTGCATGTATCTGTCCACAACGCAACGGCGATTACCTAGCTCATTTGTTTCTGTATCGCTAACTTCACGTGTTACCAGCTAATAGGGCAATTAATCGTACTAAGTACGACGTGATTTTGGTACCTCTTCAGAGTGTCATTACTTTGAAATAGCAACAAGTGAGTTATGTAAGATGAAAATCACGTAAATATGTAAGGGAAATGGTGTCACGAACCTCGCTCGCTGCATCGATATACCGCACATTTCCGCAGGTAAGTCTAGGTACAAATTGTCATCAAAATGTTACAGTGAAGCCGGTGGTGACTGGACGCTTGGCATCTCGTTCTGCTGGGGGGGGGGGGGGGTCTCATTTTGTTTCGCAACCGCCCCGGGCGTCCAACAGCGCCAGTCCGCCACTGAGTTAGGCACATATCTGGCCTACAAGGCGACCCCCAAGTTACCGTATTTACCCGAATACAAGCAGCACTTTTTTCATTTTCGGGATCTAAAAATACCCCTGCGACTTAGGCTAGGAGGGAAACCTTCGGGAAGTTTGCAAAAATGCCGCTAGAAGCCGCTGTAAGTAGTTTTCGTGATTAGTACACCTGAATTTGACCCTTTGTTGCAGTGTTAGCGGTCTGCTTTCAAACTTCCGTGCGTATGGTGATGTGTTGTATCCGATAGTGAAGAAGCATGTTTCTTTTTTACACCGCGAAGTTTAGGAAAAAAGGAATTTCTTTCGCCGAGACGACAATTTAATTGCGCCGATGCACATATTATGCGGGTGAAAACACACGAAATTGCCCGAAAACAGAAGATAAAGGATTTCGAAGAGCCGCAATTGTTACGTACACAGTATCTCCGAAATATTTCAACCCTTTCAATGCTCTGTATGTAAATATACGCTAATCGTTTCAGAGCGACTTTGGATATATTGAGAAATTATTTTTGACAAGCGATATTGAAAAATCAAGCTGCAATGGAAATAATTAATTGTATTCCTGATTTATGGTATATAGGTTATCGTATGTACCCTTGTCCACTCAGTAAATTAATAAAGCACGAAAATCGAATATACTTGTATATTTTTTAATTGCGCAAACCTTTGTTTTCGTAAATATTTCCTCGACGATGTAAATTTCAGGGTAATATATATATATATCAAATCGAAACGTTTCTAAACTGAGATTCGGGCGTTGTTGTTTGGCCTATACCTGGCTGTGGCCGCCTTTGTCTGGGCAGTCTACCTGCTGCAGCCTACCTGCTGTGCCACCTCCCTGCTCGCCCAGCGACCAGCCGCTCAGGAAGGAGCGACACCTCCTGTGGAATCTCGCTACACGCGGATTCGCACTCATTAGCAGCGACGTATTCGACAGCAGAATTCCAGCAGTGTTACATATCAGACATCGGCCATCGTTCCAGTCGAAATGACGATTTCCGTCTTATACAGACTAGTATCGATCAGACGCACGAGGAGCCAGGTTCTTTACCGCCATCGTAGAGAAATAACACACACATTCCTCGCATTTACGAGAACTAATTTTACTAAACTGCCCAGAAGATCAAAAGCAACTGCAAAATGCTTCAGATAAGATACCTGCGTAGTTTATTCTCGTCAAGTGATAAGTGCTGTCGACATAAGATCTCAAATCGATTCCACATTTCTGGATTTCCGGAAAGCTTTTGACACTGTACCTCACAAACGGCTACTAATGAAATTGCGTGCTTCTGGAATATCGCCCCAATTGTGCGATTGGATTCACGATTTCTTATCAGAGAGGACACAGTTCGTTGTAATTGACGGTAAGTCATCGAGTAAAACTCAAGTGATATCTGGCGTTCCCCAGGGAAGCGTTATAGGCCCCCTACTCTTTTTTATGTTTATAAACGATTTAGGAGACAATCTGAATACCTCCCTTAGATTGTTCTCGGATGATGCTGTCGTTTATCGGTTAGTCGAGTCAACAGAGGATCAAAAGCAACTGCAAAGCGACTTGGACAAAATTTCTACATGGTTCGAAAATTGGCAATTGGCGCTAAATAAAGAAAAGTGTGAAGTAATACACATGACCACTAAAAGAAATCCGCTGAACTTCAATTACGCGGTAAATCAGTCATACCTTAAGGTCGTAAATTCTATCAAATACCTAGGAGTTACAATTACGAACAACTTTGACTGGAGAGAACATATAGAAAATATTGTGAGGAAGGCGAACCAAAGTTTACGTTTCATCGGCAGAAAGCTTCGAAGATGCACCAGTTCCACCAAAGAGACTGCCTACATCACACTTGTGCGTCCTCTCCTGGAGTACTGTTGCCCATTGTGGGACACTTCAACAGGCGGGACTGACGGAAGATATTGAGAAGGTTCAGAGAAGGGCAGCTAGTTTTGTTTCATCACGTTACGGGGGGGGGGGGGGGGGGCGTCACGGAAATGTTGCACGATTTGAGTTGGAAATCTTTAAAAGAAAGACGTTATTAGTTGCGACTAGTTCTATTTGCGAAATTTCAATCACTGAATGTCAAAATATTTATATTAGAGAATGGAACGGTAGAGAAAGGTTATGAAAGTGGTTAATGAACCCTCTGCCAGGCACTTAAATGTGATTTGCAATGTATCTATGTAGACGCAGATGGTGCGAAAATTGGCAATGTATTCTAAATATTGAAAGTGTCAACTCATCCGTACACTTACAGTTGAGCATTGCTGCTTTAGCATCCACGTTTGGAGTACCGCTGCACACGACAGGGGACAGTGCGTCACGGAAATGATTCACGAATTGGGGTGAAAACAGAGTTGTTGCTCGACAACGACGTACTAAAAGCGGCTGTATAGCGCAGTCTGTGCATCAGTCCTTAAAGTGGCATTGTTGTTGATGAACAACACGCTTCTAGTGCGACATTCTGCCGCTCGGTTCGGCGTGTCGCCACGCCACTTCTGGGGCATTAGTGTAGCCGTCTCGGAGGTCGCGTTATTTCATTCCAGCAGTGAATTGTCTTGTCTTTGGTGCTGTGGCGAAGATTATGCTAGCATTATTGTGCTGGCACTGTCAACTGTCAATGAAATTTTTGTGCCCCAACTTCGTCGCCGCTTTTGTGTCCCAGCCTCGTCGTAGGTGTCGGTGGCCGAGTGGAATGTGACCGACACAGGAACAAAGATAGCACGCTGGTGCAGGTACGGAGGGGAGCAGCCAGAAACTATAAACACTAGAGTAAATTAGAAAGAGATATATATTGCACAGAATGTAACAATACTTAACTTTTACATAGTACTGCAGAATGTTGATACATAGTTGTTAGAGGCCTGCCTAGTGCCTGTACGATAGCAAAGTCTTCACTGGTGCCTATCTGATTACGAAGGTCCTAACTGGTTGCTATCTCAGTCCCAAGTGACCGATGTCTTTCCGTGGTGGCCACGAGCGGGGTTGCAGCAGAGGGCGCTCGTGGCTGTCGTCGTAAGATCGCCGCGCCGTGCGTGCATGGCGGCGCGCGGCGAAAGTAGGTGGCGCGCACTTTGTACTTGGGCGACACCACAGAAATAACTTCAAGTAATAAAATACCTCGATACAAACGTCTGTGTTGTACGTGAAATACATGCCATAAAAAACAATAGTTCCATCAAAAACTTTAAAACATATATTTTTATCTTACTGCTCTGTGTTAATACAGGAAACACTGAATTCTAATTTTTCCAAAGCTGAAGTCATAATGTGGGAATGAAACGGGTAAAGTCGTCGTTCGTTGCGGCGACTTTTATTTGCGAAATTTCTTGCACCAACTTTCAGTTCCCCTAGGCAAACATATGTTGTTAGCACCCACCTGTACAGGGTGAATCTAAAGTCGCGCAGTCGGGCTTCCTCACATGGTAGCGGTAAACAAATGTATCTCACAGAATTTCTTCCCGCGCATATTTCCGGCAATGAATGGACAGCGGAGATTGAGGTGGCTGTGTGTCCCTCACGTCAGTGTGTTTCACAATTTTAACTACTGCACCAACTAACTTCTAGGCGATGTGGGAGGTGTCTCGAGGAACAAAGTGAGCCCGGAAACGCCATTCACCGACGCTACGGAGGCGCCACCTCCTGCCGCTAGACTAGACATGCCCTGCAGCGTCATAGGATGACGTTCACTTTGTTCCTCGAGACACCTCCCACATCGCTTAGAAGTTAGTTGGTGCAGTAGTTAAAATCGTGAAACACACTGACGTAAGGGGCACACACCCATCTCAATCTCCGCTGTCCATTTACTGCAGGGGAAGGAATTTTGTGAGAGACATTTCTTTATCGCTAGCATGTGAGGAAACCCGACTGTGCGAGTTTAGATTCACCCTGTACATGGAGACACGATGCTCGTAATTAAGTTCAGAGAAATCGGATCGAATACGATTTGTGTGTTCCTCTTTCCCCACGCGCTATTAGAAAATGGAACCGCAGAGAAACATCATAAAAGCGGTTCCGTGAACCCTCCGCCATGCACTGCGGAGTATTTATGTAGACGTATTACAGTCATCCAAATCTCTAGTTTCGCAGTTGCAGCTGAAGTGCCTACAACAGACCAGTGTGTCTGGCGGAAAGTTTCGAGCATCTGAATACTTTCAGTTAATCGCGAACTTTTGTGTGTCAGCGCGCACAGCCCGGCGACTGAGACTGCTTCCGCAGCGCCACCACCTGGAATAAATGGTCAGTAACGACAGCCGGGCGGGCGTTGCAGACGAAGAGGCAGGCGCGTCTGAAGTGGCGTCCAGCGAGCAGCGCTGAGCTGCGGTGGATGTAAGCAGCCAGCGCAGGAACGCCGTCAAGTACGTGCTGATATCTGACAGCGGAGCCGGGCAAAACGGCCGCCACTCCCGCTCGGTTCCCGCAGCGCTAGACGGCTGGCGGCGGGTAAAGGGTTGGTAGAGGGGGAGCGATGACGTCACACTCGCGAGAGCGAGGTGTTTCGGGCAGGACGAGTCACGGTACTCCCAGGTTGACGCCGCGCCCGCCGGGACGAGCTGAGCTTGGCTGAGCCGCCGGCTGCGTGTTCACAATGTGCGCCGGAAAAAGGGGGAACATACACTTTTTCGATTTTCACGTTGTAAAAATTGCTGATGGTATACACGATCACGCTACATAGTTTTATGAAATTAGTTTTTCCTTATTAGCTTTGCCTTGCCTGTGAAAAAATAAAAAGGCTAATTTTCATTCCGCACGAGTTTTTAGTTCCCTAACGCTCCTCAGTCGATTTTGATGAAAGTATGCGTTTAAAAAATCTGATTTTTGGACACATTATTGTAAAACATCTTAGCTTTCGTATAAGACATTCACCTTTTCGTAATTCCGAACAGTCGTTTTCAAATGACGCTATTTCTCAAGTATATGCACATGATTTACAAATCGTGTATTGAAAAAATTAGATAGCGGGCAGGTTACTGTTCTATGATTTTTAGACCGTATATTACAGCGAGTGAAATGGAGCTAAAAGAACAAAAAAAATTTTGAAATGGTAATCACACTGATATCTACCTCCTTTCACAAGTAATTGCGAGTTATCTGAGCGCCCTCGGGCCGCGATCACAGGTCTACGAACTCGGCCTGTGTTGAGCGTAGCGTGAAGCACTGCAGTGCCGAAAAATCTGAATTGCTGGCTACGTTTGTCGGTCCCTCGTGATGTGTTAAAGATCCATAATCAGAGAACAATAATGAACTAATTTTTCTTGGGTGGCAACCGATTACAATGGACAACTATCTGCTACGATTTTACAGCAGATCATACTTGACTTTGAGAGGCATACATCTGGTTTTTTCCACATAATACAATTCATGGAATTTATATTTAGTGTTTGGAACTAGAAGACAACAAAGTAATGTAAATTGCGACTTTGCTCTTAATGGACTGAAATAAAATTTTGTGACATTACAGTTAACGGCTTTCTAGTTGTAGATGAACGAGAAAGTCCTAAGACACAATATATACCTTTTCGCCTTTGTAGCTTTCGGAAAATGTGTTCCCACAGAGTGAAAATAATTGTATACAGTGTGTCCGACATAAATGCGGTACTTTCACGTCTGAATAAGAATGAACTGAGTTGCTTTTAGTAACCTGTTTGAGACGAACATTTTGCTGTATCATTTGAAGACAATTTTCTTTGTCTGCAAGATGGTACTTTCGAATTTTCAACATACGCTGGTTTACTTTAGCCTCAGACACTGCAGGACAGGTCAGTAAAGGATGAGAAGCGTCTGTCACTTTCTTCTAACTTTTCTTTCCGAGGGAAGGGGAGAGCTTGTCCCCAGCTATAAGGAATCCCAACCCACTGTATGCAGAAGGTCGATGGCTGGCCACTTCAAGAATCCAGCTAACAGTTCATTGATTTTATTATACTATATATTAAAAGACTCTACTAAAACTAAAGTCAGTCAGACAGACTAAACTACCCAGCTAATTTCCTTCATTTTTGTGTAAAACTAAAGGTATTCATCCACTTTTTCTACACTCAAACGAGATTTTCTTCTGTATATTTCTTATGGAGATGTCCTGGCTTTAAACTAAAGTCATTCTGTCAGGCTGTTCTATCCGACCCATTTCCTTCATTTTAGCTTTAACGAAAGGTATTTATTCGCAGATTCGTCATCAAGTATCATAATTAACTTAAGTCTCTCCTTCCTTTACTTTCATTCAAACGCGGGATCCTTCTGTCCTTGCATTGAATATTTTTACCGGTTTGTTTTAGGATATCTTCGGTTCCAAATAAAGTACACAGTTCTCTTTGACCTAACAACGCTCAACGGATCAAGATCTTTCATTTGTGATTTTAAACACTTGCGCTGATTGATTCTGAAAAAGCTATGCGTGAACATTCACCTTTACTTCCATGTCTTCCCCACGTTTTAGTCATTCCACTAACGGTGCGAAGTATTCGCACGCGTCCTCTATCTTTCTTATATATTGAAATAATCTATTTTATATTATAATTGATTTTAAATAAGTGTTTTGATATGAATTTAAGAAAACACAATCTTATATAATATTCTGTATACTGTTACTATCTATAATAAATATTTTAAATGATAAATATTTAATTTTACTTATTTCCATTTCACATGAATGGCCACTAATGCTGCAAAGTATTTGCACAGGTCGCCTAGTTTTGTTCAAAAATGTTCCAATGTTTGTTAAGCTCAAACTACTTATGAACTACCTTACACTAAAGACGGCACAAAAATCCATGCCAGAGGGCGGGATTCGAACCCCCGACCGCAGAGGCCGTACAGACCGTGACTGGAGCGCCTCAGTCCCCTCGGCCACTGTGGCCGGCTTAAGAGAAAGCTAAATAGTGTAATCTTATTTGTAGATGTATCAACAAATGTCAGTATATTTTTGGGTTTCTTCCGTTTATTATCCTCAACTAGAAAGTCATTGAGTAGAATTTCATAAATTTTATTTCAGTCCATCAACTGCAAATTCACAGTTTACATTGTATCTTCTCTTGTAGTTTTAAACACGAAATATGTATTCCATTAATGGTACAATGTGGACAAGAAACTACTTGTATACCTCTTTAGTGAAGTATTACCTTACATAAAACCATAGCAGATCATTGTCCATTGCAAACGGTTGCCACCCAAGAAAAATTAGGGTATAGCTATTTTCTGGCTATGAATTATTAACACATCACGAGGGACCAACATACGTGACCAGCAAGTAATTTTTCCGGCACTGCGGTGCTTTACGCCACGCTCAACACACGCGGAGTTCGTAGGCTTGCGGACGCGGCATGATGACGCTCAGATAACTCACAATTACTTGTGAAAGGAAGTAGATATCAGTGCGATAACAATTTCAAAAACTTTTCTGTTCTTTTAGCTCAATTTCACTCGCTATAATGTATGACCTAAAATGCATAGTACAGTAAGCTGGCCGCTATCGAACTTTTTCAATACACGATTTGTATATCAAGTGCGCATACCTGACAAAAAGCATCATTTGAAAACGATTGTTACGAATTTCGAAAAGGTGAATGTTTTATTGGAAAGCTAAGATGTCGTACTACCCTGTGTCCAAAAGTCAGATTTTTTAACCGAATACTTTCATCAAAACCTAGTGAGGAGCTTTACGAAACTGAAAACTCGTGCGGAATGAAAGGTAGACTTTTTATTTTTTCACAGGCAAGGCAAAGCTTGTAAGGAAAAGATAAGTTCATAAAACGATGCGATGTGGTCTTATATACCGTCAAAATTTCTTACAACTTGAAAATCGAAAAAGTTTATTTCCCCCTCTTTTTCGTGTTGGCACATCCCCGCTCGGCTCGGCCCGGCCCGGCCGGCAGTGTAAACGCACTGTCGTAGACGTGTGCCGGACGGGCGCGTGAGGGGGCTGGCCGCGCGCATGCGCACTGCTGTCGGCTGCTCCACATGCCAGCCGGGAGTACCGAGTCTTCTCGCTCCCGAGACTGCGTTATCGGCACCGCCGGCTCCCGGGCGCGGCGGTCTCGCTAGCCGCTCTCCTGGCGGGAAAGAGCGGGAGCCAGGCCACGTTTGACGGCCTCTATCTGACAGCGAACTGGCCGAGCGCTCTAAGCCGCCTCGCTGTGGAGCGCGCGGTTGCTCGCCGTCGGAGGTTCGAGTCCTCCCTCTGGCAGGGAGCGTGTGCGGTCCTTAGCATAATTTAGTTCAAGTAGTCCGTAAGCTGAAGACCAGCGAGCACAGAGTAAGGCGGAGGCGACACCCAACCGGGCTGGCGGCTGCAGCTGCGGGCACGGGCGCGTGCAGTCCACCGAGTTCCCCGTCTCTTGTTGATTCCTCCTTCACGGATCTTAAGGCGTTCCTTTTTGACAGTCTACTTTTGCCGCAAATAATCAGGAATTTCAGCTACGGATAGCAAATCGTAGTGCCATCTGAAATAGAAGCACATTTTTCCTCTGTCTGTCCGTCGAGGAGCACCGACCGTACCGTCATGCGGCTTCTTCTGATTTCTTCTTTAGAATCCTGGGATGAACTTAGGCTACACTTAGTGTCAATAGGAACTTTTGAAACTCTTAAAGTAGGAATAATAATGTAGAATAGTTTACCGCTCTGCGCTTTAGTCAGCTCAGGAACCTAAACTGTAAGAGCTAGGCCAGTGTACAAAGTATAAACTTGCATAACTTACAAACATAAAAAAAAAAACCGCAAGAGCTAGCGTCTAACTTTTACGAGTGAACCACATTTAGCGTAATCAAAATATCCACGGGTGTACTGCCGGGCCCGTTGGACACTATAGACCGGCAGTACACCCGTGGATATTTTGATTATCAAATACGCCGGGAGAAACTGAAGAATCACACATTTAGCGTTTTTCTCTTTTGCAGCCCTAGCGCCAGATGCCGTCAGATTACAGATACAGTGACTGTGAGAGATCTGTAAAAGTTAGACTTATGATATCGCGTTTTTTTTTTTTTAAATTATAATTAAGTCGTGGTGAGTTGTGTCATTTTATGCTGTGTACTTCTGGAGCAGGTCTCATAGTTTACGCTACAAAAGTCACGAAAATGCCGAAGTGGTAAACCATTATTTCACATTTTATAACCTACGTTCAACACGGGATTACATCGGAGAAATTGAAAGAAACCGCATCACGACCTGCAGTTCTCGAGTTAAACAACTTTAAAAGATTACCCGTGCAAAGCTGATGCGGCGCAGCTAGTTAGTAATAAAATAAATGAAATGTGCCGGCCGCGGTGGCCGAGGGGACTG
This sequence comes from Locusta migratoria, assembly GCA_026315105.1. Taxonomy (NCBI): domain Eukaryota; kingdom Metazoa; phylum Arthropoda; class Insecta; order Orthoptera; family Acrididae; genus Locusta; species Locusta migratoria. Next base: position 2,259,220 of record CM048744.1, on the reverse strand, counting down.
AGGTCTGCACGGCCACTACGGTCGGGGGTTCGAATCCCCCCTCGGGCATGGATATTTGTGCCGTCCTTAGTGTTAGCTAGTTCATAAGGAGTTTGTAAGTTTAGGGACTGAGGACCCCGTAGTTAAGTCCCATAAAAAAAGTGTTGTATCCAAGTTTGTGAGAAAACCAGGGGAGCTATGAAAAAGTTGTTTAAATAAAAAGAAAAGTTCATTTCATTATCTACAACTTTCTCGCTGACAAAGATCTCCTGACAACTAAACAAAAAAAGTGGCAGGCGATTAACTTTTTCATGTCATAATTTTTATTTCATATAAAAGTAATAGTTTGAATTATTATTATTTTTTTAACAAACACAATACGTGTCGTCCATGCTAAGAACACTGTCCGTTCCTTCAGTATTCACCTGTCTACGTGAAACATTTGTTAATTCCTTTCCTGTCCTGAGGCCTCGCCACATCATTTGATGACTTGTCAGCGGACACGCCTCTGGCCGGCGAGGGAGTCGTCGTCGTCGTCACGTGAGGCTGGGCTGGTTGCGAAGCACGGACCCCCTGTCCACTGCCAACATCCAAGTCGCGTCTCATGTTAAGCCTCATTCCTGACCGATGTGGCGTCCGTACAGAAATTAGTGTTTGCGTCTTAGAAAAATCTTTTAATTTGACTTTTATCTACTGGAAATTAATTTTATGGGATGCATTATTTAATAACTGCGAGTAATCACTGAACTTATTGTTTAAGATGTGTCCCACTTTAGACGGTAAAACAGGAAACAGCACGTATTTAAGTATTGTCCTTTAATGCAAACTATTGTGTAACTGAGTATACGATGAGTTGCGTTAAACTGCATAATCTACGATTCTCCTCATAACAGAGTAAATAAAATCTTCCCTCCAAATGCGCTAACACAAGAATCTGAATAACTGCACGTAACTGTACTATGCCATAATAAAAACACTCTCAATGTTCATCTTTGAAAACATTATGGAGGACAGTGTTCTTGAAAATTAAAATTAAAATCAGTCGAGATAACAAATATTTCTTATAGGTGAACCGTTGTAAGTTAACTATATACGTTCCCCATAAAAAGTGAATCTAGACATAGTTAACAATAGTCACTTTTAATTGTAGTATTTGAAAATATTCACATCTATTAGGACCCACTAACGAGTATTTTTCCCCAAAGTTAGTTTCGAGAAAATAAATTAAAAGACGTATCCAGAATCGTCGTCCAAGTTGAAAATAAAATAATCAGTACTACTTTGTATCTCCCTTCCGTATACCGTTAAACATTTCGTGGTTTGAATACACCTGGCGACGTTCTTCTGGAACCTCTAATAAAAGTCCCGATGAAGGTTAGACTGCTGTACTCTACCACAAAAAAAACAACATACAGTCCTTTTGAGACTTGTTCTGTAGACATATGCATAACTCTTACACACCTTAAAGTCAATTCTTTACGTTATTTCCACTAGTGTCTGTCTTTCAATGTTCTCCAGACAATGAGCTACGTCAGACAAGACTGAACCGGAATTACACAATTGCCATTATATCTCGACACAAAGGACCGAGATAAAAATGAGTCGTTCTCAGATAGCCTCTGCTATCGCCTATCCTTAATGACTCTGTTTTTTTAACGTTAATCGCAGCAGCCTGTAGAGAATGAGTACACTCGACTGCAGTCCACTATACCGTTAGTGTTTTCGGTCTACTTCGACTCTTCTTACTTTGTGTAACAAGACCCCACCACTGAAGCCTATTAGCTGTAACTGCTACATATATGGTTTTTCAGTCCCAGATTTTCTTCTTCCGGTCTGAACTATTCATCGTCCATGTTTCACTCCCGTACGAGGCAACACTCCACACAATGCCTTCAGCAAGGACTGCCTCACGCTCAAATTAATATTCTATGTTTAGCGCGACCATCATATTTTATTTTAGCCACCTTTATTGTTTCGTTACCTGCTCGCCATCGCCCTCGTTATACGTACCTCTCGACACGCTTCCACTCCGTGCAACTGCTCCTCCAGGTCGTTGGCTGTCTGGCAGAATTACAGTTCATCGGGAAACCGGTTGCTCGACTACCTGTAAAATACTCTGATTGCCTGCAGGAGTTGGTCTGCTATTCTGTAATCTTGTACGGATCCTCCTAGGGACTTACACTCGCACTCTCCTTTCAACAATACGTAACAAGGGTTTTGCCCGCAATGCTAATCAGAGAGAAAGGCCAGTAATTCTTACAATTTTTTCTGTTTCCATGCTTGAAAACTGCCGTGGCTGCTGCTTTCGTCCAGTCAGACGGAATTTGTGCCAGTTATCCTGCGTCACCATTTAACCTCTGACACTCCACCGTATTTGATGAGGATTGGCTGGCGGAACATTGCTTTGTTTTACACAGGGAAACCTCTCCCGCGCCTTAGCCACTCACCGAATATGACGCGCACTGGTCGCCTAGCGACCGCACCCTTTCTGATTACTTATACGGCAGTACTATGATTTTGGCCGGCCGCGGTGGCCGAGGGTTCTGAGTCGCTCCAGTCACGGTCTGCACGGCCACCACGGTCGGGGGTTCGAATCCCCGTCGGGCATGGATATTTGTGCCGTCCTTAGTATTAGGTAGTTCATAAGTAGTTTGTAGCTTTTGTATATTTGGAGAAGGCTTTTGACAACGTTGATTGGAATAAACTCTTTAAAGTTCTGAAGCAAGCAGGAGTAAAATATAGGGAGCGTAAGGTTATTTACAACTTGTACAAAAACCAGATAGCGGTTGTCACATTTGAAGGGCATGAAAGGGATGCAGTGGTTGGGTAGGGAGTGAGACAGGGTTGTAGCCTTTCCCCAATGTTGTTCAATTTGTACATTGAGCAAGCTATAAAGGAAAGCAAGGAGAAATTTGGAGAAGGAATTAAAGTTCAGGGCGAAGAATTAAAAACATTGCGTTTTGCCGACGACATAGTAATTCTGTCAGATACAGCAAAGGACCTGGAAGAGCAATTGAACGGAATGGACAGTGTGCTGAAAGGTGCATATAAGATGAACATTAACAAGAGCAAAACTAAGGTAATGGAGTGCAGTGTAAGAAAATCAGGTGATGCTGAAGGAATTAGATTAGGTAACGAAGCAATAAAGGAGGTAGATGAGTTTTGTTACTTGGGCAGTAAAATAACAAATGATGGTCGCAATACAGAGGATATAAAATGCAGAATGGCAATGGGTAGAAAAGCGTTTTTGAAAAAGAGAAATTTGTTAACATCGAATATTGATTTAAGCCTAAGGAAGTCCCTTCTGAAGGCATTTGTATGGAGTGTTGCCTTGTATGGGAGTGAGACATGGACGATAAACAGTGCGGACAGGAAGAGGATTGAGGCTTTTGAAATATGGTGCTACAGAAGAATACTGAAGATTAGGTGGGCGGATCGCGTAACTAATGAGGAGGTACTGAACAGAATTGGGGAAAAAAGAAATTTCTGGCATACCCTGGCTAAAAGAAGGGATCGGTAGGACACATATTTAGACATCAAGGAATTGTGAAATTAGCGTTGGAGGGAAGTGTGTGGGGTAAAAATCGCAGAGGAAGACCAAGAGATGGATACAGTAAGCAGATTCAGACAGATGTAGGTTGCCGTTCTTATGTGGAGATGAAGAGGCTTGCTCAGGATAAGGTATTGTGGAGAGCTGCATCAAACCAGTCTCTGGACTGAAGACCACAACAACAACAACAACAAGTAGTTTGTAAGTTTAGGGACTGATGACCCCGTAGTCCCATAAGCTATACAAACAAACTATGATTTTGCATGTAGAAATATATATTAAATTTTTCTTTTAAAAACAGGAAGGGCTTTCTAGACTCACTGCAACAATAAGTTTGATGCAGCTCCTCATGCTACCTGAACCGTGCGAAGATGAAGCCTAATCTCCGAATAGCTACGTCAAAGAAAATCCATTTGAATCTGCTTAATCTGGGTTTACACTAGCAAGTCGCTTGCAGAAGTTATTGCTGCAAGTTACTGCGATTCGCTTGTAGCTGTCTTTACACAACACTTGCGAAGTAAGCAAGAAATTTCCGCAAGTACTTTGACAAGTAACTTGCAGGCATCGTTCACATGTACTTTTAGTAAGAGCAAGTAAAATGACGAGTAGGTGGGTCATTTATACTGTAGCTTTTTTAATTATTACGAAGGACACAAAAAATATGAATATTTCGGTTTGAATACTAAGATGAATACTTCGGCCGCAATTCGGAACCTACAGTAATTTGTTGCTAGAACTTCGTTTCGAGAACTTTAGCTTTCAAAACTTTCCTAGAACATTTATATAATCATCTGGGTTGTTTATTAACTTCAATTGGACATACCATCAAAACAGGACACATATGCCGTGGTTATTTCAGTCAAGGAACGGTTGTTATGCTACATTTTTAACAGCCTCTTCTTCTTACCATTGTTCACTCAGTTTGTGCAAAAAGTTTGTTGTCAGATTTATTGCAATAATTTAAATTTGCTAACCATGTACACATGTTTCCTTATCTGTATTTAAAATCACTGCACACGTTGCATATTGCAGGGAAGTGCTCCACAGCTTCATTCAGTGTTTGGTATCTTGCTTCTTCATACTCGTTTATTCTCCATTTCCGTTATTTCGTAACATATTGTACGTGGGATGGTTGTATGAAATTAATCGTGACGTCCAATAAAAGGTTAAGCAGACTATGTGTTGATGTGGACGACATACTTACAAAAACTTGCGATTTTAACTTGCAAATGTTCAAATGTTTGTAAATCTATCGGTCGAAACTGCGTGGTCATCAGTCTGTAGCTTACAAACTGCTTAAACTACAGTAAACTAACGTAAGGACGACACACACGCACACCCATGCCCCAGGGATGACTCGAACCTCCGACGGCGAGCAACCGCGCGCTCCGCAGCGAGGCACCTTCGACCGCTCGGTTACTCCATCGCGGCTTTCAACTTGCAGAAAATAGAAATGAATATCCTAAAAGCTGCAGGTACCTCGGAGAAGCTTGTTGCACAGTGCTCGCTCTGGCACTCGGATGCTTGCAGCAGGCCACCTGTGCAATACACTGCAGCGGCCGCGAGGCCAGCTCGCGACGTATTTACGCCCGCGAGCAGTTGTGCAAGTTTCTACCAGCAGTAACTCGCCGGCGTAAACTCAGCTTTATAGTATTCGTGTCTCGGTCTCCTCTTGCGTTTTTACCTTTTACGTTAACTCGAATGTTGCTGTGAAGAATAGAAAACGCTTTAAATAGAACAAAATATCGCAGCTAGGATGGCAGAGATTTAAAAATATACGTATGATGAAAGAGTAATACTTGAGGTCAAAACGGTGTTTGCTATATTAAAAATGTACAGAAAGTGGAGCTCAGAACACTTGGAAATTGTCGTATGTTCTTTTTAAACGGGTTTGCGTATCCGAGGAGACTGAAATTTCGTTTGCTTTGTCTCCAACACTCTAAACATGGACAAAAAATTGTAAAATAGTAAGGCGCTTTAAACAAAGTCCTGGGTTCAATGAAGGCTACGTTAGCAAAAGCATTTGAGGCACGCGAACACTTGAAAATTTTGATGGAGCAATTTATTAGAGAAGATTATAACAGCACTGAAAGAGTTGGAGTTGTTGTAGCTATTACATGCGATGAGAGAGCGATGTGGAAATGGTGTAGGACGTATGCCCTGCTTGTGTTGCCGGACGCAGCTCACCCCGTGATCTCGCGGCAGCGCTCGCCGCGCGTCGAGCACTGCAGGAAGACCGGCGAGGAACCCACAGGGCCACCGCTCTGGCGGCCGCGGCCGTCCGAACGCATCGCCAAGTGCTTCAAATCGATTGGAGCAAAACTGGTGGTTGTTATTCGTTACATGAAAGTGAGGTTATGACAATACAAGGGAGCTCTGGCCACTGGAGTGAGTGCAACAGGTCAACCTAACCAATAATAATAATAATTTCGTGTGGCTCATTGGCCTGGTGCAGGTCTTTCAACTGGACGCCACTAAGGCGACTAGCGTGTCCCTAGCCTACCCCAGTTATCCGACCGGGGAAAGGAAAGGGGACGTACAGCTTAACGTGGAACCCGAACCACGTGTCGTTTCTGGCGAATCCTCACATCGTTGAGAGGTGAAGGACGGGTCAAAGTGAAGATTGAAATATTCCGAGGTCCGACCGGGTATTGAACCCGCGACCCTTCGGTTTCCAGTCGAGCACTTTACCCCAAGGCCCCCGGGCCCGACAACGTAACCTACATGTACTCAGCTCAATGTCATTCCCCCTGACGATGGCCGTTTAAATGCCAGAAACGCGTTGTGGGTACAGTAAACGTTACTGGCTGGCAACAGTTGTAGCCTGTGTTTCAATCAACTACCTGTCATGTTTCTTTGCGTAAAAATGTGCCTCGTTTCGGCTCAGTAGTAAAAGGGATTTCCATTTGGAAAGATGGACTCTGTAGTAAAATCGTATTTATGTATGCAGAGATGCAAAGTTCGAAAACAGCTATCCGTAATGGGGCAAGGGATTTGGAAGCAGGTGGTCGAGTTCAAATGTTTGTTAACCTTAAGGGACTTTACTTTGGGGTCATCAGTACGTAAACTTAGAAACAAGGCGACACAAACATCCATGCCCGAGGGGGTATCCGAACACCCGACCGTAGCGGCCGTGCAGACTGACTGGCGCGCCGCAGACCGCTCGGCCACTGCGGCCGGCAGTGGTCGACTGTACGAGAACCTTACCCCAGAATTTAAATCTCAAATTCATGTTTAATTATATAAAAGTAAATTTTAAGTCACAAGAAGGCGCCTATGTATCTACGGCAGATGCTGTCCCTAGGACAGGAATGTTTGTCCCGTTAGTTCATAAACAGTTTGTAGGTTCAGGGACTGATGACTCCGTAGTTAAGTCCCATAAGTTCTACAAACATTTGAACAACCTACGGCAGAGTATATGTGACTTTCGGAAAAAAATTACATTGACCTTCACATTCGTTTATCTATGTCCGAAAAAGAGTAAAAAATAAAAATTAAAAGAAAAGTAATAATAACTGATTTAGTCTCCCTGTTGACAAATTAGTACATTACACTGGTACTCCAAATCGCAATGCGAGTACAAGTTTGCGCACCGAAAGTACTGAAGTCATCGCGGCTGCATTTTAGTGTTTGTGTGTATTATACTGTTTGTACCACACTGAAGATACGGATATCGAAAACTATAGTGGTTCAAAAAGTGACACTGCGAAAAACTTTGTTACCAAAATACACGGCGAATTCCATAATGGTAGCATAGGCTCCCGTGACACCGCAATTTTTGCCTAGAAATCGTGATAATTAACGGGCGAATCGTAATGACTGGCACGTATATATACAAAGTTGATAAGCAGCTTTTAACGCTTGTTCGCCTGACGTTTGCTGCAAGTGTTGTGGGCAGGAGGCTGCAGCAGTCAGCAGTTAGCACCCGCCGCCAAGGTGACCGCGGAAGCCGCCGCTTGCGCAAGTCGCGCACTGTCGCGCACACACACGGCGCAGGCAGCCAGAACAAAAGGCTGCCCGCCCCACCCCTCCCCTCCCCACGCACTGATATCACGCCTGGCGGCCGAGGCGCCGACGGCGACGCGCGGCCAGCCTGAGCTGACGCAACGCACTTGCCGAACGGCTGCCTCGCTGCCCCCAAAGTGTGCGCTGCACGCCACTTCCTCGTCCGAGGCAAGCAAAACGGGCAGCACCTTTTTCAGTCAGGAATTGTGTCTCGTTTTTAAACTTCGATCCTGGTAGGAGGGTACTGCACTGACCTACCACCTGCGTGTACTGCCATCACAACTACTCGTTTCACTCGCTGCTGGTTGAACCTACAGTCTGGTGCGCCCACCCACCGCGACCTGCAGCCTCGCTACACACGACGTGAAGAGGCGGAGGCGGGCCGCGGGCCCAGCCGCCTGCTCGCTGCTCTCTGCTCTCACTCGTTGTCTTCCGCCTACAATTTCTTCTACGAGATGGTCTTCTCTAAATTATCCCCTTCGCAACATTTTTGTCCGACACGACGAGATGACCTAGGTACGCCGAGTTGTTCTGTTATTGAAGCATTTGTTCGTCTTTGTCCGCGATACACGCAGCGTCTTCCGCCGACACCACAGCCCCGCCGCATCTCATCGCCAACTTTCACGGGCCACGTCTCGCATCCGAATAAGAACACAGGAACCACCGACCACCGACGCTTCCACTAAGCGCATCTCTGTTGCCTTTGATATTGCCCACTCTGCCAGATCTCGGCGAATTTGACCTCGCGGCTCGAACGAGAAGATTCGCCGTCTTGTCTCTTCTACATCTACATCTGTACTCCGCAAGCCACCAGACGGTGTGTGGCGGAGGGTACCTTGAGTACCATTATCGATTTTCCCTCCTATTCCAGTCACGTATTGTTCGCGGAAAGAAGGATTGTCGGTATGCCTCTGTGTGGGCTCTAATCTCTCTGATTTTATCCTCACCTCTCTTCGCGAGATATACGTAGAAGGGAGCAATATACTGCTAGACTCCTGGGTAAAGGTATGTTCTCGAAACTTCGACAAAAGCCCGTACCGAGCGACAGAGCGTCTTCCACTGGAGTTCAGCGATCATCACCGTCACGCTTTCACGATTACCAAATAATCCTGTAACGAAGACGCTGCTCTCCGTTGGATCTTCTCCACTTCCTCTATCAATCCCACATGGTACAGATCCCACACTGGTGAGCAGTATTCAAGCTGTGGGCGAACAAGTGAACTGTAACCTACTTCCTTTGTTTTCGGACTGCATTTCCTTAGAATTCTCCCAATGAATCAAAGTCTGGCATCTGCTTTACCGACGATTTATTTTATATGGTCGTTCCATTTTAAATCCCTCCTAATGACTCCTCCCAGATAATTTATGGAATTAACTGCTTCCAGTTGCTGACCTGCTGTAGTGTAGCTAAATGATAAAGGATCTTTCTTACTGTGTATTCGCAGCACATTACACTTGTCTACATTGAGCTTTAATTGTCATACCCTGCACCATGCGCCAATTCGATGCAGATCCTCTTGCATCTCAATACAATTTTTCAGTATTACAACCTCTCTATATACTACAGCATCATTCGCAAAAAGCCTCAGTGAACTTCCGATGTTATCCGCAAGGTCATTTATATATATCGTGAACAGCAACGGACCCACGACACTCCCCCGTGGTACACCTGACATAACTCCTACTTCGGAAGACTTCTCTCCATTTAGAATGACCTGCTGCTTTCTGTTATCTAGGAATCACACAATTGGTCTGATAGACCATATGCTCTTACTTTGTTCATTAAACGTTTGTGGGGAACGGTATCAAACGCCTTGCGGAAGTCGAGAAACACAGCATCTACCTGAGAACCCGTGTCTATGGCCCTCTGAGTCTCGTGGACGAATAGCGCGAGCTGGGTTTCACACGAACGTCTTTTTCGAAACCCATGCTGATTCCTACAGAGCAGATTCCTAGTCTCGAGAAATGTCATTATATTCGAACATAATACATGTTCCAAAATTCTACAACTGACCGACGTTAGAGATATAGGCCTATAGTTCTGCACATCTGTTCGAGGACCTTTCTTGAAAACGGGGATGACCTGCGCCATTTTCCAGTCTTTCGGAACGCTATGCTCTTCTAGAGACCTAGACACCACTGCGAGAACGGCGGCCAGTTCCTTCGCGTACTCTGTGTAAAAACGAACTGGTATCCCATCAGGCCCTGCGGCCTTTCCTCTTTTGAGCGATTTTAATTGTTTCTCTATCCCTCTGTCAGTTATTTCGATATCTGCCATTTTGTAATCTGTGCGGCAATCTAGGGAAGGAACTACAGTGCAATCTTCCTCTGTGAAACAGCTTTGGAAAAATAAATTTAGTAATTCCGCCTTTAGAGTGTCATCCTCTGTTTCAGAGCCATTTACGTCACAGACTGTCTGGACGCTTCGTTTTGATCCACCTACCGCTTTGACATAAGACCAAAATTTCTTAGGATTTTCAGCCAAGTCAGTACAAAGAACTCTACTTTCGAAATCGTTGAACGCCTCTCGCATAGCCCTCATCATGCTACATTTCGCTTCGTGTAATTTTTGCTTGTATACAGGGCTTTGGCTATGTTTATGTTTGCAGTGAAGTTCCCTTTGTTTCCGTAGCAGCTTTCTAATTCGGTTGTTGTACCACGGTGGCTCCTTTCCATCTCCTACGACCTTGCTAGGTACATACTCATCTAATGCATATTGTACGATGGCTTTGAACTTAGACCACTGTTCCTCAACACCATCTGTACTTAAGATAAAACTTCTGAGCCGAGCCGTCAAGTACTCTGAAATCTCCTTTTTGTCACTTTTTCCGAACAGAAAAATCTTCCTACCTTTTTTAATATTTCTATTTACGGCTGAAATTACTGATGATGTAACCGCTTTATGATCGCTGATTCCCTGTTCCGCATTAACTGTTCCGAATAGTTCGGGTCTGTTTGTCAACAGAAGGTCTAATATGTTGTCACCACGAGTTGGTTCTCTGTTTAACTGCTCAGATAATGCACTCAAAACAATTTCACTGGATTGTTTGTCCCTGCCACCTGTAATAAACGTTTGTGTCTCCCAATCTATAACAGGTAAAGTAAAGTCTCCTCCCAAAACTAAAGCATGGTCGGGAAATCTACTCGAAAAATCTTCCAAATTATCCTTCAGGTGTTCTGCCACAACAGCTGCTGAGCCAGGAGGCCTATAGAAGCATCCGATTACCATGTTCGAGCCTGCTTTAACCGTGACCTTCACCCAAATTATTTCACACTTCAGATCTCCGTCTATTTCCTTCGATACTAGTGCACTTTTTATCGCTATAAACACGCCTCCCCCTTCACTGTCCAGCCTATCTCTGCGGTAAACATTCCAGTCTGAGTTTAGAATCTCATTACTGTTTACATCTGGATTCAGCCAACTTTCCGTCCCTAGTACTATGTGGGCATTGTGATCGTTTATTATTGAGAGCAATTCTGGGACCTTTCTATAGACGCTCCTGCACTTAACTACTACTAAATTGATCATTTCCTTTCCTGTTGCGTTCTGCCTACTGCTACCTTGTCGCGGCTCAGGAGGCGTCTTGTCGGGCCTAGGGAGGGAGTTCTCTAACGTAAAAAAACCCCACGTGCACTCCACACGTACTCCGCTACCCTCGTAGCCGCTTCCTGCGTGTAGTGCACGCCTGACCTATTCAGGTGAACCCTACATTTCTCCACCCGATAGCGGAGGTCGAGAAATTTGCAGCCCAGATCTTAGATCTTCGCAGAATCGTCTGAGCCTCTGGTTTAAGCCTTCCACTCGGCTCCAAACCAGAGGACCGCGATCGGTTCTGGGAACGACACTACAAATAGTTAGCTCAGATTCCACCCCGCGAGCGAGGCTTTCTGCCCTCACCAACTCCACCAACCGCCTGTATGAACTGAGGATGACCTCTGAACCCAGTCGGCAGGAGTCATTGGTGCCGACATGAGCGACAATTTGCAGTCGGGTGCACCCAGTGCTCTCTATCGCCGCCGGAAGGGCCTCCTCTACATCTCGGATGAGACCCCCGGCAAGCAAACAGAGTGCACACTGGCCTTCTTCCCCGCCCTTTCCGCTATCTCCGTAAGGGGCTCCATCACCCGCCTAACATTGGAGCTCCCGATCACTAGTAAACCCCTCCCCCCGTGTGCCTGCTCGGACCTTGCTGAAGGAGTGGCCACATGCTCACTCACAGGCAGAGCGGGCGATGCCGCGCGGCCAGCCTCCCCCTTGAGCCTCCGCCTCGAGCGACGCGAACGCCGTTGAACCCGCCATTCCCCTGGGGGAGAGGGTGGCCCAACCGGGTCCGGAACATGCAAAGATGTCTGGACAGCAGGGACCGTGGGTGAAGCATGTGACACCTGAGGTGCCCCATGCGACGCACCGGACTCCCCACTGGCGCTACAGTCCGAGGCAGCAGCCTGAAGGCGGCTGACCGCGGCCACCAGCACGCTCAGCTGCTCGCGAACGGCGGCCAGCCCCTCCTGCGCCCGTACGCAGCAGTCAAACAGCCTATCCGTCCTAAGAAATCAACAATTTATTGTAGAGATTAAGTAATCGACTTTTAACTAGACCGCTAATTCACTACAGGTGACTAATAGCTGACTAAACAGTGGTTACTATAAACTTCTTGTTGGAAACAATAGAAATTAGCAAAAACCGTCTCTGGACTGAAATCAAAATATACGCGGAAATCACTGCTCTAACGTAAAAGATCTACACGGAATATAGAAGCTCCCTAAGCCAAAGAAAAGCTGCAGGCGACTGACAAACACGCACAGACAACGGTATTTATCAAAATACGAGAGAATGTACTCTTAAAACAGTAACACAAACACAATCTTTCAAGTAGATGACAAGAAGACTCTTAAAAACAGAAGCACTAAACGAAAATTAAGAAATTAACTGCCAACAAAATTTCACGAAAATTAAATTATGACACTTAGCGGTCTGCGAGATGCAGCGTCGACAGCAGCAGGCACTCTTTGTCACACTTCCGTGTGTAATTGATCAGGGGTCTAGATATACCGGATGATCAAAAAGTCTGTGTAAATTTGAAAAGTTAATAAACCACGGAATAGTGCAGACAGTGATAAAAATTGACACACATACTTGGAATGACATGTGTTGAAGGAAAAAAAAATAATAAAAAAATGTCCGACAGATGGCGCTGGACAACAAAACGTCAGTAACTGCGCATGAAAATCGTGTATAAAAGGAGCTGTAATGAGAGAATCAGATGCACCAGCAGTCGCAGCATGTTGACGTTACCCGAAAAAGGCGCTTTTAGTGAAGCTGTATTATCAGAATGGGGAATGTGCTAGTTCAGCGTTACGATCCTATCGCCACAGGAAGGGAATTCGAACGGGTAAAGGTCCGTTTACAAATGCAGCTGTGGCGAGAATGATTTCCAAGTTCTAAGCCACGGGTTGTTTAGACGATAGACCCCGTAGTGGCTGACCGAGCACAAGGCGTAATGCTGCTGAGACAGTTCAGGAAGAACTGGAGACTGTAGCGGCTTCGTCTATGCACGGGGAAGTCAGCGCTCGTGCAGTCGCACGTCGCACCGGCATTCCATACACTACTGTTTGGTTGGCACTTGGGCGTACCCTCGATGGTATCCTTGCGAAATCCATCGGCATCATGAACTGTTATCTGGCGATTTAGTGAAGCGGAGGGCATTTGCGGTGTGGGCGTTTCAAAAGATGGCGGAAGATGACGATTGGTTGAGTAATGTGTTCTGGACCGAAGAAGCTCATTTCACGCTCCGAGGGTCTGTCAACGCCCACAATTTCAGAATTTGGGCTACGGTACCGAAAATCCTAGAACTGTCGTGAAAACTCCCATTGCATTACGAGAAAGTCAAGGTAGGGGGTTGGATTTACCACATCTACCGTTATCGGGTCTTTTTTCTTCGAGGAACTGGAACTGCGTGATTCTCGTTTTGTAACTGCTACCGTGACGGGTGAGAGGTACACCGATGTGTTACAGAATCGCATCATCCCCAGCCTGGCTGATAAACACCTGCTGGAACGTACGATTTTTATGGAGGATGGCGCTACCCCATATTGCTAGACGCGTGAAAGATGTCTTGCGCGCGTCGTTTGGTTATGATCGTGTGCTCAGCCGCCACTTTCGTCATGCTCGGCCTCTCAGGTCTCCAGACCTCAGTCCGTGCGATTATTGGCTTTGTGGTTACCCGAAGTCGCAAGTGTATCGTGATCGACCGACATCTCTAGGGATGCTGAAAGACAACATCCGACGCCAATGCCTCAGCATAACTCCGGACATGCTTTACAGTGCTGTTCACAACGTTATTCCTCGACTACAGCTATTGTAGAGGAATAATGGTGAACATATTGAGGATTTCCTGCAAAGAAAATTGTCTTTGCTTTGTCTTAATTTGTTATACTAATTATTGCTTTTTTGATAAGATGAAGCACCATCTGTTGCACATTTTTGAACTTTTGTTTTGTTTTTGGTTCTAATAGAACCCCATGTCATTTCAAGCATGTGTGTCAATTTTTACCTCTCTATCTACATTATTCTGTGATTTATTAAGTTTTCAAACTTATACTGACTTTTTGATGACCCAGCACATAGTCACTCAACTATTTCATGATCCTCTAAGCATCCTGTAAGTTGGTGTCGATCCATGCCTTGGCGATTTATAACCATCAGTTAGGTTTTTTCGTGTTTGTCTGTTGCCTTTCACTGTTGAGAGCAGCTCACTGCTGCTGCCATCATGGTCAGTTCTCCTGCCGCCCACTGCATTCGCGCCGTTCCAGCCAGCAGCCCCCAGCGCTTCTACCTGCTGCGTAGCCGAGGCGACAGCCGCACGCACCCTCGTCTGACGCCGTTTGCCACGTCCAAAAACTCCAAGTATTCGCCATCTACATTTACTGTTGCGGTACGGCTATTGGACAGGCCTCGCAGTACGTCTAGCAGGTACTTTGAAACCCCCTTCTCGTCGAGCACGTGCCACAACTTCACCACGTGACACAATCAAAGGCCATTTTGTAACCTAGCAACCAGTGAGATGTAGGCAGGAACACACAACTCGTGATGTTTTTCAATAACTTGCCTTAAATTCGAGACTGCCCCTCGAGTACCTTTACCTGACACAAAACCTGGAAATGTAAAACTGAAGGAAATTTTTAAGTCGTCGTATTGTATCTAACGCATAAAAATGAAAGGTTTGCTCGTTGTTACTCTAGGCGCTGCCACGCCGTCGATCAAATGTTGCACACTGGACTTTCAAAACCACAGGAAGTCGCCGAACCTCGGCGTGCAGGAACAACGCGAGCAAAAATGTTCAAATGTTTGTAGAGCTTACGGGACTTAACTACGGAGTCATCAGTCCCTAAACTTACAAAATACTTATGAACTAGCTAATACTAAGGACGGCACAAATATCCGTGCCCGAGGGGGGATTCGAACCCCGACCGCAGTGGCCGTGCAGACCGTGACTGGCGCGCCTCAGTCCCCTCGGCCACCGCGGCCGGCCAACGCGTGCATTCAGGAGTCTGCTGGACGTCTAAACTTATCACGGCTTACGAAAATGTCCAAAAAGAAAAGAGAAAATTGCACTTTTCACGTACTCTCATAAAAGAGGCTCCTTTTTGCAAAAAGAGTGTGTTAGGATATAAATGGTGGGTTATTAGCGACTGCGCTATATATACTCAGCTGGCAGTCACATCTGTACTGTTCGACTATTGCAGTAAACGTGAAGCAGCACGATGGCGAAGACCTGCTCTGCGTTAAACTGCACAAATTGATTTAAGGAAGTAATAAAAAGGACGAATACTGTCTTCCCATTTATATTTCTCAGGAACAGGCTGCAACTAGCTCTGCTATTTGTGTTCAGAGATAGGTTCTCTTGCTTAACAGGCTGCCACTTGAGACAGTACAGGATTGAATGAAATAAATAACAGTCTTTTAAATACTGGTGGCTCTTAAAAATAAGATACTGTAGACAGTACTGGTGGACGAAGTTCAAAAAGTTTCGTTTTCTGATGTGGAAATGACTATTGGGAGCACGAGATCAGCTACCTCACTGCATTTCGAATTTTTGTTTATGAAATTAATATTAGCAACTTGTAACAAAGAATTTAAAGGTCATCTGCTTTACATACAGGTATAACAACTGAAAGTGGTTTGGAGAACTGTGTATGTTTCCATATACGAATAACACATAGTCACACTGGATACACTTCGTGAAGTTGGAACTCTATGATGACAGTTGCATACTTTTGAGCAGTTCGTGACAGCATTAAAATGCCAATATTTGTTGGTTGGGTTGTTTTGTTTAGGATAAGGGGACTAAACTACTGAGGTGATCGGGGGAAGGAGTGAGTATAAGAAAGGAGGGGAGGGGGAAAGGAAATGCAGTCTGGCAAGTAAAGAAGGAAGGAAGACTGCATTAGCTCGGGGCCAATATTCGTGCTAGATACCCTTAATACTAATGTTAGGTACACTTGGAGAAACTTATGGAATACTTGGTGTTGTTAAAAGAATTTGGTAGTGGCTGGTTGCTGCATTCACAAGGTAAGACGTTATTTTACAGTTATGTATCTGATGGGATATTTCATTTTCACAGTCGACATTAGCTGTTCAGTGTAGCCCTGTTTCATTTTTTGATGCTATAAAATATCAACATGTTGGAGAATACAGCAGGTACTCAAGCAAAGACGCAAAGTGTTGTGAAACACGTTTGAAATTACTGTTTGTACAAAAGTTTGACCACCGTAGAATATACTGAGAAAGTGGCAAAAATCGTCTCTGACGACGAATTCCGCTCATGTTATAACGCTGAAAAACTACAGATATAATTCGGTTCAGTTGGGAAGAAGGAACGCTGTTGGCCGACTTCTACGCCGTGCTGTAACAATTTTACACACAACCGACAGTTGCTGCCCATTCAAAGAGTCCGAAGCTGTTTCTAGTTGATATATTTAAATGAGACGTAGTGGTGTAACTGGAACGAATGCGCAGAGCCTTCCGCACACTTGCAGTTTGCCACCATGATGGCCGCCGAGTCGACCGCTTACGGGACTGTTGGCCGCTCCGTACAATCACACAGGAGATTCAAGTCATCGATGTGGGCCGGGGAAGGAGCTCATGACATGGAAATATTGCCGGGAATATTTCTTTGGCCCGGGAAGATTGCAAAAAATTAGGAATTTATTAAAATTTTTAGATTTTGAATTGTTAAAGAACTTTAGAACTAGGTTAACTAAGTAAATTCTGTACATTTTAACCCAAGACTTAACATTCTCTGCATTAATGCCCTCGACAATTCCATGCAGAACATCATTTGCTTTAAGTCTGAGGGGAAAAAAATAATTTAACATATTCACTAGGGCTAAACTTTTTCGGCAAGTTTAAACCCCACATTTCTCTGAATGAAACCTAAACTTAGAAAATAATTCTCTGGAGACGTAATTCTTAACCGGCCGTCATCTGTGGTACTTTTTTAATTTTTCCAACTGAATGCCAGAGGTGTTTCACTTTCACAATTGGGACTCCTCAATTCCTGTGATGAATTATGATTTAAAAAAATATCTTTTAAAATATGCACTATCAATTTCAGTTTTAGAATATTTAATTAATGTTTTACAATGTTCTATATTAACAAAATCACTGGTATTGTCAAGTAAATCATATATCTCGGCCGATTTATTTGCTTAATTTTTCCTCGAATTGCCATTTTCATTGAATAATGTTTACACATTTTGTACCAGTTTACAGCCTAAAATATCACTAACATCGACAGAAAACTTAACAAATCGAATAAAGGAAACCCCCCTGTAAATTTCGATGCTCGGTAGTTCTAGGGCTAATTCTTTGACATTTGAAACATTGAAAACCGAAAAATGTGTTAATTCGAAACAAGGAGGTTGCCGGCAGTCGTTCAGTCTCCTCGACCGCTGGAAGCAGGCCACGGCCCGCTGTTGGCAAACGCTGCGCAGTCGAGCGACGAGCGTGGAACGACGAGCGCGCAAAACACACAGCGGGGCCGTCCACACCAAGGCTGCGGCTGCGGCTGCAGTTCTCTGCTGACACTGCGGCACTCCGACAGGAGCCGCTCAAGACGTTTCTCGCCAAATTACGAAGAAGAGTGGGCGGTATTGGAAGCGCTGCTACCGCCTCAACTATCCACATTGAAATAATCGTCGCAAAAATATTGAACTACTTTTCACTATACTGGGTAAGATCCTGCTCGTACGCTGATATCAATCAACAGATGCTCCTGACTCACTCAAAAACGAGATGGCTAGCATTGGTGCCCCCGGCTGAGAGAATTATGAAAGGGGGGGGGGGGGGGAATCGAACCGAATCCACCAACTTTCATGTGGTCTCGGCAAATCTCACATAATTTGATTCCGTAAGAAACAGTGCAAAACTAGGTTCAATTAAGTAAAACATAATGAAACTTTCACTCTGCAGAGGAGTGTACGCTGATATGAGAGTTCCTGGCAGATTAGAATTGTGTGCCGGAACCGGGACTCCTTTAGCGGGCAAGCGCTATCGCACTTTTCTTTTCTTTTTTTCGGACCTTCGTCTTCCTCTCACAGCCCGTCCTTCCGCTCGTCATATTTCGCCTTCCTCAGCGTAGGCTGCTTTGGCCTTCAAATGAACGAAATATCCTCTTCTGTGCAGGAATAGACAGAATTCTTTCTGCTGCCGAGATACGTCACTAATTTTCCACTGCTTATACAGTGGCTGGCATTATTTAAGCAAAATAACATTCTTCTTTGGAAGGGTAACTATAACGCCAAGTTCTTTTGCATTTGCCAGTGAACTTGGATTTCTGCATTTAAAATGTCTCTCGAGTGGGGAACATATTTAGAAATTTTTGTAATGAAAGTAACATAACTGCCAGTCTGACGTGATATAAAATAATTGATGGAAGATGTATAAAATACACAACATGGTCTTCCTTGTTTCTGCAGATCGTGTGATAAAAGTAAGAAGGAAAATAAACGTGCACAAGCCTCTGCACACACGCACCTGTTTCTTCCCGTCTCGATGGCAGTGATTACTTCAACATTAATTTCCTGTGAGTTTATACAAATATACAGAATAACTAAATAATAAAAGTAATAAAATTAATAAAATGGTTTTCTTTATTCGAAGGTAATTCTTCCTTTGTTTGACAATTTCTTCGGGTGAGTAATTCGTCTTTACAGTATGGTCTTGCTCAAGGAATCAGCAAAGTGTTCATTGTAGTTTCGTTCTAGTGTATGGCGCTATATGGTGAGATATAGTACATAATCCTCCTTGGTCTTTTCTTTTGTACTAAGATGATAGTACACTGTATGACCCATTATCCAGGTGACAGCATTTCGTCTTGTTCTTGGGAATGGGATTTCATCAGGGTTCGTAAAATAAACTGGCGTTATCGCATGTCATGCTTGCCAGTTGTTTTTTTTCCATGAACTACTTACGAACTAGGACGGCACAAATATCCATGCCCGAGGGGGGATTCGAACCCCCGACCGTAGTGGCCGTGCTGACCGTGACTGGAGCGCCTCAGTCCCCTCGGCCACAGCGGCCGGCTTGCCAGTTTCTGCCGGACATAGTCCCATATATGTCTGACACCATCGCACACGAAAAGATGTTCATCGCTGTCAACGAGGTTGCATATTGAGCACAATGCGGACTCTGACATTTATCATGGAGTCTTGATTTAGTGCGGATTTTTCTATTAACAAGTACATACCAGGAAGCTTTTACGTTTGATGGAATATCCGGGTTGTGAACATTTTCCCATGTTGCACTCAAATTCTTGTTGGGGATTTTTCGTTCTATCACATTTCTTGTTTTGTTTTCAGTGTCTTATACAGGGTGTTACAAAAAGGAACGGCCAAACTTTCAGGAAACATTCCTCACACACAAAGAAAATATGTTATGTGGCCATGTGTCCGGAAACACTTAATTTCCATGTTAGAGATAAATTTAATATTTCTCTTTAAATGTAAATTGAAATAATTCGTGCAGACAATTGTCAAAATACACAATTGTTTCGTTAGTATGTACTGTAGTTCCTCGATTCGTGGCATCGACATATTTTCTGTGAACGTTTGGGCAGGAATTGTTGGTGATGTCTCGATTGGGCCTCATGTTCTTCCACCTACGCTCACTGGAGCACGTTATCATGATTTCATACTGGATACTCTACCTGTGCTGCTAGAACATGTGCCTTTACAAGTACGACACAACATGTGGTTCATGAACGATGGAGCTCCTGCACATGTCAGTCGGCGTGTTCGTACGCTTCTCAACAACAGATTCGGTGACCGATGGGTTGGTAGAGGCGGACCAATTCCGTGGCCTCCACGCTCTCCTGACCTCAACCCTCTTGACTTTCATTTATGAGGGCATTTGAAAGCTCTTGTCTACGCAACCCCGGTACCAAATGTAGAGACTCTTCGTGCTCGTATTGTAGACGGCTGTGATACAATACGCCATTCTCCAGGGTTGCATCAGCGCATCAGGGATTCCATGCGACGGAGGGTGGATGCATGTATCCTCGCTAACGGAGGACATTTTGAACATTTCCTGTAACAAAGTGTTTGAAGTCACGTGCTGTGTGTTTCCATTCCATAATTAATGTGATTTTAAGGGAAGTAATAAATGAGCTCTAACTTGGAAATTAAGCGTTTCCGGACACATGTCCACATAACATATTTTCTTTCTTTGTGTGTGAGAAATGTTTCCCGAAAGTTTGGCCGAACCTTTTTGTAACACCCTGTATATTTCTCGGACGATTGTTCCTTTTGCCACAGGTAGTCTGACACGGATATAATTATACTCGATGTTGAAAGTGTCGGAAGCGGTAGAGCGTTGTCGGCCTGTGGTGGACATCGGTCGGTGGGTGGGTCGCGCTAAGGCTGACCTCCGTAACCTGAGGTGTCACTGAGCTGAACAGCGTACCGTCTGCCTTTTTGTGCACGTCGATTAAATTCAAGTGCCATACGTTACTTTAAAGATATGTCCACGACATACAAAGTGTCCAAGTGCCGACAGCATAGTACTTGCGGTACCGGGAGTGATCTTAGGCAGTACCTGTGCTACATGATTTACTTTCGGTGTTAAGTATGTGTTGGCCAGTGCCACTTTCTGAATCTCGTCTAATTCCCTCATACTGTGCAGCTGCAGGCACGCACCAATCTTTGTGAGTAGTTATTTATAATTGGCGGCTACGGTCTTCCGTGGCGTATTTCTGAATTGACCCAGACATTTCAGTTTATGGATTTCCTTCATTGGGCCAAGTTGTAGTCCGCCTATTCCTCTTCCAACAGTCATTACTCCTGATTTCGTACGGTTTAGCTGTGCACCGGATGCTCTGATTATCTGGAGAGCGAGTTCCAGTTTGTGTGCGGCAGCGATCAGCGTAGACAATCTTCTGGTTGTTTATTTTGAGACCTTGTAAACGTTTCGTTATAGTGACGAGCAGTGGCTCTATAGCTATGGCGAAAAGTGAAATGGACACGTAAGACCCCTGCCTGAATGAACTTTTGAAGGGAATTTGACAGCCTGCTTGGCCGTTTATTATAATCCTCGATGCACTATTTTGTATCAAGTTCTTCATCGTACTGATGAACTCGGGGGAAAGCTCATTGCCTCCGTGATTTTGAAGAGATACAGATGGTTGGCCCTATCAAACGCTTTCTCAAAATCAAGACTTACTACTGCACATTTCATCTTACAAGTTTTATGTCTGATTCTTGTTTTGTTCTGACCGATTCCACATCCACAAGGGAAATTAGATTTGGATCTATGGAAAGAACAGTAACACATCTGGATCTATGGGAAGAACAGTAACACATCTGATCTCATTTTGTAAGTATTTATTTGTATGTCTTTTGTTTTCTGACAGGTTATCTCAAACGTTCAAATATTTGTATAGCTTATGGGACTTAACTACGGAGTCATCAGTCCCTAAACTTACAAACTACTTATGAACTAGCTAATGCTAAGGACGGCACAAATATCCATGCCCGAGGGGGGATTCGAACCCCCGACCGTAGTGGCCGTGCAAACCGTGAGTGGAGCGCCTCATTCCCCTCGGCCACCGCGGCCGGCACAGGTTATCTCATTAATAATGTTGATGTTACCGATGACTATTGCAAGTGTTAATACAACAATGGCAGGAGGGCGTCCGCAATGAGGAAATCAAAAAGAAACTGTAAATGAACAACACACATGAAGCAGTTAGAGCGAACAGGCGGAGATGGTGGGGGTCATGTTACAAGCCAGATTACCCGAGTGCCTTTTGCGTTCCGTAGTACGGGATAGGAGGAGTCAACGCAGACCGAACAGGAAGTTGTAGAAATTATTTCAGCAATCACTCGAAAGTTTTGTTTATTAAGATATCTACATTTCGACCACTGTGTGGTCATTATCAATGCTTAAAACAATCTAGATCTGTTAATATATAAAAATACGACTGATTACTGAAAAAATGTCTACAAGTCAAATTACAGTAGTTGAGCACACGTTCTACCAAGGAATCAAGCATTACAAGGATAAAGTACTTGGATTCGATTGTGAAGCATCAGGCCTCACATTAAAAAAAAAATGTTTAAATGTTTGTTAAGCTTATTGGACTTAACTACGGGGTCATCAGTCCCTAAACTTACAAACTACTTATGAACTACTTACGAACTAGGACGGCACAAATATCCATGCCCGAGGGGGAATTCGAACCCCCGACCGTAGTGGCCGTGCTGACCGTGACTGGAGCGCCTCAGTCACCTCGGCCACCGCGGCCGGCAGGCCTCACATCAGACGAGGCATCCATGAAGGAATTTTATCGGGGGACTTTGCTTCAATCAGAACACTCGAAGGTACAATCAGTCTCTAATGACGATTATCTACATCCAAGAGGCTCTCCTCAGTCTGATCAACTCGAACGAAAAGTACATCAGATCTAATCATCTGGCTGACCAGTTTATGCTGAAAAGTGTCAATTGTCAGAGGCAAAAACATTTCCGAAGTTTCAAAACGAAGAATTTCAGAATCTCTACGTGTTGGTCCTGTAGAGGTAGTACAAACAACATTACAACAATTACAGTATGCGAACTGTTACTCGAAAGTCATTCTATCTCTGATACATGTAGCAATGTAACGGGACGAAACACTTAACACGTTGAAACTTCCTGGCAGATTAAAATTGTGTACCGGAACCGGGACTCAAACCTGGGACCTTTGCCTTTCGCGGGCAAGCGCTCTACCACTGAGCTATCCCGACACGACTCACGATGTCGCCTCACAACTTTACTTCCGACAGTACCTCGCCTCCTACTTTCCAAACTTCACAGAAGCTCTCCTGCGAAACTTGCAAGACGAGCACTCCTGGAAGACAGGATATGGTGGAGACATGGCTTAGCCACAGCCTAAGGGATATTTCCAGAATGAAACTTTCACTCTGCAGCGAAGTGTGCGCTGATACGAAACTTCCTGGCAGATTAAAATTGTGTGCCGAAACCGGGACTCTAAGCCGGGACCTTTGCCTTTCAGGGGCAAGTTGTGGGGCGTGGCCGTAGTCGTGTCGGGATAGCTCAGTGGTAGAGCGCTTGCCCGCGAAAGGCAAAGGTCCCAGGTTCGAGTCCCGGTCCGGCACACAGTTTTAATCTGCGAGGAAGTTTCATATCAGCGCACACTCCGCTGCAGAGCGAAAGTTTCCTTCTACTTAACATGTTGTCGGGAGTGGCTAGGTAGCACAATGTCAGACCAGGCCCTAGGATAATTATCTGCCACTTTCCACTTCATTCTTCTCTGGCAATGATGCTCATGTGAGAAATAGCGAGTAGCACAGTGGTGCTGAATCCACGTTAAACTGTAGATCCCCCTATAACTGGCTGGGTAAGTCAGTTCGAAGGTCGGAGGAAGGCAACGGCATACACCTCCAAACAGGACCGTGCCTAGTAAAGCACTGTGGTGTTCGAACCACTCTTCGGATTGTTGACTGCTTTACTTTTACTACGCCTACAGTGAGAAGAAGACTTTCAGATGTGCGCCACAGAATGGACGTAAACGCATCACCCGCGAGTGTGTCTCCATCCTATGTAATTACATTTGTGTGCGTGGCACGTGCGTTTATCCAGACCACAAATAGGGAACATACAGAACGGAAAGCTGGGGGCCGCGCCTTTGATCTGTACGTTACCAAGCGTTGCGCTCGACGCCATATTGAAAAGCAGTAAACGCTGAACTATAGCCACTTAGTACTTTGGCTGGAAATGGACATTTTACGAAATGCAGCTAACCTCACCGAGTTTTATTAAACGGCTTTTCATTATTCTCTCCTTTATTTTGCGCCCTGTTCTTGCACCTAATTGTAATCCAAAGAAAAAAAAGTACGCCTAAATTTTAATACAACTACGAAAATGTACGATGGAATCAATGATCGTTTTATTTGGTGCTTATCTCCAGAAAAATCTCAAGTAACGCGAAGTTATGTTTGGGAAATTAGTTCAAATCAAATGTTCAAATGTTTGTACAACTTATGGGACTTAACTACGGGGTTATCAGTCCCTAAGCTTACAAACTACTTATGAACTAGCTAAGACTAAAGACAGCACAAATATCCATGCCCGAGGGGGGATTCGAACCCCCGACCGTAGTGGCAGTGCTGACCGTGACTGGAGCGCCTCAGTCACCTCGGCCACCGCGGCCGGCGGAAATTAGTTATAAACAGAAAGTGACTTTACAACTGCCAGGTTATATTTGACATGAATAAATTTTCACAAGTCAGACTTAGCAGTACAACGTGATTACACAGAAGTAATGACGTCTGCACATATAAAAAACTTAAATTACACACAAATGAAGGACACGTAGCAGAAACATAAAACTAAATAACAAAATTACTCTGTACTTGTCATATTGTGGCACACACTGTTTCAGTTATAGCAAAGGAAAAAGTGTTCATTATTTTCCTCTTAGTCTTCCTTGTCAATATGCATTCACTAGAACATAACACACCATTTGTACCTCACAGATGGGTCACTTTTATCACTTTGAAATTTTTTTCAATTTTGGTTTTATATTTCAAGACTCTGTGACTTCAAGAAATAGAAAATTCTCACTCTGAAAAAAAGTTTTACTAAATATTGGATAATATATTTTTAAGTAAATCAGCTCTCCTTGAATTCATAGTCCGTTTCTTAGCACTGGAAATAAATATTGCCTTTAAAACATTCCTATATGTTATATTTTACTTATCGCAGTGATGTAGTTGTGTTTCAATGTTGGGAAAGTTGTATTTGCTTTAGGAGGATAATTAATTTACTGATCGGAGAAGGGCATATAGAAAAATCTGTCAACCATAGAGCAGGAACAGCATAAAATAATTATTCCCCTTAATGTATTTGTTCCAGTATCCGAAGAGCATTCGTTGCCAACATTAGCACACTACGCCTCCATTGCCGTAAGTAAAATTTTACCTGCCTAAGCAGCGTAGAACAAGGGGAGGAGGCAGGATGAGTGTCATCATTTTGACTGGTTCAGTTTTACTTATGGCAGTTGAGGACTAATGTTTTAATGTTGGCAACATAATGTTCGTTTTACGAGGACAATTACTTTACCGACCAGAGAAAGGTAGGTACAAGAAACTGCCAACCACAGAGCAAGAACAGCAAGATTATTCCCCTCATCCCATTTGCTTGAATATCGTATCAAGGGGAAGTCGGCAATCGGGACCCGCCGATTTCGCCCAAGTTACGTGTGTAGAAGGAGGTGGATCTCCACATAACGTGCCTGAAATATTTCGCCTGAGTGGGCCTTAGGAAAGGAGGAAATGCTCTGGAAAGTTTTCCTAATAGCATTGTACATGTTATTCAGCGCTCTGTTCGTGAATAAACGGCGTAGCGTAAATAGATAAATAAAAATAGGAAGCTCCTGGGATTGATCCCAGGGCGCCTGTTTCGCGAGTAATTCGGTTGACCATTACGCTACGCCGTTAGTCACGAACAGATAACTAAGATGCACAGTACTATTGGAAAAACTTTCGAGAGCATTTTCACCTTTCCTAAGGTCCACTCAGGCGAAATATTTCAGGCACGTTATAGGGAGACCAATCTCCTTCTACACACGCAGTTTGAGCGAAATCGGCGGGTCCCGATTGCCGACCTCCCCTTGTAAGAGGATCACCGGTCGTTAATAATAGCACGCTATTGCTACGCCTCCGTTGCCGTTAGTAAAATTTTACCGTTTGCATCAAATTAGGTGAAGGTGAGCAGGTAGATGAGCCTTAAAAATTCCTGAAATATCTCGCCTAGGCAACCGGAAAAGGGAACGCACGCGCAAAATGTTGAAGTCCCGCTACTTACGCACTATTCTTTGTCTTTCATTTTATATTATTCCCTGCGACGTTAAACTTGTATTACAAAATATAAATGTACTTCAACATTTCGACGCTATTGAACGGCTACAGCAACAGCGAGAGTTATCGTCAAGAGAAGAAGCAAGGCTACTTTTAATGATTATGCACACATTGCTCTTATTTCAAACTGATAACATTTAACTTTTACCACACATATAGCGACGTTCACTAACCATTCAACATCTGTTGGGAAGGTGAAGAAGCTTATATCCTTATTTGTATGAGAATTATTGCGGCAATTAGGTGCTGAACACCATCGGCTGCCTATACTTTTATTGCTGCTCGTAATAAAAACAGAACAGCTACACCTACTTACAGTTCTTTCTTTTAATTGCACCGAATACTTGTTTACTTTTATGCGATTCAGGCAAGTTAAAATACACAATTAACAAACAAAGACGGCGCATGACCACGCGTTTACTGCTTTTCAAGATGGCCGATTCCGCGCATGCGCACTAAATTTTGGACGACAGACTGCAGCGGGAGTTTCCTTTCTGTACACTCCAGACGCCAGAGAAAGCCCTGGCCACTCGTTTTGACAGCCGCTCACAACGTTCAAGTGTTTGTGCAGCTTCAGGGACCTAACCCATTTCTGCCTAGCGTTGCATAGCCTATATGTCACTTAACAGTGTGCCATTGTTTCCTCTTTATTGCAACAATGCATGCATTTGGAGTTCTTATTATCCTGAGGTTTTACGCTGAGAAAGCTCAGTTGTTCATATTTAGGAAGGTTTCTGCCAGTAGAAAGCAGGAATAAGTCACTTTCTGGTGCTAAAATTATCGGTGACTTTTTCTGGGTACGATTATGTCTTGGAATAAGAAATAAGGATTTTTTTCTGCTACAATATACAGTGCAATTTGTAAAACTTTGGCTTTGTGTTAATGTTTAAGGAGATGAAATTCGTGATATGAGTTATTCACGAAATGCAGTTTTATATTCCAGTTTTTACGTTTGTGTTGCTAAGCAGAGCAATATGTACAACGATTCCGCCATTTTCAGAGGCCCCTCTGTGCATGAAATATTAGCCATTCTTGAGGAGGAGGAAGAAGATGCAACAGGTATATTTATTGAGCCTCCTGAAGCTAATGTGGAGTCGGATGAGGACTCTGGTGAAGAAGATGGCGGTGGACAAGTAGATAATCTGCTGGTGCAGAAGCTGTGCTGACCAGCGAAACCAGGTTAGCTGGAGACGTGGCACTGATTGGTCTGACGATAAATACCCTGAAGATACCCGTTCAGACGAAGCAGGAACACTACAGATCTTGAAAACTGTCATCAGAGACTGGAGAAGCTACGACCTGAATTTCCCCACAATGATCATAGTCAGTACAGAAGCCTGTCTCCTGTTGAGTGTTTCAAACTGTTTTGGAATGATGAAATAATTAATTTTCTCTTCACTGAATCAACAAAATATTCTTTGTTCAACAATTGCGCAGATCCAAAAAATGACATATGAAGAGATGAAAGGTTTTCTAGGAATATTGACTCTGTCGGGCTATAATCCCCTACCTAGCAGTAGACGTGTGAAATGAACTGGTGCACAACGCGATAAGAAGAAATTTGAAAGCATCGGGAGATTCATTCACTAATCAGTGTAAACGATAAAACGTGGAGAATTCGTCCGCTAATAGATATACTAAGAAAAGTTTTCTCTCCTCTTTCAACGTGAGAAAGATTCAGATTAGGATGAGAGCACGATGAAGTACTTCGGCAGGCACGAATGCAAACAATTTGTGCGAGGTAAATGCATTAGGTTTGGGTACAAAGCGTGGTGCCTAAACACAAACATGGGATATCTAGTGGATTACCAGATATACCAAGGAACTGATGCACAAAGGAACGAAATATACGAGACAGCCCTGGGAAAATGTGCTGCTCTTTTTGTTCAAATGATGGATGCGCTTCCTGAAACAAGTAAAAATGTGCCTCACAGGTTTTATTTCTTTTACCTAACGAAAGCTGCTGGTCCGCCTAAGAGAACGAGGTTAACGTGCGACTGGGACTATTCGTGAGAATCGTCTGCCTAAAGAATTTCACCTTATTCCCCGTAAGGCAACGTCCAGAAGGATTAAGAGAGGAGATTTTGATCATAAGAGCAGCACGGAAAGTGGAGTCATTACTGCCAGACGGCCAGGTAAGTCTGATTACATCAGCGATGGCATCCATGCAGTGGGCTGCAGAGAATCCGCGTTCCTCGACAACATGTTATTGGAGAATACAGCAGCAATATGGGTGGAACAAAAATACAGCGTTGTATAGGGTGAGTATCAGGGGACAGAAATGGTGGTGGCCAATTTTTTCTTGTCTGTTGGACTTGACCGTGGCTGGTAGGAATGAGCCACAGTTGCAGTTCCGGCGCCACATTCTGACGTCCTGGTCGCCCTGTAGGTGATTCTCGCCAGGGTAGAGCGCTCCATGACATCAGATCCGACGAGAGAGATCACCTGGCAGCCGCAGAAGAAAAGACGGCAGAAAACTGCAGATGAGCATCAACAACAATGCGATGTCGGTTTGTGTGCACAGTGTTTTGTACCGTACCACAGAAAATGGGTCCTGGTGTACTATGAATAACTGGCTGCAAGTGTCCGGCTTTAAAATGAAGGGAACAGACAGACACAAGAAATGCGTCTTATATGTATAGAGACTGCAATCGAAGTCTGTAAGTAAAGTACTCTTCCCATGCAATGAACGAAATTTTATGCAGACAGTAACTTTCATCTTGTTTTCAAGGTCAATTACGCGAAATTTCATCAAGGTCAGTGCGAAGATCTAAATTTACACGGACACATTGAAAACGCACTTTCACTTTTTCTCAAATTTTCCGGTTGGTTTCCAAAAAATGGAACGAAACCTGTTTAAGAACCTTCCCCAAATTTCGAGTTGTTTGGTTGCCTGGATGTCGAGTTATAAGAGAACAGGCAGGCAGACAACATGCCCCGCATCTAGGGCGTTTTGGATGTGCGTGGAAAATATGTTACAGCTGAGCCAAGTTTTGCGACAGATTTTTACTCCGTGAAGGCCGTCGGTCTGCTGCGAGGAGTCCCGTAGGCAGAAGTCCATTTAGCACCTGAGCTGGGAACCGACGTTTCTAGTTCAGCTGTGGTATTTCCGCCCCACCCTTTCTCGCCCGCTCATTCGACGACATTCACAGCAGCAGCACTTCCTGGTGACACCAACATATGCAGACGAGTCCGCATCGGCGTGGGGTGATTTCTGCCAGCGTCCACCGTGTCGGTCGGGACACCAAGTCTACAAGTAAGTAATATAATTCCTAAACGAATGATATTGGATCTGTAAAATTGTTTCGAAAATGTATTTCTTTTGTGAATAGGCATTCGTTAAAAGGGCAAATGTCCGTTACGGCAAACCTTAGGAAATAAGCTCTTTGTTTGTAGAGCTTATGGGACTTAACTACGGGGTCATCAGTCGCTAAACTTACAAAGTACTTATGATCTACCTAATACTAAGGACGGCACAAATATCCGAACCCCAATGGGGGATTCGAACCCCCGACCGTAGTGGCCGTGCAGACCGTGACTGGAGCGCCTCAGTCCCCTCGGCCACCGCGGCCGGCAGGCCCGGAGACCAGACGAGCCCCTCTCCCCCTTGGCCAATGACTCACCCCCCCCCCCAAATGCGACCAACTCACCCCCCCCCCCGCAACCAGGATTACACGTGAATTCTAAAAGAAAAGAAACTAATCATCTCCTCCCTCCCAGCAAGTATCCCCCCCACCCGGTGGAACTTTGCTAGGGGTGGCCTTCACATGCACTCGGCACACTTGAGTCTGCGTGGCAGCAGAAGTGGCGGTGGCGGCAGCATCAGAGCTGCTCACATCGACAGCTGCCTGAGCCTTCCAAGAGTCGCCGCTTGCGGCTCCGCGCACTGTGAAGGATCGCGCGCCACCGAGAACTCATTGGCTCCATGTGGAGAGAAGGGGCACAGTTACCGTCTGCTCCCTGTTACGACCACTTGCTGCCGCGTAAAGGAGTAAACTTGAGGGCATAAAATGATTAAACGTATTAGTGCTGTCCTTTCTATACGAGATTATTACTGTACTAAAAGAGTTGCCTGTTGTTATAATTGCATTTACTGTAAAGTACTTATTGGCAAATGAAACTGTACAGTTCGATTATTCGAATAAATCAGTTTTCCGAACACCCACGTTCCCCAATTAGTTCGGATAATCGACGTTCTAATGTAATATCAATTAAACATTATACACCGAAGTACAGGATATCAACAACAATCGCGAATTGTATAGTGAATTGATCGACAGTGCTACAGTATACTACGTACGGCGAGAGTTGAGCAGCGCAGTTGCCAGGGAAGTGCAGTGGCCACTGACTGGTGCTTCGTTCTCCATTATGTTGTACTTACGCGAAAATTACTTCACTTCGAGGTGCAGCAAAGCTAATGCAGTAAGTGCTAAGAGACTCATGAGCTCGTCAGTGGAGGGTAAGAGGAGTCGAGGTAGACCAAGAAGAAAGTACTTAGATTCGGTGTAGAATGATTTTGAAGTGAAAGGCATAACATCAGACGAAGCATCAATGTTAGCATTGAATAGGGGATCATGGAGGAATTTTATTAGAGGTACTATGCTCCATACGGAACGCTGAAAGGCATAATCAGTCTCTGATGATGATGATGATGATGTGTCGTGACATAAGTAAATAACAGTGCACTGCGGGAGATTTGGACAATGACATGATGTCTTAAGAACCTGTCATTACTTCGTACAATACAAATTGATCCATTTACTTTCACGCATCCACCACCGTGCCCAATGTGTAATTAAAAAATATTTCATACATTTTGGTGAGGCGATTCTCGGCAGCAATAAATTTTGATAAATGCGTATTTGTACACTTTGCTGACCAAATTTGTTCCGCTAACTAGTTTCGGTGATTACACCATTTTCAAAACGTAAAATATGGGGCAAGTTACATTATATACATTTTCGTAGCTCCAGCTGCACAAAACATCTAATTTCTAGCGTAGTGCAGTGCAGTGTGTTTTAACGGTGTCTTAATTTTTATTAGGTATTTGAGACAATTGGATAATATTAGATGTTTTTTACAGCTTGAGTTACCAAAATGTATGTACTGTAACTTGCCCCATATTTTATGCTTTGAAAATGGTGTAATCACCGAAACTAGTTAGCGGAACAAATTTGGTCAGCAAAGACGTGCCTGAGCTCGGCCGCCTTCGTTCACCGCGGGCAGTATAGCCATCCACCAGACACTCAAACAGTTGAGTTTTTTTCTGATTGTACTTTTGATTAATTGGGGGCAGACTTCGTCAAACAGATCTTTGTGTATCATTACGGTCACAAGTTTTACAAACACAACAAAATCAACTTCTATTACTATATATGATCACCAATCAATTACTAATGCCGCCATTACTAGTTTACCACTAATCGAACCTACACCGAAGCAAATAAAAATAACAGCAGTAAAATATTACAGTTATAGGCACATACCTTATTATTCATATTTTGCTGATGATCTCGCTGCATTCAGAAGAGTCTTCTTTTTAAGAGCCATGTTGTAGAAATCTTCACATATCATTTTCAAATTCATCTGAACACATATCTCGACTTTCACAAGTTCAACGGACATTCTGTTTCTAGCATCCGACCATAATGCACTCATTACACTAATTGCGACGACGTGCTGCATTATATTGAACAAGTTTGGTGCATCTGCGTTTTCAAAAAATTCGCTCCACACTTTACAACAATTAGTTTCCTTCCTATAAAGATTTGATACTACGGACATAAAAACAGAAAACTCCTGATACAGTTCGTTTCCATCAAAACTAATTTTCAATTTCTTTCCCACTTTGGCCAAGTCTTTAAATGAAAATAGTTTTGGTTGACATAAGTCTAGCACTGATACAACTTCATACACATTGTCATTCCCACTAAAGCTGT
Organism: Locusta migratoria; assembly: GCA_026315105.1. Taxonomy (NCBI): domain Eukaryota; kingdom Metazoa; phylum Arthropoda; class Insecta; order Orthoptera; family Acrididae; genus Locusta; species Locusta migratoria. The sequence continues at coordinate 2,227,328 of CM048744.1, read as the reverse complement.
ACCATTTACCAAGATAGTTTAATAACCTGTCGTAAACAAGTGTGCACTCTTTTACTACAATATTCTTTTCTTCTTGTGTAAGATGTTGCAAAAACATATAAACTTCAAATCCATAAAACTTATCCTCCTTAAGACCCTCTATTTGTTTTTTAACTTCCAACACAATTTCGTGAACATCTGTGGAAAGTGTGTCCTCTATTTCTAAAAGTATGATTGCTTTACAAAAAAACAGGCAAAGTTGCTTTTAAGAAATACAGAAAGCACTCTGGTAGTGTTAGCGAATACTCGTTTATTTCGTCTTGTTGTGAACTAATAAACTTCAAAATTAGGGGATGTGTTTTTTCCTCACCCCGTGCTACATAATACATAGGTGCCAACTATTACGGATTATCCGTAATTGTTACGGATTCATCACCGTATTTACGCAGTTGGGAAAAGGTCGTAAAAATTACGGAAATAATTTTAGTATCTGATGTTTAAAAAAATTCGTAAAAATGACTGTTTACATTTCGCTAATCATAACGTTACTAAGGGTTTTAAATATCGTAATGCTTTTCTTCCTGAGTACGTAGCAAAGCTGTATGAAACGCAAGCATGTAGTAACCTCCTATTCATCCTCCACCACACCTAACAAATGCACAAAAGAGTTGCAGCACCTACATTCTTTGTACTACAACGAGTACATGGTCTTCAGTCCCAGCACAACAGTCCACGTGGTTTACCGGGCGGCGGAAGTTGGCCAATTCGTTTCGGAACTTTAGTGTGGATTTCGAATTACTTGTTTTTGCAGCTAATCTGATTCTTTTCATTTACAGTAGTTTTTATCCATGGAAACTCATTATATATGAATGGAAAGCGTCAGAAATAAAGCATTTATGATCTAAATCAGGTTTGTAATTTTTAAAATTTTCTCGGGGCGAGAACTTGTTGCCCCCCTCCCCCGGCTGTTCGACATCACCCTTCCTTTGGGCCGAAGCATGATTACTGACAGCCTCTTCTCAAGGTTGGCAGCTATGATAATACATCTTACAACTCGCCACATCTTAACAAGGCGGTCCACAGCTGACTCCAAAGACAACCATCGCACTACAGTGTGTCGCAGTATTTCGCTGTAATCGTGCTGAGCAAACTCGCAAAATGTTTTTAGTTCCTCCGAATTTTTTGATGATGAAAGAAAAGTCTGAATGTATTTTAAGAACTAGAGTTTCTACACCATATTTTAGAAGCTTGAATCCAAACTTAGCACAGTTATGTAAAATATGACAACAACAATTGGCTTTAAGTTTTCATTTTCTTCTTTCAATTTAGTGAAGACTTAATTGTGTTTCCAGAAATTAACTGATGCATTGTCAGCTGAATACGAAACCACATTATTTAGTGTCAAACCATTTTCCAATAAAGTGGATTTTAGTTTGTTTGAGATGGCTTCTGCAGATTCGTTAACATCTTCGTAGAAATCAAGAACTTCGTTACATTTTCCCTTATCTTTGGAGAAGTATGTTGCAACTATCGGATAATGTTTTTTATTGCCCTTGTTCGAAGCGTCTGAACCCAATGAAAACGGAACATTTTGCTTTAATTCGCTTAGTAGCTTCTCTTTAGCATTGTGTGGTAATACTCGCTTTGTGTCTTTCTGATTGTAAATGTTTATTCACAGCTTTCACTCCGTCGTACTTAACAGTAAATTAGATATTGCGTATTCTGCACTTGTAGCCACTCTTTATAATTTTCTTCCTGCAACCATTCTTCACGGAACGAACTTAGATATCGTCTCTTCATTTCACTGTTATTACTCACTAATCTGAGTTAATGTAAGCTTGTCTATTCACACACGATCCGAGTATTCCAAAAATTGCCGGTAAACTGATAACAAACAATGAACGAACGAACACAAATAATAGACGTCGCCAGTTGACACGTTGTCGCAACAGTGTTTTCTTAATAATGCGCTAGCCGATAACTACCGACGCAACAATTAAAAGTTTTCAGAGGAAGAATAGAAAAGTAGCGTTTTGTTGCAATAAGAAATTGACATTTATATAAAGTTATTCATAATTACTAGAGAGGAGCCGGCCGGGAATGGCCGAGCGCACTGAGACGTCTTGCCACGGTGCGCGAGGCTGCTCCCGCCAGAGGTTCGAATTCCCCCCTAGGGCATGGATGTTGTGTTCGTCCTTAGGTTAAGCTACGTTAAGTTCGATGTAGATCGTCGCTACATGAGCATAGTACTTAAAAAGCGTCGTAAATAAAGTGAATATGAAGGTTACATTCAAGCCCGGAGATGAGAGTCATTGGCCCGTAGACCCGGAGAATTCATTCTAAACCCGGGCACTCCGGGCGGCGCCCGGAGATCTGGCAACCCTAGTGATAAATTCTGTCTGTATCCCTTCATTAGCCATCGGAACACGTTCTGAGAGTACTTAGCAATGAGGAAACTAAAGCTCATTATCTTGGAAAAAATATACAGAATGAAATACCACCTCCATCATACTATTGAATCGCACGTTACTGGTAACGTTAAAAAGGCCAAATGCTATTCAGTAATTTTGGACTGCACTCCAGATGTAAGTAAGGTGGAACAAATGACTCTTATAATATGGCATGTTTCGATTATTAAAGCCGATTCTGATGAGGTGGTAAAAATTGATGAAAGCTTTTTAGGATTTCTTCCAGTTGGAAGAGCTACGGGTAAAGAACTTCCAGAAATTTTAATTGAGGAGCTTCGTGAACTAGGATTAGATGTGCAGGATTTCAGAGGCCAAGGGTATGACAACAGAGCTAATATGAGACGAGGTAAGGCAGGAGCGCCAACTAGGATGAGGAACTCAAATCCAAGAGCCACGATATGGCAAAGGCATCCTTGGAAGCAGCCAGTTTCTTTAATATTGTCCAGAAAATATATTTATTTTTTTCGGCATTTACTTTTCGCTGGACAATACTTTTGAAACATGTTCAAGGATTAACTTTGAAACCTTTAAGTGAAGCCAGATGGGAAAGTAGAATAGAGGCATCGCCTTTAAGATTTCAGATTGGAAATGTATACGATGCTTTGTTAAGCATTTTTGTAAATGATAATACTGATAATTCAGTAAGAGAAGAAGCTTCAGGGTTATTAAATTGAATTAAACAGTTAAAGTTCATTAGTCAAGTTGCATAAAATACTACAGTGTATAAATCCAATAAGTAAGCTTCTGCAGACAAAAGATTTCGAGTTACCAACTGCACTCGACCTTCTGAAAAACTGTAAGAATTTCTTTGTGCAAATGAGGCATTAACTGCATTAGAATTCAGATTTGAGCAACTGAATCTACACAGTAACTACTTTCACTTTTTGTATGACATATACGAGTTAAAAAATGTCTAAGGAAAAATTAATAACTTTCTGCAAAAATCTGGAAATGATTTTAACTGAGGGCGAATAAGTTGATATAAATGGCTTAGAATTAGCAGAAAAAATATCTGCTGTTTCTGCGCCTTTGGTTAAAAAGGAAAGCTCAAGTGATGTGCTGAAATTAACAACAACACTAAATTTTGCTCCAAACATTAGCATTGCGCTAAGAATATTGCTTACCATCCCTGTAAGCGTTGCAAGTGGGGAAAGGAGTTTTTCCAAAGTAAAGCTAATAAAGAACTTCTTGCACTCTACAACTACACAAAATAGATTAAATGGTTTGGCCATGTTGACGATTGAGCGTGGAATAGCAGATGAAGTAAACTTAAGAGGTAATTAAACAGTTCGCGGAATTAAAAGTGAGGAAAAAGATTTTCGTGACTTCATAGCTTGTAAGGTATAAATTGTTTTGCGTTGTGTATTATAAGGTTGAAAATCCAGAAACCAAAACTTAAAAATTATAACTATTTACCTAATCTCTTGTAAATTGTGTAACCATGAGATTATGCTATACTCTTTTTTTTTTTTTTTTTTTTTGTGTGTGTGTAGCTTATGGGACTTAACTACGGGGTCATCAGTCCCTAAACTTACAAACTACTTATGAACTAGCTAATACTAAGGACGGCACAAATATCCATGCCCGAGGAGGGATTCGAACCCCCGCCGTAATGACCGTGCAGACCGTGACTGGAGCGCCTCAGTCCCCTCGGCCACCGCGGCCGGCTATGCTGTACTCGTTTATTCTAATGACGTGTCACTTTCTGCCTTGCACATAATGTAATTTTTAACTTATATCCATTTAAATACATGCTTTTTATGTTATTTAAAAGATTTATATTTTATTTCAATAAACAAAAGATGGAGGTTTTCGGGATGGGAAAGGTCACCATCCACGTTTTCGGTTTTGAGAGGGTCACGATTCGGAATAGTCATTTTGTGTGGAATGAATAAGACAATAACAATAATAAAGCGACAAAGTGTAGAAATTTGTAAATCAGAAATATGAATATTTTATTATAATGTGTGGATCACGACTGCCACGCGTCTAGCCCCGCTGCCTGGGACGCGCGCGTTTCCACTTGTTGTCCGGGCCGGGCCCTGCAGTGCGTCAGGTGTACATCACCTACAAGTGTATGTTCTGCCTAGCGTGAAATATGTGTTACGCCCTGTTCTGCTGAAATTATTAATTATTTTTTTAGTTTAGAGTGTTGTAACATGTTTGTACGATAAAAATAAATACGCATGTAATATGTAAAATTAAAACGTGACAAATCAATCCAGGCAGAAATGAGTTGACTGCGGGGTCACCAGACCTTAAACTTACAAACTACTTACCAGACAACCTTATACAAAAGACGACACAAACATCCGTGCCCGAGGCGGGATTCGAACTCCCGCGCGCATCGCAGCATAGCGCCTCCGGGGCAGCGGCTCAGTCGGTGTGAAGTGAGTGCGAAGAGTACGCCACGCGGATTTTGCAGACACTCGCCGGGAAACACCGAAAAGAAAGACCACACGAGTAGCCTGCCTTGTGGAATGAAAGGAAACGCAGAAAAATGACGCCGTCGCAGAAAGTCGCTTAACTGTGAAGCCAGAATCTGTGCTTGTTCGTCTTCCCCCCATTCCTCACCCCCTCGCTGCTCTCTCCTCTTCACGCCAGTCTCCGTTCTCCTCCTCCTCTATCCGTTCCCTCCGCCCTGTTTCTGTCAGTCTCCCCCTCCCCCTCTTCCTGACAATCAATCTTCCTCACCTCTCTCCTTCGCCTCTTTAAACTCAAATGATAGGTGTACTAGATCTAGGGTATTATAAGGAGGTACTTAAAATACGAGTATCTTGCTTATACTGCACGTAAATGTGAGTAATTTTCGCTTGTTTACACTTTACGAATCCAGAGAGGGTGTAAAATGTTAGCTGTGTATCAAGTCGTGAGGATTGGATTCCCTGCAATCCGCAGAGCTCAAAGCCTACGATGCCACACCTCGCCAAGTACACGTCGTACTTCTCTCACGTATCTCGCTGCTCATGACTCCTATATCGCTTAATCGTGTGTCGTACAACAATGTAATTTGAACGTCATTTGTGGTTACTATCTGCAAAATACATTTCGACACAAGTTTCACATCTCGACGTCTATCTACATGGGATACTCTGCAAATCACATGTAAGTGCCCGGAAGAGGGTTCATCGAACCACCGTTAACTATTTATCTCCCATTCCATTCTCGAAAAGCGCACAGGAAGAAAGAACACCTTAATCTCTCCGTTCGGGCTCTGATTTCTCGTACTTTATTCTGATGATCATTTCTACCCATGTAAGTCGGAGGCAACAATATATTTTCGCATTCGGAGGAGAATGTTGGCGATTGGAGTTTCGTAAGTAGCCCGCGCCGCAGCGATAAGCGTCGTTCTTGTAATGATTCCCATCTCAGATCCTGTATCATTCCCGTAACGCTGTCTCCAAAACGAGCTGCCCTTCTTTGCACTCTTTCGATGTCCTCCGTCAAACCCACCTGATAAGGATCCCACACTGGGCAGCAATACTCCAAAAAACTACGGACAAGCATAGTGTATGCAGTTTCTTTTGTAGTTCTGTTGCATCTTTTAAGGGTACTGCCAATAAAACGCAGTCTCCGGTTCACCTTTCGCACGACATTATCTAAGTGTTCTTTTCAGTTTAAGTCTGAAGCAATAGTAATTACTAGGTATTTAGTGGAGTTTACGGCCTTCACTTTTGATTGATTTATCTTGTAAACAAAGTTTAACGGATTTCTTTTCGTACTCATGTGGATGACTTCACACTTCTCATTATTTAAAGTCAATTACCAATTTTTACACCATACTGATATCTTATTCTGATCCTTCTGCAGTTGGTTTTGATCTTCAGATGATTTTACTAGACGGTAAATGACGGCGTCATCTGCAAACAACCTAAGAGAGCTACTCAGATTTCCCTCTCCGTCGTTTATGTAAATAATGCGCGTCAAGCAAGATATAATTTTGTAGGCAGATTCATTCATATGTGTGAATACCGTATGGAAAATGTGTCGCGAATGAAATAAACAGAAGTAATTAATTAAAACGATATGCTTGCTGCGCCAGTTATATTGCCAAGATCAGCTACAATTATTTTCTAGGTGGTATCAGCAAGAAAAATTGTAACAAAGGTCTTAAATTATGAGAATAGGTTAACCTCCCAACAGAACATTTTAAATCATCTCGGCTTTTTTCTGCGTATGTTTATCCTTCTCAAAGTATCAATTGCTTTGGTAATTCATTTTTACGTCTACGGTACGTTGAAAATAAAAGGAGTTTTTTTTATACGGTCAGCGCGGCTGAGGGGTCCTATCCAGAGCATCTCCTGTTCAGCAGAAATCTATGCAACCCGAGTTATGTCGCGATTATTTATTAACAGTATGGCATATGAGAGCAGCATATATACAAATGTAATGACACAAAGAACAAGAATATATATACAAATATCAGTAACAGATTGTACAAGAGCTCATGTTCAGTACATGTGAGTGATCAGTGATATGACAGAACGCTTGCAGTTAGGACGCGTCATGCGAGACAACCTTTTGTCTGTCGCTCTAGCGTCTGGCCTCCCATTCTTATATCGCGACAATGAATCGGAAAGTTAATTGCAATTCACCAAATGATCCCATTCCTGAATCGGGGAGAAACAAATTTTTGTCATTCGCGCATTGTGGACTTACGTATCAGCCCAGCATCTTCGCTTATAACTGAAAAGTGGACAGTACGAAAGTTTTCTCGATGAAAAATGAACGTTGTTTTAGTCAACCGACCGACTACCTTTCGAGTTTTGCGAACACAAATGGGCAGGCTGAGTGTTTAGATAGAATTAATTTGCACCCACACCTATCCGGATGGATACTACTCGTACACTTATTTCATGTATCCGAGGATACGCCAGTTGATGCATTCACCTTATGGCGATCATGCTCTCTTTCGCTCTAATCCAGACATCGAGCGAAATGTGTATCAACTTTTCAGCGGACACAGTGTTCACGAGGTACGAAGAAATGGCACCACAAACTATTGGATTTCGGAAAAGGATGGCGAATCTCGCACCATGTAGAAACGAGACTGGTATGTCATTTATGGGCGTAAATGATAATCTCCATTTATCAGTTAAAAATCAGTCAATCTATCTGAGCTATTTATAGTACTACAGGTAGTGTGTTTTGTGCACACAGAATAATACTATTTCTCACAGTAAGAACGAGTATTGCATCGAATTTCATAAACAAAAAATGATTTTCACTCGGCACTTACAATTATTTCTGTATCCTTCGATACATTCTTTCCAAACTCGGCGAGGACGCAGAAGACAAATTCACAAAGTGAAAAACTGAGGCCCACGATTGGTACTGAAGAGCGGTTACAAACATGTCCGATCCGCTCTGGTGTACCTGATTGTTGTTTTAGATATAACCAAAGATATCGTTTAAAGGTGAGGAGCCGGCGATGAAGTGACTTACCGTGTTTACTGGCAGTATTTCCAAGACGCGCGCAGGACGGACACGGGCTCCTCTACACACAGCACACGGCTCGCCTCGACTGACACCTCCCGCTCCTGTAAAGGTAAGCCCCAGGTTCCCCTCCTGCGGGGCCTTTATCGCCGTTCAAACACGTTCACCGGAAAGACCGCACACTCCGCCCGCGCCAGGGTCGCAATTTCCCCTCGCGCTCAGCGACTTCCGCGCGCTGCTCAATCGAGCGCAGCCGGCTTCGAGTTCTCGCGCTTTTCCTTTGTCACTCGCGGTTCTTATGTTTTCATTTCTGACGCGGCCAGCCAGATCAGTGATAAGACTCCTGTAAACCCGAGTTGAACTGTCCACCATTTTTTCCCCAAGCTGTAGGAGTTGCGACGTTCCGGACGGGATCACGCGTTACCTCGAGTTTCATTCAACTCGCAAACTACTCACTGTATGAACGTGGAATTTTCACCAATGTCTTCGTTAAGAAGTACATTACATTTTTATTTTAGTCTTATTTCTGGCAATAATTTATAAACATCATATACTGATAGTTTACGAACATGCACTTTCTGACGACTTACGGAATTTTCGGCATGCGAGGAACATTTTTTCTGTTGAAATTAGGTGAACATATTAAGCGAATGAAATGTTCAAAATACATAAAATTTTCATCCTCTCCAAACAGCAACTCTGAGAAATGTATAACTCGAGATAATGTCAGTTAATCCTCAACTTCCCCGGCGAATGTAGGTAACTCCCATACGCTGGTGGGCTTATTTTTGACCCCAAATTTTATGGAGGTAAATAATTGTAAATGACTGTTTTCAAATATACATAACTTATTTTCTAGTTAATACAAGTATAATGATCAGATTGTAAGCTAAACAAATTCATTTTAACTACAAATTATTTTAAAAGATTTGAGTTTTTCTAACAATTTTCGTTCTTAATTCACACAAGCATTTGTTTTCATCAGAAACGTGTTATTTGCCGTGTTTTCCTTTTGTGAAGGCATGGTACTTGCCATCTGAAAGAAAAAAGATGATTTTCGAATCACATTTGTTGAAAGTCTTATGTGGAATATTGATTTACAATTTTTTCAATTTTTATAAATTTTTACAAAAAATATTTTTGATTACCTTTTCTAGACTTGACAGCATTCGTTCACGATGGCTTGCTTGCAGTGGACCTTATAATCTACAGTGTAGCACTTGGAGAATCAAGTCAAGTGCTTTTGTTTGCAATTGCTTCGACACAGTTGGCAACTCCTCTTCGGTAGGGCATGTCGCTGGTTAGTTCGTGGTTATCTGTCTGAATCTGCTTACTGTATCCATCTCTCGGTCTTCCTCTGCGGCTTTTACCCCACACACTTCCCTCCAACGCTAAATTCACAATTCCTTGATGTCTAAGAATGTGTCCTACCAATCTATCCCTTCTTTTAGTCAAGGTATGCCAGAAATTTCTTTTCTCCCCAATTCTGTTCAGTACCTCCTCATTAGTTACGCGATCCACCCACCTAATCTTCAGCATTCTTCTGCAGCACCAGTGGCGGCTGGTGGACTGTTCATTGGGTGTAGGAAGAGAAGAGGAAGTAGATGAAGATGAAATAGGAGATACTATACTGAGAGAAGAATTTGACAGAGCCCTGAAAGACCTAAGTCGAAACAAGGCCATTGGAGTAGATGATATTCCCTCAGAGCTACTGAAGTCTCTGGGAGAACCAGCCATGACAAACCTGTTTCACCTGGTGTGTAAGATGTATGTGACAGGCGAAGTACCCTCAGACTTTATGAAAAATGTTATAATCCCCATTCCAAAGAAAGCAGGTGCAGACAGGTGTGAAAACTACAGAACCATCAGTTTAATAAGTCATGGTTGCAAAATATTAACACGAATTATATACAGAAGGATGAAAAAGCTAGTAGAAGCCGACCTCGGGGAAGATCAGTTTGAGTTCAGGAGAAATGTAGGAACACGGGAGGCAATACTCACTTTACGGCTTATCCTAGAAGATAGATTAAGAAAAGGCAAACCTACATTTCTAGCTTTTGTAGATTTGGAGAAGGCTTTTGACAATGTTGATTAGAATAAACTCTTTCAAGTTCTGAAGCAAGCAGGAGTAAAATATACGGGGCGTAAGGTTATTTACAACTTGTACAAAAAACAGACAGCGGTTGTCAGAGTTGTAGGGCATGAAAGGGATGCAGTGGTTGGAAAGGGAGTAAGACAGGGTTGTAGTCTTTCTCCATTGTTATTCAATTTGTACATTGAGCAAGCTATAAAGGAAAGCAAGGAGAAATTTGGAGAAGGAATTAAAGTTCAGGGTGAAGAATTAAAAACATTGCGTTTTGCCGACGACATAGTAATTCTGTCAGATACAGCAAAGGACCTGGAAGAGCAATTAAACGGAATGGACAGTGTGCTGAAAGATGCATATAAGATGAACATTAACAAGAGCAAAACTAGGGTAATGGAGTGCAGTGTAAGAAAATCAGGTGATGCTGAAGGAATTAGATTGGGAAACGAAGCAATAAAGGAGGTAGATGAGTTTTGTTACTTGGGCAGTAAAATAACAAATGATGTTCGCAGTACAGAGGATATAAAATGCAGAATGGCAATGGGTAGAAAAGCGTTCTTGAAAAAGAGAAATTTGTTAACATCGAATATTGATTTAAGCCTAAGGAAGTCCTTTCTGAAGGCATTTGTATGGTGGGTTGCCTTGTATGGGAGTGAGACATGGACGATAAACAGTGCGGACAGGAAGAGGATTGAGGCTTTTGAAATATGGTGCTACAGAAGAATGCTGAAGATTAGGTGGGTGGATCGCGTAACTAATGAGGAGCTACTGAACAGAATTGGGGAGAAAAGAAATTTCTGGCATACCTTGACTAAAAGAAGGGTTAGATTGGTAAGACACATTCTTAGACATCAAGGAATTGTGAATTTAGCTTTGGAGGGAAGTGTGTGGGGGAAAAAATCGCAGGGGAAGACCAAGAGACGGATACAGTAAGCAGATTCAGACAGATGTAGGTTGCCGTTCTTATGTGGAGATGAAGAGGCTTGTTCAGGATAAGTTATTGTGGAGAGCTGCATCAAACCAGTCTCCGGACTGAAGACCACAACAACAACATATATATATATATATATATATATATAGCACATAGCTAACGCACTAAGTCTGTTTTCATTGAGTGTCTGGGGAAAGTCTTGATTCTTTTGAGTGTAGAGAAACACCTCTCACTTTCCGCTGTTCTCATTGGTATTGTACAAATAATACGCACGAGTTTCACTGATTCCGGTAGCAGAGTTTCTAAATTATTCTCATATATACAATTGAGAAGTGTTAAAGCTCCGTCTGCTGTTTGCAAATGACTTCTACTGTACATGACTGTCAATTCCTGTCGCAGTTCATTTCCGTTTAAGTGAAATATTTTAACCGTGGTCTGAAATTATTTTTCAGGAAATAGCAGCATATGTTTTGGAAACAAACTGGGTTGCAATAATACAGCTGCTGACAAGTGATTGATAAATGCGAAACGCTCATCAATGTTAGCCATATCAAGGTCACAAAGTTCATTTGCAACAGTTTTACGACAGTCTAAAAAACGGAATCGTTTCCCAATGATGATCGACATCATGAGAGTTTCTCGTCAGTTGTATAGCTGACTTGAAATCGGAGACATTCTTAAGCGCTTTCGCACTATCAACATCTCTGCATTGCAGCTGATTAAATAAAATATCACAGCCAAACTCAAGCCAAAAGAGAAACTCTTGGTTGATGATAAGTTTGTCAAGTCCAACTGCTTTCCTAGTTGTTGAATAATCATTGCTGGCATCATCTTCAATTATCCCAAGGCATTCAGCTATTTCTTTCTTGTACTTAAATACGGTGTTCACAATTCGCGTTTTAAAATTCCATCTTGTGTCAGCATTTCTTAGAAGACGTTGCTTCACAACATTATCCAGTACGGCAATTCTTTTCACTGACTTTGAGAAGAAAGTAGAGGATCCCTGTAATTTGCTAAAAAATATTCTCAGTTTCTTGTGCTGTGTTGCACAGCGCTCTACAATGAGATTGAGTTGGTGGGCGTAACAGTGTACACAAGTTGCTCCCTCATACACTGCTTTTACTCTTGCCTGCACCCCAGTGTGCCTGCCCTCATGACCGAAGCTCCGTCATAACTCTGAGCTATCAGTTTTTTCGAGTCGTCAGTTTTTAGTTTTTTAAGCTCGTTGAACACTTCACTACTTATTGCATCAGCTGTGTGATCTTTGGGTGTTACGAAATTTATGAACCTTTCATTTACTTTCCCCTTTAATTCGTATCGAATAATAAATACTAGTTGAGACAAGGTAGCACAATCTGTCGTTTCATCAACTTCAATAGTGACATAATCTGTTTCTGACATTTCCTTGGAAATTAACCGATGGCACACAGTGAATATAGAGCCCATCAGTTCGTTCTGAATTGTTTTGGAAAGCCCCAAAAATCACCAGTATTGTTTTTTTCAATATGTCCCTTTAACGTGGAATCCAGTTCTGCCATGAGATTGACCAATCCCCGAAAAATTCCAGGATTATCTGAAGCATCCGTTTCGTCATATCCCCTTAGTGCAAGTTCAAATTTCCCAGATAACTTGGAACAGTCGATTAACTTGATAAGGATGTAACGATTCTTAGAAACATCTTCATTAAACTTCTTAATCCTCAGTCCATAAGCTGTGTCCAGCTGACATCTAATATCGACTTTGCCAAGCATAACGAATTCGATGTTACTGTTTATGTGAAGTTCACTTAATTTATGTTTTTTAACTTTATCAGCTAAATGTTTAATGACTGTTACCCCGTCTGTGGTCCAAGGATGTTACGCAACATTCATAACCAGACACGTGTAGCAGAAGAAAGCATTTCTTATTTCACATCTACAAAGCCAGTCTGCATGTTTATATAAAGGAGGATTAAATTTCCTAGTGAAACTACTTTTGCTTTTGCACGCATTTTGTGTGTACAATGTTCAAATCATGTCTCGCTGGTCCTAACCTTTTAAATTCCAACTTTTCCTCAAAAGTCAGTTATTGACTACCAAAAGTTAAAATGTAGTTTACGCTATTTATATAATTCATTCTAAATGGGAAACTAGAAAATCAGTTAAGCAATAACCTTGGCAACGACGCGCATTGCACCTGTTAGAAACTGCCCTCTGTATAGTAAGCGGCCCGCCTGCGGCTCGGCACACTACCCCCACCCAGCCGCCAGTACCCCCACCCAGCCGCCAGTACCCCCACTCACTCCAGCGCCCGTCGCCAGTCTTTACACGGCGCCGACGGATCGCGTAGTCCGCCAGTCAGCCCATTCTGGAAACATTCGCTGACCCTCGCTGGGAGACTACCCAGTCTAAAAACATTGATCATTCACTTACACGGGCCGCTGCTACACGTAAATTATTGCAGTCGATTTGTGATTAACGATTGATACGTATTCCGCGTTGGATATTTTTGGGAGTCCTTAAGGAGTAGCCGCCACCGTGTAGCACCACATTTCAAAAGCCTCAATCCTCTTCCTGTCCGCACTGTTATCGTCCATGCTTCACTCCCATACGAGGCAAGACTCCATATAAATGCCTTCAGAAAGGACTTCCTTAGGCTTAAATCAATATTCGATGTTAACAAATTTCTCTTTTTCAAGAACGCTTTTCTACCCATTGCCATTCTGCATTTTATATCCTCTGCGACCATCATTTGTTATTTTACTGCCCAAGTAACAAAACTCATCTACCTCCTTTATTGTTTCGTTACCTAATCTAATTCCTTCAGCATCACCTGATTTTCTTACACTGCACTCCATTACCTAGTTCTGCTATAGTTAATGTTCATCTTATATGCATCTTTCAGCACACTGTCCATTCCGTTCAACTGCTCTTCCAGGTCCTTTGCTGTATCTGACAGAATTACTATGCCGTCGGCAAAACGCAGTGTTTTTAATTGTTCCCCCTGAACTTGAATTCCTTCGCCAAATTTCTCCTTGTTTTCCTTTATGGCTTGCTCAATGTACTAATTGAATAACATTGGAGAAAGGCTACAACCCTGTCTCACTCCCTTCCCAACCACTGCATCCCTTTCATGCCCTTCAACTCTGACAACCGCTGTCTGTTTTTTGTACAAGTTGTAAATAACCTTACGCTCCGTATATTTTACTCCTGCTTGCTTCAGAACGTGAAGGAGTTTATTCCAATCAACATTGTCAAAAGCCTTCTCCACATCTACAAAAGCTATATATGTAGGTTTGCCTTTTCTTAACCTATCTTCTAGAATAAGCCGTAAAGTGAGTATTGCCTCCCATGTTGCTACATTTCTCCTGAACCCAAACTGATCTTCCCCGAGGTTGGTTTCTATCATCTTTTCCATCCATATATAATTCACGATTTCAAGTGACAATAACTACTCTTGAGCTCTTGAAAACTGGGGGCCACAAAGATGATTTGTTTACTGGGGCCATAACGTACTGTAACACCAAGTCAAAGCACGCTGCTGTGACTTACAACTGCACCACGGAGCTTTAAATGGAAAAATGTCCTTGAGTTGTATTTACTTCACGTATCCCGAAGAGAAGACTTCCTGTGACTTACATTTAACTCACGTGGCAGTCAATGTGTTAAAACATTGTTTTCTAAAAATTGGGAATTTTTCTATTTCTTGTAACACGAATACTATTAGTCCGTTTTTCAAGTCGTGTTTCCTCACTTACCAAAGTCAGAATGAAAGAATATTTCAAACTGTTAGATTGCAGATGTTGGCAAAGATATGATTTCTGATCGATAATTATCGGTAAGCGTTTTCGTGACTGCTGTACATTATACTAATAATATGGGTACACAATTAAAAAGTAGTCAATTTTATTTTAACAATAATTTTACAATCTTTTCCTGAGTTTGGTTTTTGCAAAATCTTCAATAAGGTCTGTTAAATCTAGACTTGATGCAGCCTTGTTTTCGATTGCTACGAGTGCCAAATGTCCGAGTCGAGCTTGAGCAATATTGTACCTCAGAAGCGTTTTGATAATTTTTAATTTGATGAACGACCTTTCGGCTGCTGCAGAAGAATAAAACTGCGGTAAATACTTCCGTAACCTCACATTCTAATAATGCATATTTTGTTATAACTTCCTTACATAATTTGCGAACTGTCCATGTTGGGGTCAATTTCGGCAGGAGAAATTAAAAGTCAAAATTCATTCATTCAAGTAAAATATTTTATACAGTTTAACGTCTATTATCCGAAGTAATTTGGGGAAATTGATATTCTGAAAACCGGTTTATTCGGATATTCGAACTGTACATTTCTATTTGCCAATAAGAAGTACTGTACAGTAAATGTATTTATACTGTATTTGGAGGAGCGCGATCCTTCACATTGCATGCCGCTACACTTGGAAGACGCCGCTGTTGCTGTGAGCAGCTTTGATGCTGCCGCTACTTCTGCCGACTGAAGTGTGCCGATTGTTGGACACATTGGCTGGCAGCTCCGCCTATCTCGTGAAGGCCCAATTAGAAGCATTGTTCATCATGTCTGGAGGACCTTCGAGAGAAAGAGACGTAGGGAGGAAATGGGGGTCCGATGCATCAAGAAGAAGAAGAAAGGCCGAGGCAGCTACATCCAATCAAGCTATGAGTTTCCGCATGATGAAATTTCTGTAGAAACATACTTCAGCTGCATCTGCTTCAGAGGCCTTTGATCAATCAGTCCTCCAAGTTTCGGTAGTCGCTGAAACAGAACCAGGGTCAAATGAATATGTTACCCTCTCTGATACAGGATCAGAATTGGGCGAAACCTGTTATGCATCATTCTGAGCCGAATAAGGAGTTAAGAAATGAAAATATTTATGATTAAGAAAAACAGAGTCATTTACAGAATTGGATCCGGAGAAGTGTTTTTTTCAGTAACAGATTCACAGCGTCATGACTTAATTCAAAATGGTCCCCCAACAAAACCTCGAGAAATCTGATGAGAGTTACCCCAAAGACGCAAATCAGACATTGTACTAAATTTCATTTTACATTGAGAAACGGTGAAGAGCAACATCGCAGGTGGTTGGTATACTCCACATCTCAAGATAAAGATTATCGCTCTCCATGTAGGCTTTTCTCACATTTGCAGACACAGATTGTAAAAGAAGGCTGTTGTGACTGGAAAGATCTGAGCAGGATATTGCAAAGACATGAACAAAGTCAAGAACACATGGTGTATATGATTAAATGAATGGTATTCTAGAAAGGAAACAATTATGGGAAAACAGCAGATAAGGAAAACGAGAGACTGATCACAGAATCACAAAAGTATTGGTACAACTTGTTTGAAAGATTGACCGATATTATCAACTACTTAGCCTCATACAATCTGTAATTTAGAGGTAATTGAGAATCCCTTAACCTGAATGATACTGGAAACAGTATACATTTTATAGACCTATTTAAACTGTTATCCAAATATGATCTAACACTAAAAGAGCACTTGTAACGCATTAATGAAAAGCAACTTTCTCAGCATTATCTGAGCCACGAGATTCAAAATAAATTAATTTCATTACTGTCAAAATCTGTCATTAACGAAATTGTAAAAAGTCAAACAAGCAAATATTATGCCTTCATGCTCCTCGATTGTACCAGGGATGTGAGCCGTGTGCAACAAATGTCAATAATACGATTTTGCAAGTCCCCAACTGGAGAGATAGAGGAACACTTTGTTGGGTTCATTGCCGTTGTATTTAACAAATGCAATTTTAAAGGAACTAGAATATAAATATCTAGATACAAAACCTGTCGAGGACAGGGATACGATAACGGCGCCAATATGGTTGGCGCTAATAATGGTGTTTGATGAAAAAGAATACTCAGTATTAATACACGAGCATTCCTCACTCCATGCGCATGCCATTCTCGGAACTTGCTTCTCATAGACGCAGCTAACTCAACTACAACAGATTCAACATTTCTCACCTTCATCAATAAAATTTATGTGCTTTTTTTACAAGGCCTAGCCAGCGTTGGGAACTTATAAAAACTAATTTAAAATTGAGTCTGAGTTTAAAAAGAAAATAATAGCATAGAAAAAACGAATGTTCGATTACGAACAAATTGATGAACCAATACAATCTGCTGAAATGCAGTACAGAGTTGATTTTTTAACACAATGATAGATGCTGTTAATAGGCGACCGTGAATGTCGATTCAAAGCGCTCGAAGAATATTTTGAGCGATTTGGTTTTATTTATGATATCAGTTATTTGAAATCTCTATCGAAGGAGGACCTTCTTCAGCACTAAAATGATTTAGGTATGATACTCGAAGAAGGTGAAAATAGTGACATACAGCCTTTAGAACTTTACATGGATCTCCAGCTTTTAAAATCCAATTCACTAGACTCAATCAAAGACGCAAAGCAACTTCTTCAGTACATTGTAGAAAACAATTTGGAAGAAGTATATCCAAATGTTTATATAACAATCAGAATCATGCTCACGTTTTGCAATCAGTACAGCTTCGGCCGAAAGAAGCTTCTCAAAGTTAAAATTGATTAAGACTTACTTGAGAAGCACAATGGGCCAAGAAAGACTATCTGCGTTGTGAGTACTATCAAGTGAATCCGAAATAGTGGCTGGTATTAATTATAATGTGATCTAAAAAGAAATTCATTGAGGCGAAAAGCCGAAAAGTTCCTCTATTTAATTTGTGTTTCTTTATTGTAATTCTTGTCATTGCAATAATACTTGTATATTAAAAATATACAAGTATATTAAAAATTAATGAAATTTTAGTATAATGATTACTGGTGTATAATTCAGCTCATTTTAACATTTTCTTTCTTACTGAGAAAATGCAAGGGTCCTCGCAAACACGAGTTCGCCGACGGCCAGTTTTCGTGTAGCGCCACCACTGTTTATTATGTGAGGAAATGAGAAAAAGTCAGTTCGTTAGCTAGTGAAGAGATCCTTGCTAGCCGCCATTTTCAAGTATTCTCACATAAAATCCTCATTAGATCTAGTAACTTCCGTTCTGTTACTGAAGGAAATGTAACTCCTATTAGGTGTTGGAACACATTGGACAAGAAGCAAAGAAATAAACATTTGTTAGTGACGAAGGAATATCTTCAAATCGAATAATAAATCACTAACTTTACTCTTTTTCATTCTACAACTATATATTTCCTTGAATAACGTGACGGTTAATGAAGTTTTGCGTAGTAACCATGTGGCAAAATACTCCCCTCTTTGCATGTTATCAAAATAGCATTTTGATACCTCTAACAGTGTATGAGATACGCAATGATTTATTCTGGCCTTATATCGCCATCGGAAATGAGTCCGCTAAATAAAATAAAGTTTAGCGGTGTGAGTGAAAGGTAAAGAACTCCCCCTAAATCGAAAATAAAATTCAATCCATTAGGAAAATTTGATCCGCAGCAACATATGGTGCAACAAGCACAAAACGGAATATCATACCAGCTCTAATTTTTACTGCAAACTTTTCCTAATGTAGCGCAGTCACTTATTTCGTAGCCAATATCTTATTAACTATGACTATTAACGAAATGACGAACATTTCGTCACAATGCTGACATATAAAGATCTAAGTAGCGGACAAATTAAATATTTCTACAAATTAATTTTTGCGAAATCGTTTGTGAAAGATGGCAGGGCATGCGCCTCTACCCTAGTGCAGCGCGATTCCAACCGTGTTGTGGAAAAGATGGCGGACGATTCAGCCTGGGTAGTGAGATACCGTCACTGGTTCGCACTGCGAGCATCTTTGTTCCCTCAGAGTTGGCTAACGGTGGTGCATACGAAGATGCTGCCGGCGGATATCAATACATTCAGGGCCTCCACGACCGAGTCTTCCAAAGGCGTCTTCGCACTGACAACCAACTCAACAAACTCAGTTGACAACTGCTTTCAAGTACGGTTACCAAACGTCCGCATTTTGTCCACATTTTCCATATTTATCGTGGCGACGAGTATGAACCGTAAAAAACATACGCGGACGCCACGACAAATATCGAAAATGTGGACAAAAAATATATATTCGGTATGAATGTCTTTTGATTTTTTTTTCCTTTTGTGTTCTATACTCAACAATGTACTGTACATACTTCAAACTTCGGTTATTCAATTGAGGAGTAACTTTTCAAAACGCGATTAGTCCACAAATAAATATTTTATAGGAGGAGCAAAAAGTAGTATTAGGCAAAGTATGCAGAAAATTAGGATTTGTATATGAGAATTTACTAAGCTTCAGGAAGTTAAAAGAATGGAATCAGTGAGACAACTCTCACTCCTTATTTACAGGCAGTGTTGCCAACAGAATTTTTGAAATCAATGGACTTCTCTTGTTTTGCACCAGCCGAAAGGACATAATGTGTTTTGAAACAAATTTAGGCAATAAAAAAACAAGAATCCAGTCTGTCTTTTATTTACACCAACAATACACAACACAAATTAGGCAGGAATACGTCTCCTGTTCCGCTGTAGACTGCTTAAGTGTCTGTAGACTTTCATCCTATTTCTGATACAGGTATGCAATAGCATTTCAATCTTCCCTCTTTGTGTCCACGAGGAGGCTCAAACTCCAGAATTTCAGGATCCTTATCACGGTATCTAAAATATTTGAATAGTACATGTTTACGTGGACTCCTATCCAGAAGTGAAATCGATACACTTAGTTAGTGTGTGCAGTAGAATCAGTTCAGCAGACGAATGTCTCCATCTGCCCTGCCTCCCTTTTCCCCACGCTTTTCTTTCTGCTGCTCCCTGGATCCAGAGCTATGGTCCCGCAACGCCAGACATATTTTTCACACACAGCGAGCTCGCAGTTAAACAAGGTACTGGCCAGCCAATCTTTTCATGTGACAACACACTGGCCACACACAACAGGAACATTGTAATGAAGTTTTAAAACGTATTCTGTGTTGGCGCCACAGATTTTATTTGTCTTACTGAAAAACGTTCGTTAGTAATCGGCAGTAAATGGACTTATCATGACTTGAATCAGTTTCACTGATGGACTTATGCACTTTGAAAAGAAAGTCGAATTTTGCACCTGACTTAAACGGTTAAAAATATCGTTTTGAATGAAAACATCATAGATCGATGTATCACAGTTTGTAGAGTAGAAATCCGCTTCAAACTAATTTTTGTCTGAGAGTGGACTTATCGCGTTTTGAAACTTCACTCCTGAATTACATAGTTTGGTATTTGCTTATAATTCATGTGTTATTCTTAGAAAACTGCAATCCGCCGCGGCCGAGCGCATTGAGGCGCTATGCTACGATGCACGAGGCCGCTCCCCGTCGGGGGTTCGAATACCCCTCGGGCATGGATGTTTGCGTCGTCTTTAGTATAAGCACAGACAAATATATACAGACGGGAAACCTCCGTAAGGGCCCGGTCCTACGCTCTGGGGTGCGGGGAGGGAGGGTTTTCAGCAGTTCCGTAATATGTCCCATGGCGCTGCGGTCACAAGCATCCCTTTAAACTGGACAGAGCAGGCGGCAGGTAGCGGCTGCCCCCACCACCACCTCCCCTCAAACGCCAGCAAGCCGGACACAGCCGTGGCCTCGTGGCAGGCGGCACGAGCTCTCCCCTCAGCCTCCCCTCCACGCTACCCACTGACGTGCGAGAGGCACCCTAAGCCAGGGAACGGGCTGATACCTGCTAGCATCTTACGGAACTACGAGGGGAGCGTAGGACAGTGGTTTAGGGTGGGCTGCTCCTCTGTATACGTTACTCTTGTGGTATAAGCTAGTTCAGGGCTTCCCAAATTTATCAGCTGGCGGACCCCTTCTTCAGTCGAAAATCCATGGCGGACCCCTAGTTAGTCAAGAGCAGTGGCGAATAGAGGATGTATTTTCGGGGGGGGGGGGAGGAAAAGACTAAAAACCTCGTGGCATCTTACCTCAAACTGCTGCCTAGAAGGAAAACGTTGTTGTTGATCCACGCTTGATTATAGCATGTTTAGAAGTGTCATTCAGACATTGATTCAATTTCTAAAAGAAAAAAGGAAAAAAAAAAAAACATTTCGTCATTGGGCTTACATAAGCCCCCGGTCAAGAGCACAGTAGCTTTAAATTTCAGAGCGAAACCCTTGGGAACTGAAAGCCTCTCAATGCAAGTGTCATGTTCCCAATGACCCCCCTCCCCCCCAAAGTATCAATAGTCTTTGGTTTAGAGATGAATGAAAACAACTTGAAATTACCGATCCAATTTAAATTCCCACTGTATATCCGGATTTCGTAAGCCGCTGTCCCCGTTCCGCTTTTGGTTGGTCTGGTAAACACTTCAAAATCGATTCTGGAAATTTGCTTTTATAAAGCCGTTTTCCAGTTCCACAATCGATTTTCGTGCCCAAGTAAACAGCTCGGACAGTCCAGTTATTTTTACGTCTCTGCGTATCTACTGCGTAGCCGGCAGGTAGCAGGCGGCGACGCCACAGTGCACTGTCAGCAGGTGGCTGCCAACAGTTCAGCCACAGCCACAGCCACTTGACAGTCAGCCTCGACTGTAAACAAATTAGGAAAACAAACAAACAGACTCTCTTATTTCTATATAAGAAGACAAAGCATTTCACAGAATGTAAGACTTTTTTATCTCAAAGGAAACAATTCTGGCAGAGGAGGTTTACTTTTTACAAGGTGACACGTGACAAGTCCTCATTTGTTTACGCTCGCAGCCAGCTGCAACAATATAGTGTTAGAGTAATAGCCAGTAATTGTAATTGACGTATAGGCAGGTCATATTTTTAACTGAGAGGACGGAATATATTATAAAGAAAAGAAATTAGCTTTAGAGATCATTTTAATTTTCGTAACAAAAATATCAATGCAAACAGAATTCAATCAGTTGTAAATGATAGAGGACAGAAACAAAATTCCTACAGAGTTATAATTCACTGAGCATCTACGAAGCAAAATGCTTTCTTCTTTACTGTAGGAATAATAACGGAATCCAAATGTGATGGTTGAGTTCTTGACAACTGTAGATGGATGTCTGGTTCCGCATCCAGACAGCTTCAGTACTTCGTTTTGTGGGCAGCACATATCGAGAACCCAGATTCACACATGTATGCTGTGGCAAACGGAAGAAGTACACGTTTTGCCTTTTCAACAAGGGGGTTGTATTTATTGTTATCCAAACGGATCCAAAAGTGCGAGTAACCGTCAATATCAAAACTTGATTTCAAGGTAGGGTCTGTGGCAATTTCTATCAACAACTCATATTCATTTGATGATAGAATGTTGGGCTTTTTGGATAAAGTGAATGGGTTGACCACCCATTCGTATTTCTGCAGCTTCTCATCTCCAGCTGTTGGAAAATAATGCTCCAACAATGATATCGAGCTTCGGAGATGTTCCAGGATCTGATGAAACAAATTCTACCCAAGCGTCCATGTTTTGTTTTTCAAAAACTCCTTGAAAAGAGGAAAACACTCGACCTCCCCCTCCTCTATACTCTCTGCCCAAAAAATGATTTTCCTCTCGAATGCTCGATCTTTGTTTCACTTTGCCCTTGGAGTGAAACATTCATTGCGTTCATTTTGGATGAAATATCTGACAAATAGGCAAGTATATACTGCCAATTTTCGTCAATAATAAGGTCTGCTAATTTGGTGTTATGCTCCAAAAAGAAAGCTGAGACTTGCAAATTTAATTCGTACAACCGAGAGAGTGCATTCCCACGTGGGAGCCACCTCACTTCTGTGTGGAGCAGTGGGCACGATGAAGGCTTCCCATATCTTCACCACAGTCTTGACGTCAACGGCCTTGATTTTATGTAGTTAATGATTGAATGGATTCGTCTAAAACTGTCTTCAGTGAAAAGGGCATTAGTTTCGTAGCTAAAGCGTATCTGTGGACAGTGCAATGACTACCGCTGGAATTCTTGGCGTCTTCTTTTATTTTCTTTATTGCTTCGCCACAGTTTTTGCACCATCTGTGCACACATCCATGCAGTTAGACCATGAAACTTCGTTAGTCCTTAAAAAACCATCCAATAGATGGCAGGTAGTGGTCTGCACAATAAGACGTCCTCCTCAAAACATCCAGAATATTCATAACGGGCAAAAGCCAATGAAATCGCAATCCAGCAACATCAGTGGATGCATCTACCTGCAGAGAAAATGTGTCGGATGCGAGAAACAAGAGTGTCTTCCACATCATTTGACATGTCAACAATGCGTCTCCTGACAGTATTGTTTGATAATGGCACCGAATATACAAGCTTTACTGCGTTTTCGTGTAGCATGCAAGAAACAATATCATTAACACACGGCTTTATGAGATTTTCTGCAATGGTATGAGCTTTTGCTTTTTTGCCACTCGATAAGTAACCAAGGAAGAAGGTTTTAATGAATTTCAATTAATTGTTTTTGCACGAGTTTTCATGCAACCCTGAGAAGCAGCTAGTTCGGCACTCTTCCTTTTGAAAAATCGATGTCTTTAGCTTGGATATCCGGGTGAGTACGTTCAAAATGACGGTGCGATTTAACTGGAACCATTGAACTGTTCGGAAGGATTCGCCCACAAATTACACACTCAGTTTTACACTCCGATGTCTCCATAAAGCCCATTTCTAAATAGCATTCATTGTACTTACGCTTCTCGGTTATTCCACTTCCACAGGATATTGCAGCCAATGGAGCACTTGCAGCGTTTTCACATAATGAATGCGGCTGTGGAGCTTCTGGTGATTGTTTTTCCTCTGGTCGTCCTCCCTCCTCATTCATATCAACTGGAAGCTTCCCTTGTCGTCAAGGCGATGGAGATAGTGCACTCTTCTTCAGCCACCGATCCATGTTACAAGTAATAAACTGGTCAAAATCGACTTATGAAACAGGTAGTGCACTGACAAAGCAAGTTTGGTATTTAATGATGCCTGGAGCAGCATACGCGCCAGCGAGCGCTGTGATTGGTCGACAAAGCTCGGAGCGCGCAGACGAAACAGTCGATCTGAGAAGGCGCAATCTCCGGCACTAAACTCACTTAGGAACCGCAGAGGCTGCTCGGGAATACGGGCTGAAGTAAAAGTACACATGTTATTCACATCACACGAAGTGATGAATTTTATTTTCACATTTTTATTCAATAATTTTACTCATTATTTTACACGGACCTCATAGGACCACACGTTGCGAAGCCCTGAGGTAGTTGACAGTCTAGGGACTGACGAAAGTCCCTTAAGCTCTACAAACATTTGAACTGCAGTCTGACTTGTAAAACGGACAATCGATGTTTCGATCTTAGTGAATATGCGGGTACAACAATTTAGTGAATTTTCTTGTCTTAAGAGGCTCGATTTTCCAGAAGTATTCTGGACTTGAATGGAAGAATATGTAAAATTTTTGTTGGATCAAAATAGTTCAATTGATGACAGTAACCTAACTGTTATGGCCAATTAACGAATTAAAAAAAAAAAAAAAAAAAGAAATCCTACCGACATGAACGGAAAATCTGGAAAGAGCTAATAGAAATTGGTCAACTGCATTGAATGATGTTGTAGTCAGCAACAATTCAGTGAACTAATTATGATTGCACAGTTCTTTGTAGTACCAGCACATAACATTTCCGATGAGAAGTATCCTCCTTAACAAAGGTCCAATGTAAATAGGGGAGGAATAGACTGACGATTGTGACTGTAAAATAGTAAATTTTTGTTTTAAGCTTTTCATTTGTAAAAACTTTAACTTTTTGTGTCAACAGAAGGAACTTTTAAGAAGAAGTCGGCCCTGATGTAAAGGAAATGTGTCTGATTTGTGTAATATTATTCTTTTTGCTTCTTGTGCAATGAATTTTAAAATATGGAAAGTGTCCTCATTTTTCATACAAAATTATAGAAAGTGTCCTCATTTCTGCATTCCTAAACCTGGTAATCATAATTTCAACTCCAAGTTTGACTCTGCTTTCAACTGTTGTCAACGGTTGTATCAATCGCGAGTTTGAGAAACTAGTTGTGGGAACTTTAGCTTAGAGTTTGTAGCTTATGGTCAGTGAGCAAAACCACGGCGGAGTTGCACAACTTGCGCATTGTCCTGTGACTCTGTCGGCCGGTATTACACTGCAGGTAAGAGGAATACGAAATGCAGGCACAGCGGCTAAAGTTTTTACTGCCTGCTGGAGCAGCGTGATTTGCAGAATGAAACACTTCGCCAGTTAGCTCCGCACCTCCTTGGGCTTAGCACGATGCATTTGGAGAGTTGACCACAAAGAACAGGTATAATACACATCTTCAATGAGATGCTTCAGAAAATGAGACAGTATCAGACTGTGGTACACTATACACAGACTTTTACAGAGCACGAGGCAGAATGGCGCACATGCAAACGCAACGTCAACGAACTGCGAAAATGTTTCCTCCTCTCAATTACAATAAATTCTCTCAAGACGTTACGTTAAGCGCGTGTTCTACGGCTCACTTTAGATTTGCTGTAGTTTTATTACTTTTTGAAAACATTCGGACAAAAATAATAAAAATATAACTAATAAAAAATTATGGACGATACGATCACGACTCCACTATTGTGATAATATCTATGCACCCAACACGTAATATTCTTTCTGACCGTTTTCTTGTTATATATAACAAACAGCCATGTTGTTGTTGTTATGGTCTTCAGTCCGGAGACTGGTTTGATGCAACTCACCACCCTACTCTATTCTGAACAAGCCTTTTCATCTCCTCATAAGAACGGCAACCCACATCCATTTGAATCTGCTTATTATATGCGTCTCTTGGTCTCCCTCTGCGATTTTTACCCCACACACTTCCCTCTAATGCTAAATTTACGATTCCTCGATGTCTAAGAATGTGTCCTACCAAGCGATCCCTTCTTTTAGTCAAGGTATGCCAGAAATTTCTTTTCCCACCAATTCTGTTCAGTACCTCTTCATTAGTTATGCGATCCACCCACCTAATCTTCAGCATTCTTCTGTAGCACCACATTTCAAAAGCCTCTATTCTCTTTCTGTCCGCATTGCTTATCATCCATGTTTCATTCCCGTACAATGCAACACTCCACACAAATGCCTTCAGAAAAGACTTCCTTACCATTAAATTAATATTCGATGGTAGCAAATTTCTCTTTTTCAAAAATGCTTTCCTTCCCATTGCCATTCTGCATTTTATATCCTCTGTACTGCGACCATCGCATGTTATTTTACTACCCAAGTAACAAAACTCATCTACCACCTTAATTGTTTCGTTACCTAATCTAATTCCTTTAGCATCACCTGATTTTCTAAGACCGCATTCCATTATTTTTGTTTTACTCTTGTTAATGTTCATTTTATACGCTCTCTTCAACACACTGTCCATTCCATTCAACTGCTCTTTCAGGTCCTTTGCTGTCTCTGACAGAATTATAATGTCATCAGCAAAACGCAATGTTTTTATTTCTTCCCCCTGAACTTTAATCCCTATTCCAAATTTTTCCTTGCTTTCCTTCACCGCCTGCTCGATGTACAAATTGAATAACATCGGAGAAAGGCTACAACCCTGTCTTACTCCCTTCCCAACTGATGCTTCCCTTTCATGCCCTGGCTTTTGTAGAAGTTGTAAATAACTCTCCTTTCCCTGTATTTTACCCCTGATGACTTCAGAGATTGAAAGAGTGTATTCCAATCAACATTGTCAAACGCTTTCTCCAAATCTACAAAAGCTAAAAATGTAGGTTTGCCTTTCCTTAATCTATCTTCTAAGATGAGACGTAAAGTTCGTATTGCCTCCCGGGTTCCTACGTTCCTCCTGAATCCAAACTGATCTTCCCCGAGGTCAGCTTCTACCAGCTTTTCCATTCTCCTATAGATAATTCGTGTTAAAATTTTGCAACCATGACTTATCAAACTGATTGTTCGGTGATTTTTCACACCTGTCGGCGCCTGATTTTTTTGGATTATTACATTTTTCTTAAAGTCTGAGGGTATTTCGCCTGTCTCATACATCCTACACCCCAGTTCAAATAGTTTTGACATGGCTGGCTCTCCCAGAGACTTCAGTAGCTCTGACGGTATGTCATATACTCCTGGGGCCTTGTTCCGACCTAGGTCTTTCAGGGCTCTGTCGAATTCATCTCTCAATATAGTATCTCCTATTTCATCTTGATCTACTTCCTCTTCCCTTCCTACAACATCGTCTCTAAGTTCATTTCCATTGTAGAGCTGCTCTATGTACTCTTTCCACCTTTCAGCTTTCCCTTCTTTGCTGAGAACTGGTTTTCCACCTGAGTTCTTGATAATCATAGAGTTGCTTTTCTTGTCCCCAAATGTCTCTTTTATCTTCCTGTAGGTGGTATCTACTTTTCCCCTTCTTATACATTCTTCTACATCCTTGCATTTGCCTTCTAGCCACCCCTGCTTAGCCATTTTGCACTTCCTGTCAATCTCATTTCGTAGTCGTCTGTACTCCATTTTGCCTGTTTGATTTAATGCATTTTCTCCTTTCATCAATTAAATTTAGTATTTCCTTTGATATCCAAGGATTTTTTGTAGGTCTTGCCTTTCTACCTATATTGTCCTCTGCTGCCTTCACTATTTCATCTCTCAATGCTACCCATTCCTATTCTACTGTTTTATTTCCCCCTGTTTCTGTCAATTGTTGCCTAAACCTACCTCTGAAATTCTCCAGAACTTCACGTTCCTTCAATTCTCCTTATTTTCCTACCTTTCTGCAGTGTTTTCAGTTTCAGCTTACAGTTCATGACTAACAAGTTATGGTCAGAGTCTATATCTGCCCCTTGGTATGTCTTACAGTTTAAAACCTAGTTGCGGAATCTATGTTTTACCATTATAAAATCTATCTGTCTTCCGGTGTCTCCTGGTCTCTTCCACGTATACAACCTTCTTTTGTGCTTCTTAAACCACGTGTTTGTTACGATTAAATCATGTTCCGTACAAAATTCTACCAGGTGACTTCCTCTTTCATTCCTCCTGCCCAGTCCATATTCACCTACTATTTTTCCTTTTCTTCCTTTTCCTACTACCAAATTCCAGTTTCCCATCATAATTAAGTTTTCCTCTCCCTAACTGTCTGAATAATTTCCTTTAGCTCCTCATATATTTCTTCGATCTCCTCATCATCGGCAGAGCTAGTTGGCATATAAACCTGTACTACTGTTGTCGGTGTTGGTTTCGTATCTATCTTTACAATTATAATGCGATCACTGTGCTGCTCATAGTAGTTTACCCGCATTCCAATTTTCTTATTCATTACCAGTCCTACTCCTGTGATACCCCCAACTGATGTGTATTTATAATCCTGTACTCACTTGACCAGAAATCCTGTTCATCCTGACACCGAACTTCACTAATCCCCACTATATCTAACTTCAACCTATCCATTTCCCTTTTTAAATTTGATAATTTACCTACCTGATTAAGTGATCTAACATTCCACGCTCCGATCCGTAGAATGCCAGTATTGTCTTTCCTGATGACAACATCCTCCTGACTAGTCCCCGCCCGGAGATCCGACTGGGGGACTCTTTTACCTCCGGAATATTTTACCCGAGAGGATGCCATCATCATATTTTCATACAGTAGAGCTGCATGTCCTCGGGAAAAGTAACGGCTGTAGTTTCCCCTTGCTTTCAGCCGTTCGCAGTAGCTGTGTGGCAAAGCCACATTAGCTGATGTTACAAGGCCAGCTCAGTCAATCATCCAGACTGTTGCCCCTGTAACTACTGAAAAGGCTGCTGCCCCTCTTTAGGAACCACACGTTTGTCTGGCCTCTCCACAGATACCCCTCCGCTGTGGTTGCACCTACGATACGGCTATCTGCATCGTTGAGGCACGCAAGCCACCCCACCTCGGCAATGTCTGTGGTTCATATTTGAGTTTAACTTTGACAAACATACTCTTTTTTTTTACTTTTACCTCTTTAAAGTATTAATTTATTATTTCTTCCACATTTTCATAATCTTTTTCCGTTAGAATATTCTCACCTGTCTTGCCTTGGAAGTTTATTTTCTTTGCCTGTGGTGGTTACCAATGACTATAGCCTGGTAGGTATGTAGCGTACATTTGGCGTCCGCAAATCAGTCTCGTGACATCCCGTGCTCGACACCTTCCCCGAAACTCTCTTTAGCACACGTCATCTTGCTCTCTGAATTTGCTACTCGTCAAGCACTGTCATTTCAAAGCAATGGCGCACTAAACCTGCCGGGCACGGTGGCCATTGATAAACATAAAACAAAGCAAACCAATGTCAGCAGAGGACCGATAAAAACGAAGACCCAATGAAAAGAGAGAATAAGAAACGGGGCTCAACGCCATCTGTAGTAGAAAACTGAGTAAAATTCTGAACGAACGACCTAGAACGAACATGAACAAACGACCGCAAAGCATCGATCTACCTGAAGGACAATTATACCACTGGCATTATTTTTTTTCATCATCTTGCTTCATAGAAGGTCTTCGTACACTCTGTTGATTGAACACAACTGTATTCTGCAAGATTCCGAATAGTTCAAAGGTAACAGCGCTTTCTGTGAAAACTGTATTTGTTCTGTTTTGAGAACATACCATGAAATACATACCAACTTATTGCAAACATAGATTTTTTTTACCACATGTACATACAGTGGGGAGATACTGTTACAATGACTTTGTAAATGATGTAATGATACTTGTAACTAGTAACTTTGAATATAAATTAAGAACCAGAGTTTTGTAGAATTCTGTATTATAATACTTATTCCGTTTGTTATTTTAGCTGTAAAAGAAAAAGTCGTCACGATCTGAAACATAATATTTGTTCTTTATTTTAGCACAGAACAAAGTAACATTAACAAAGTCATATCTGAACTAGAGAAAAGGTAATACAATCAAAGTTAGAAGTGTCCATAGCTACTATGCCAAAGACAAACACTTTAGTAAACGCATTGATTCTAATTAATGACATTCGACATATTCCATAAATGGTAAATAACTGCTTAGGAAAACAAGAAACAAGGTAATTTGTTGCATGAATACACTTCCCTTCCGTTTCATTAAGGAACGACACTTGCCACAGAAATCTAGAACTTAAAATATATATAAAACTACCAGTATTAGCACGTTGTTCAGACTATTCATTATTACACTTCCTCTCAGTGTAGGTACATATGCTTCAGAAGACCATTGTTCAGTTCGTTGTTACGTATTTCACGCCATGGTCACGAAATAGAACAAACGCACATTTTAGAGGGAGCACTCTTACATATGCACAACTGTAAATATTGCAGAACATAGCTCTATTTAATTAATAACAGTGCCAGAAACCCTTTTTAGCAGCCGAGGCAAAAATAAAAAAATATATAAAAAACTGGTACTGGCGGTTTCGAACTACCGACTACAGTATGTGCATCACCACCTAACGCGCTGCCCACTACACCATGGCAAACAACTGCAAAACTGTTACTTAATTATCGTAATATTGATGGCAGTTCTTAGCTGTTAATATGACGTTTTAGACACTACATTATAATTTATCGCCCTTAGAACGACGTGTTTATCTAAATTCTTCAGTGTGCCATTTCTTTGAAATAAGAAAATCATAAAATACAGAAAGCAAGATGGCGTATGCCAGAGAGAGTTGTTGTTGTTGTTGTGGTCTTCAGTCCGGAGACTGGTTTGATGCAGCTCTCCACAATACCCTATCCTGAGCAAGTCTTTTCAACTCCACATAAGTACGACAACCTGCATCTGAATCTCCTTACTGTATCCATCTCTTGGTCTTCCTCTGCGGTTTTTACCCCTCCGTGGTCGTGGAATGTCACGTGATATTTCCAAACGCCTGGTTTACGTAATATCAAGAGGCGGCGTCAAATCGCCGTTATTTTTGCAAATATCTGTGAAACTATGCGAGGTATGAAAAACACCTAAGAGAGCAAAGTTGTAGAGAATTTTCTCCTCTACAATTTCGTTTAGTCAGTTTTCGTTCAGATGAATGGTTAAGCCGTTAGTTTCATTTATATTTCGAGCTGTCAAAAGACGATCGCAAAGGCCCGTTTGTAGTGATACTACCGTAACCTAAAGGGGGCCAAAAGATGTATCTATTTCAGTGTTTCGTTATTTATACACTGACACAGACTTAGAGCTTCCTGAAACCTTGATTAGGATGCGTTTAAGTATTTGTAAATACGTTGGGTCGCCCATTCTCAAACACTGTTCATGATCATGTCCTCGCAGTGTAGGTCCTGTCCTTTTTGGGAGCATTTTTTATCTTTTCGTATCGCTAACCACGCTTCCACGTAAAATTGTATTCATGTTTTCTTCTTCTCAAGGAATGCACTCCCCAGAGAAGATTACTAAATAAAACGCCGTATGTGTGTTTACCAGAGTTTAAAACTGTTTTCAGCACTTAGCAACAGTTGTACAATTCCCAAACTTCCCGCTATTTTGAGTCTGGTTGACTGGCAACTATTACTCGTTTTTGTTTGTTGGAGTTGGGTTTCAGTGTGAAGACACCTTATCGGTAGCGAATAATTTGCGAAAGCATATGTGAAAAAATTGCTACAGCAAGAAGAAATGCAGATGATAAACGGGTATTCATTGGACAAATATACTAGAACTGACATGTGATTACATTTTCACGCAATTTGGGTGCATAGCTCCTGAGAAATCAGTACCCAGAACAACCACCTCTGGCCGTAATAACGGCATTGATACGCCTGGCCATTGAGTCAGAGTTTGGATGGCGTGTACAGATACAGATGCCCATGCAGCTTCAACACGATACCACAGTTCATCGAGTGGTGACTGGCGTATTGTGACGAGCCAGTTGCTCGGCCACCATTGACCAGACGTTTTCAATTGGTGAGAGATGAGGAGAATGTACTGGCCAGGGCAGCAGTCAAACATTCAGAAAGGCCCGTACAGGACCTGCAATATGCGGTCGTGCATTATCCTGCTCAAATGTACGGTTTCGCAGGGCTCGAATGATGGGAAGAGCCACGGGTCGTAACACATCTGAAATGTAACGGCCACTGTTCAAAGTGCAGTCGATGCGAACAAGAGGTGACCGAGTCATGTAACCAATGGCACCCCATACCATCACGCCGGGTGATACGCCACTATGGCGATGACGAATACGCGCTTCCAATGTGCGTTCACCGCGATGTCGCCAAACACGGATGCGACCAACATGATGCTGTAAACAGAACCTGGATTTATCCGAAAAAGAAAATGACATTTTGCCACGTTGTAGGTGTCGCAGTCGGCGCCAACCTTGTGTGAATGCTCTGAAAAGCTAATCATTTGCATATCACAGCATCTTCTTGCTGTCGGTTAAATTTCGCGTCTGTAACACGTCATCTCCGTGGTGTAGGAATTTTAAGGGCAGGAGTGTAGCTTCTGATGAGTGTTATATTAGTGTGACTTCTTCATTATACAGCTGACCACCTATACCTTGGTATGCACTGCAAAGTCCATATTAGAATGGAAAGTCGCGTGGAAATTCAAATTATTAAAACATTTAGAAACTTCCGAGATTTATTTTATATTTTATTTTTTCATTTTTTTAATATAGTGCAGGAGATAATTGTGTGATATTCTGCAAGTTCGTTGTTTCTACCAACAGTTTTCGGCTTGTGTTGTTTTTCGTAGAGTAGCTGCCTGCACGAGCGCTTCGCCGCGTGTCGTAGAACTTGGCAATCGCGCGTAATCTGCTGTTATACCGTCTGCTCTGTCCTTTCGATTTTGTATTCATTCGAATTTCGGTTTAGTAAACGGAATTTCTTCTCTGCAAGTAAACATGTCTGCTAGTGAGGAGTGAGGAGAAACACGTCTTCGCTTTCTGAAAGGAAACCGCTCACGTACAGCCATTATCGCTGTAAGTGGACGACTGTATAACGGAGGTGATTGGTGTCGGCGATGAGTCAGTCCATACTACGCAGTTGAACAACGATAAATACCGTATTTTTGACAATTTTGTGGAAAGTTGGGTGGAGAAATTGAGTTGATACATAGAGGTTCTTCTATATGCAAAACCACAATATGGAGAGCTAATGTTGTGTACACAGCTGTTCCTGTTTTGAGTCTGGCAGTATAAAATGAGAACGATTTCATTAGGTTAGCGTTTTTTAAAATATGGAGGCTTCAAATAAGGAGTAAGCATATACGTGTTCAGAAAGAACTGTACAATGTTTAGATGTTAACTTGTTGTGCAGCAGCATATTATTAACATTAAATATGGACATTTTACGAAAATGTATTCTTCTGACGATGTTACAAAACTATCGTCACGCGAGAACCTTTTTTGTTATTGAAGTTGGCTTATCACAATTTGGGACGAAAATTTATGGATGCACCACATTTTCATCCGTTTCAACGTGCAACTCTGTGAGAGCTTGCTCATAAGCCATAGGCCATGCGATTTTGTTACAAGAAACAGGTTGCTGGGTATGTAATTAATCAGTTATTAATTTTTCTGTCGTATCTACTTACTTCTAATATAAAAGAAGTTACCATTACGAAGTCAGAAAACGCATCTTAAATAGACCAATCGGTGTAGGTAAAATAAACAACAGCAAAAAAAAAAAAAAAAAAAAAAATTAAATAAATAAAAATTAGTATTACAAGCAATTCCAGGAGTGCTAGTCTTGCGTGTTTGCAGGAGAGCTTCTGTGAAGTTTGGAAAGTAGGAGGCGAGGTACTGGCGGAAGTAAAGTTGTGGGGCGGCATCGTGAGTCGTGTCGGGGTAGCTCAGTCGGTAGAGCGCTTGCCCGCGAAAGGCAAAGGTCCCAGGTTCGAGTCCCGGTTCCGGCACACAGTTTTAATCTGCCAGGAAGTTTCATTACAAGCAATATTTGTTTTGTGAGGCAGACTATGAAATCCTGGGAATTACTTTATTTGGAATTAACTTCATAAAGCCTCATTAATAGACCCTATTACATACAGTATTCTTTTGCTATGCAGCTGCTTAAATATGCATTCCAAACAAACGTGTAGAACACGCAGCTGAATCGACTCGTGTTTCATTTCTACATCGGTAGAGAAAAAGCTCCTCTGACATCATTCTCGTCACTGTACAAAATTCTTGAAGATGCACACTTATGATTTTTGTGAACGAAGCGATTCGCAAGCAATATGTTTTTATGTGGTTGCGTAGACTTTCCCGGCGTAGTAACTGATAATATTGATCTCGGGTATGCAGCCGGATACCGTCGTCAACCAGACACGATATTTCAACAGACCAACTGGCTGCCATCTTCAGGTGAGAGCGCAGAACACTAACTCGCCGGAAACTGATAAAGAACAAGAAACCGCAGCCCCTTTATACACTGCTGACGACCCACCGCGCGTGCGCGAAACCAAAGTAGAAGCCACCTAGGCGCAATGGAAACAGTAGCGCGCCGGTGGAGAAAAACGGCAAAAACGATGGGTCGAAAACAAGGCTAGTTTAAAGAAACAGCAGGTCGAAATGAAGACCGTTGTTGCTTGATGTCAGATAAAATCGGGTTCCAAGTTTTACTTAGTGGAAAACCCTTGTCCCTATTAATAATATTATCGGCCATACGAATTTCCATTGATTCTTTGAGTACACATTCGCAGTAGCGGGAAGCAGGAGCAATCAGTTTAGTTTCATCGTACAACATCTTGTGTCCCTCATTCAAACAATGTTCAGCAACAGCCGATTTTTCAGGTTGGAGCAACCGAGTGTGACGGTGGCGTTCCACACACCGATCCTGAACAGTGCGGATCGTTTGGCCAATGTAAGTTTTACCACAATAACAAGGAATACTATAAACACCGGGTTTCCTCAGTCCTAAATCATCTTTGACTGACTTCGTATGGCCGATAATATTATTAATAGGGACAAGGGTTTTCCACTAAGTAAAACTTGGAACCCGATTTTATCTGACATCAAGCAACAACGGTCTTCATTTCGACCTGCTGTTTCTTTAAACTAGCCTTGTTTTCGACCCATCGTTTTTGCCGTTTTTCTCCACCGGCGCGCTACTGTTTCCATTGCGCCTAGGTGGCTTCTACTTTGGTTTCGCGCACGCGCGGTGGGTCGTCAGCAGTGTATAAAGGGGCTGCGGTTTCTTGTTCTTTATCAGTTTCCGGCGAGTTAGTGTTCTGCGCTCTCACCTGAAGATGGCAGCCAGTTGGTCTGTTGAAATATCGTGTCTGGTTGACGACGGTATCCGGCTGCATACCCGAGATCAATATTATCAGTTGCTACGCCGGGAAAGTCTACGCAACCACATCAGGTACCTCTACGGGGAGGAAATGGTAAATCGTTTCAAGGAGTTTGAAAAACTACGCAAGAAGAAAGGGAAGTTACTGAGTGCACTAACATTTTTAACTAGATGCCGGAATGAAGGTATTGTTCCTAAGTTTGCTAGAATAGTTCACTTTATTGATTCTAGAATGGCTAACAAGATTAAGAAGCGTGCCAGTCTTGCGCTAGTACGCGAACGGCTTCGTTTTACTCGTAGACAACTGGATTTTGTTTCCAAAGACTTATAGTTTTTGCATCTTGAGATTTCATCTCGGCTTTCGGCCGAGTCATGGGAGTGGGTTGATAGTGCTTCTTGGGCC
This sequence comes from Locusta migratoria, assembly GCA_026315105.1. NCBI lineage: Eukaryota > Metazoa > Arthropoda > Insecta > Orthoptera > Acrididae > Locusta > Locusta migratoria. The sequence continues at coordinate 2,191,876 of CM048744.1, read as the reverse complement.
TTTTCCGACTCAGCACAGAGGGGTGCTGCTTGCAAACAGTTTTCAAAATTTGAACGACTTTGCACTCAACAAACAATTTCTGGTGACGGTTTCCGTCGGCGTGTTGTTGTCAATCTTACAGATAAAGAACTGGACAACGCTTCATATCTGTTTTGGAAAAAGGTTTAAATTTTGCACCCACACCCAAGGTTGTTCCTATTACGGAATTTATTTGTGCTATTGAGCAAGCGGTGTCTCGTATTCCAGAAGATCAGGCCGACGAAATTAGACAAGAGGTTGCCTACAAACTTCGCAGAGCACCTCCTCCTAGAAGCAATATTTCTAGTAGTGAGAGGGCGGCCATCCGGTCTTTGAGAGAGGATAAGGATTTGGTTATCCTTCCGGCCGATAAAGGGAACGCAACGGTTCTTCTATCACGTGGAGACTATGTGTCCAAGATGAACTTTTTATTGGATGACTCAGCCTATCATAGGTTACGTAATGATCCCACCGAACGTATAAAACGGAAGACTCTTTTACTCTTAAAGAAGAGTTCCTTGTCAGAGGATGTTGTTAAGAAACTTCGCCCTGGAGCTGCTGTCCCTCCGAGATTGTATGGCCTACCTAAGGTTCACAAGCATGGAATTCCCCTTCGTCCTATTGTGAGCAATTTGGGTGCCCCTACCTATAATTTGGCCAAATATTTAGCTTCTGTTCTCGCTCCTCACGTTGGAAAGTGTGATCATCACATATTGAACTCGTCACATTTTATTCGGCGGCTGAAGTCAGTTTGTCTTGGTCCATCAGACTTGCTTGTCAGTTTCGACGTTGTTTCGCTTTTTACCCGGGTTCCTGTTGAAGTGTCATTGTTATTAATTAGTAATATATTAGATGATGAAACAGTCAAGTTATGTCGTCATGTGCTGACTTCGACGTATTTCCTTTTTAATGATACGTTTTTTGAACAAACTGACGGTGTGGCTATGGGGAGTCCTCTTTCCCCAATAGTCGCAAACCTTTTTATGGAGGACTTTGAAGACATGGCTTTAAGGACGTCGTTTCTTAAGCCTACCTGTTTTTGGAGATACGTCGATGACATTTTTATGGTTTGGCCCCATGGTAAGGATGCTTTAAATCATTTTTAGACCATTTTAATTGTCTCCATCCCAATATTAAATTTACGATGGAGGTAGAGAACGATGGGAAACTTCCTTTTCTGGATGTTTTGGTTCAAAAGAACAGTGATGGGACCTTAGGACATGGAGTGTATCGCAAGCCAACGCATACCGATCTTTATCTCCATGCGACGAACTGTCATCCGCCACACCAACGTATGAGGGTATTGCGTACTTTAGTAAAAAGAGCGTACGCCATTTCTGATGCTGAACATCTGGGTGAAGAACTGGAGCATCTCAAAGTGGTCTTTTAACAGAATGGGTACACTGCTCAACAAATTTGTCGTGCATTTCAATTTGGTCCAAAAGGTGAACCATTAGAAGACAATTACAAGTCTATTGCCTTTTTGCCTTTCGTCGGGAATATTTCCTCGAAAATTTCAAGAATTTTAAGAAGATTCGACATTAAAAGTGTTTTTATGCCCCCACCTAAGACTAGGGCCGTCCTTGGGTCAGTCAAAGATGATTTAGGACTGAGGAAACCCTGTGTTTATAGTATTCCTTGTTATTGTGGTAAAACTTACATTGGCCAAACGATCCGCACTGTTCAGGATCGGTGTGTGGAACACCACCGTCACACTCGGTTGCTCCAACCTGAAAAATCGGCTGTTGCTGAACATTGTTTGAATGAGGGACACAAGATGTTGTACGATGAAACTAAACTGATTGCTCCTGCTTCCCGCTACTGCGAATGTGTACTCAAAGAATCAATGGAAATTCGTATGGCCGATAATATTATTAATAGGGACAAGGGTTTTCCACTAAGTAAAACTTGGAACCCGATTTTATCTGACATCAAGCAACAACGGTCTTCATTTCGACCTGCTGTTTCTTTAAACTAGCCTTGTTTTCGACCCATCGTTTTTGCCGTTTTTCTCCACCGGCGCGCTACTGTTTCCATTGCGCCTAGGTGGCTTCTACTTTGGTTTCGCGCACGCGCGGTGGGTCGTCAGCAGTGTATAAAGGGGCTGCGGTTTCTTGTTCTTTATCAGTTTCCGGCGAGTTAGTGTTCTGCGCTCTCACCTGAAGATGGCAGCCAGTTGGTCTGTTGAAATATCGTGTCTGGTTGACGACGGTATCCGGCTGCATACCCGAGATCATTATTATCAATATGTTTTTATCTGCATAAACCTTTTTAGTTCCTCTCGTATTTCTTCAGACTACGTATAAAGGAACTTTTTTTCCGCCTACTAAGCAATACAAAGTTTGTCACTTTTATTATGCACCACAGTAAAACGTAATCTCAATAGAAGTTATTCAGCTCGAAATACGGTAGAAAGCTCACGTCAGAAAACGAAGAATGTCCCCAGTCGTGAGGAACGTGTCCGTTTTATTCGTACGAATGGGAGAATGTTCTCTGTTGTGACCAACTTCCCCCACCCTTTTACTCACGCTGAGAACATGAAGTGCATTCTCTGACCGCTTTGTTCCCTGGAATCCAGAGTAAAGGTAAAGCAGTCAATAATCCGAAGGTAGGTTTGAACACCACAGTGCTTCACTAGGCACTGTTCTGTTTGGAGGGGGTATGCCGTTGCCTTCCTCCGACCTTCGAACTGACTTACCCAGCCAGTTATAGGGGGATCTACAGTTTTACGTGGGTTGCGAACCACGGTGCTACTCAGTATTTTTCACATAAGCAATACTGCCAAAGGTGAAACAAGTGGAAAGTGACAGATAAAAATCCTAGGAGCTGGCGGAGATCGACCCACGCCCTTTGGACTTGTAGGCTGGCACTCTAGCGGCGCGCACGGGACCCAGCGAACGGCTCCGGCCCAGGCGGCACAACGCTGAAAGACGTTCATCTCGAGACTGCGAGGCGCGAATCCTGATTAATTCGAACAGAGGCAATTACCGAGACGAGCGGAAAATCGTAGATTTCCACAAAAAACTGTACACTATCCTATGTGCTTTTAACTGAACTAGTATTGCCTGTGGTCGAAAATTGACAAATTGTGTTTACAATGGTCACTGAGGGTAAAATTTTACGTATCATGTCGGCGGCCTCACATGATTATGTTGGCAACATCAACAACACTATAGAAAATCTTTGCCCATTTGTTCGAACCACATAGAATGACTCGATTAGTGTATCGTACAGACCATGAAGTAAACAAATAATGCTGTTCCTACTTTATGGTTGACAGGTTCTTGTATGTACCCACGTCCGCTCAGTAAAAATAATTGCCCTCACAAAGCGAAGATTCCATGAGAAAACATCAGCGTTGTCAAGCGATTAGCTAAAAAGAAAACTCACAGGATTCTCACTGTTCAGCATCTGTTGCCAACATTATTATAGGGGCCGCTGGGATATTTGGTAAAATTTAACCGGCACTGGGAGGTATGAAACGGTATCTTTTACGTGTTAAGGAAAATGCCTGTCACAGTAACAACAAATAAAAACGGAAGTATATACTTCTCCTGCCATTTTCGAATTATATAACTTTCATTAGCCTAATATTTGAAATGGAACTACAATTTCGGTGTTCGTATGTTTATACAACGCCAAGAAATAATGTTATTTCGATACTGCGATATTCAGAATTCCAGAGCTGATAACATGTCGACTTCGTAGTTCCACCCGTGCACCGCTACATGCCCCTCCTGGCGCATCATCATTTATATCGGCATTCTCGACTTCGTAGTTCCACCCGAGTACCGCTAGATGCTTCTCCCGGCGTATCATCCTTTATATCGGCATTCATATGAAAAGATCCATTTCGCTTAACCAGTCTTAATCACTGCGAAAATGAAGCATTTGAACGGCACAAGAAAGTGAGTTGGGAGCACTCCATGTTTCGATATTCACTTATTAAACAGCGTCTTTGGTAGAGGCGAATAGCCAATCAGTGAGCTGATTGTTGGAGAATGTAGAACTTGACCCAAGCCGTAAGTAGGAAAATTTCTACTTCCTTTTACCACTTTGAATGGCTAAATGCACACATAATATTTATATTCGTGAAGTCTACGACAAACAATCTTTCGAATTATGTAACTTTCATTGGCCTTCTTGTACGAATAAATTGGTAATCTGTACCACAATTTTCGTGTTAGCGTATTTATATAATGATATTGTCACCGGTACATTATTACAGCGTAAACTACGTGTCAAGCGCAATAGAAACGGAATCCATATCTCACTAAATATTCACTATCAAAATGACCATTAAGATTAAAAAGTGACAGATTTTTATCTCTTCAATAAGATGAAAAACCAGTCTAATTCGCTAAAATTCTATGTATTTATTTATAACGGCGTTTCGGCATCTACCATCTAGGTATTCCACGAAAGACGGACGGGACATTCAGTCGCAGAGAAATCAAAATAAAATGTTTGTTTTATTTTATTCTCTGGTTTCTCTCTGGAATCCAAACATTCATTATTTGGTACAGAAGATTAATGGGAAATTTTGCTACTCCATCATTATTTTTGTCTGCAGTATGGAAAAATAATGGTTTGACAGAGGGAATAAAAATTAGCCTCAAGTGTTGCAGCTTGTAAAACATTGCAATATTTCTGTGGTTTATATATACATATGAAAGTATAAGTAACATGTACATGCACGTCACACTCCAAAATTTAACTTATGCTATGTACAATATAGGACCATTAATAAATTTAAGGCCGGCCGCGGTGGCCGAGGAGATTGAGGCGCTTCAGTCACGGTCTGCACGGCCACTACGGTCGGGGGTTCGAATCCCCCCTCGGGCATGGATATTTGTGCCGTCCTTAGTTGTAGGTAGTTCATAAGTAGTTTGTAAGTTTAGGGACTGATGACCCCGTAGTTAAGTCCCTTAAGCTTAACAAACATTTGAACATTTGAATAAATTTAAGTTTCTGAAACAAAAAATGTTACTTGACGGACGGGACAGGTAATGTGACGGACGAGACTTCAAAATCATATTTCACACGTCTCAGAGGGATAACATTAAACAAACTGGTGGTAGTAACGCAAATAATGCTTAATTGAAAGAAAAGTGTCTTAAAATCAAGCAAAACAATGAGATTTTGTTTGCACTACTGCTGTAAGAGTTTATTCCCGCGTATTTTGATAAATGCCGTGTGTATAGTTTTCGTCTGTTACTTGTGCATTTCAAAACAAGTCGAGGACCTTTTACTATAGCTAATTAGCAGTTAGTTCAGAGCAAGCTGTAGTTGCTGCCTCATCGCCCAGAGCGCTAAGTATCAAAATTTAACTGCGTGAAATTTCGGTGCAGTTAATTTCATAACTCTCGTTAGTGTTAGGTTTCTTCTCACCTACTTGGCAGATTTCGTTTGTGATACTGCTTTAAGGCTTTATTCCCGCGTATTTTGATACATACCGTGTGCATAGTTTTCCTGTGACTTGTGCATTTCAGAACAAGTCAGAGTCCTTTTACTATAGCTAGTTAGCAGTCAGTTCAGTACCAGCTGTAGTCGCTGCCTCATCGTCCAGAGCACTAAGTATTATCAAAATTTAATTGCGTGAAATTTCGTTGCCAGCTAATTTCATAATTTTCGTTAGTGTTTCTGATTTTAAGAAGTTTCTTATCACCTACTTGGCAGATTTAGTTTGTGCTTAAAGTAGACTTTATTCCCACATAATTTGATAAATACCGTGTGTATAGTTTTCGACTAGACTTTAGCCACCGACTAACACCGGAAGTGACGTATTCACAGAAGTTAGCACATCATTAGAGGTGTTGTGTCTCGCTCAGCGGCATGAGGAGCGCCTCGGTGCGTCCTAGCAGCGTTAGGTTGTCGATGTATGATCTGTACGAAACAGTACTGAAGTGAGTTTTAATCTCCCTTATACGAGGCGAATTACTTTTACTTACTGGACAGGAGTACATCGAAAAATATTATTATTTTTACGAATATGTCATGATTTTCAAGGTTGTGGTTAGGCAGGAACCTAAGAGTACAGTTTAAATTGTTGCGAGTGAATAGCGAATGTTATGATTTTTACGAATAGGTCATGATATTAAAGGATGTGGTTAGGCAGGAACCTAAGAGTACAGTTTCAATTGATGTGAGTGAATGTTATGATTTTTACGAACATGTCGTAATTGTAACAGATGTGGTTAGGCAGGAATCGAAGAGTACAGATTAAATTGTTGCTTTCGTTCTACCAAATTATGACATTTAAACAATCATAGTAATTCGTATCATTTTAGAGATAGTTGTTACGTAAATCATGCATATGCCTAAGTGTTACATCTGAACAGAGAGACATTGCATGTGGAGAAGCGTAGTTTTATAGTGTGCAATGTTCTGCATTCCAATGCTGTGATTGTAAAATAAAATCACAGAAACGTGGTATTAACACATTCATTTTCACATCTTGTAAACACTGTGCGCCGCCATTCATCCCAGTATCCACAGCGACTGTTGCCAACACTAGCGCACTACGTCACGTAAGTACATTAGGCTGTTGCGACTCGTAATAAATTAATTTAACAGCAACATTTCTTGAGTAACATAAATGTATATTTCCATCACAGAATACAGAAACAAAAGCTAAACAAAAAAAAGATTAAACACATATAGAAAAATGAATGAGCAATAGCAGAGATATTAAGTGAATGTAATCTCTGTTCGACTCGCGCACGTCGATATCTCGATGTATAGCACTGCACAAACTTGATGCCACCACTACATCACTCCCCCCTTAAGAGCTAACGATATTTACGATTAAACTTGACGTGCCGTCCTGATCCAGCGACCACTGGTTTTGTTGTTGTAGAGCTGTCAGTTGAAGTACTCGGTGTCGGTGGTTTGCTGGTGGCAGGTGGTGGGGAAGCAGTTGGTTCTGTCATGTCTTCTGACGTTGTGGTTAGTGGATCATTTGCATCAGTAGCAGCAGTGTTGAAGGCAGGTTTGAGGCGGTCGATGGAAACTGTTGTTGGTGTCCCCATAACATCAACTTTAAAAGTTTTCTCCCCTCTGCTCAGTACTGTATATGGGCCGTCATATGCCGGTTGTAGAGGCTTACGCACCGCATCATGTCGAATGAACACTTGTTTGCAGTTCGACTAATCTGCAAAGATGAATGGGCGGCGAGTACCTTGTTCTCTTGCTGTAACAGGCCGAAGTTGTCGTATGTGTGAGCGTAGTTTCCTGACGAAGTCTGACGCATCGACGATAGTGTCTGGCATGGTACAGAGGAACTCGCCAGGTAGTGGAATAGGTTGCCCGTAGACCATGTCAGCTGCGGTTGTTTTCAGATTGTCTTTGATGGCTTTGCGTAGGCCCAGTAATACGCTGTGACTCGTGACACGGAAGAGATGCTTTGAGTTGACGGTGGAAGCGTTCCACTAAACCATTCGCTGCCGGATGATAAGCATTAGTCCGGATGCGCTTCGTGCCTAACAGGACAGCAAGTGCTTGGAACAGGTAGGATTCAAACTGCCTGCCCTGGTCGCTGGTAATGCGCAATGGTACGCCGAAACGGGCAATCCATCCCTGGAAGAACGTAGTTGCGATGGTCTCGGCGGTGATGTCGGACATGGGGAATACCTCTGGCCAACGAGTGAATGTGTCTATGGCAGTGAGGCAATAAGTGTACCCGTTCGGTGGTGGCAATAGTCCTATGATGTCAATATGGACATGTTCGAAACGTTGGTTAGGTGGAACGAACGTACGAAGCGGTGCATTAACATGGCGAGTGATTTTGTTACGTTGACAAGCCATGCATTGGTGGACAATGGCCTTACAGTCCTTGTCAATATAAGGCCACACAAAAGTTTTTTTTCACCAGTTGTGTCGTAGCACGGACATCAGGATGTGACAGGTTGTGCAGCGACGCGATTGCTTGCTGTCGAAAGCTGCTAGTCACAAAGGGTCGTGGCTTTGATGTAGAGACGTCACAGTATAGTAGCACATTCGTTGATGGCACTCGAATGCGACGTAGCTGAAGACTAGATGGCTGTGACAACAGTTCTTGCAGTTCGTTGTCAGACTGTTGTGCATAGGACAGTGCCTCATAATCGATTGAACTAGAAATCGCCTCAATGCAAGAGAGAGCATCTGCTGGGACATTAAGCTCTCCCTCAACATGGACAATGTTGGTAGTAAATTGAACTATGAAGTCCAACTGACGAAGTTGTCGTGGCGACTCTTTGTCTGGGCGTTGACGAAAAGCATATGTTAGCGGTTTATGGTCAGTGACAGGAGTGAAGTGTCTAAATTTCTTGATTGATGCATACGCCGCATACAATTCGCGGTCGTAAGTTGACCAGTTCTGCTGTGAAGGAGATAACTTGTTACTATAGAATGCCAGAGGTTGCCACTGGTGGTCCACCTGCTGTTGCAGTGCAGCGCCTATTGCTGTTGCTGATGCATCAACCATTAAGGCAAGTGGTGCATGAGGTACCGAGTGAGTTAGCAGAGCGGCCTCAGCGATGGCAGTCTTTACATTGTTGAAAGCAGTGTCAGTTTCACTGGTCCACAACAGTCTATCACTCGGTATGTGTGAACCACATAGAAGATTGTTCAAAGGTGCAGTTAACAGTGCAAAGTTCCGAACACAGCGACGGTAGTAGTTCGTAACACCAATAAATCGTCGCAGTTCACGATCTGTCACTGGCCGTGGATAGTTAACTATTGCGTCTACCTTGTCTTGTGGTGGTCGAATTCCATGTGCATTGATTGTATAGCCCAGGAAGCGAACTTCTGAAGCTCCAAAAACACATTTAGAAGGGTTAATAAGAAGTCCATGTGAGCGAAGGCGTATGAATATCTGGCATAGATGTTCCAAATGTTCAGCTTCAGAACTGGACATAACTAATTCGTCGTCAATGTACACGTAGCAGAAGTCGAGATCTCTTGTCACTTCATCCATGAAACGCTGGAAAGTTTGCGCTGCATTGCACAACCCGAACCCGAATGGCATTCGTGTGAACTCGAAGAGGCCAAAGGGAGTGGTGACAGCGGTTTTAGCAACATCTTCTGGCGCCACTGGTATCTGATAATAAGCATGCACCAGGTCTAAGGTGGAAAATAATTGCTTGCCATAAACATTACCTGTAAAGTCCTCAATGTGTGGTACCGGGTACCTTTCTGGGATTGTTCTCGCATTTAGTTGTCGATAATCGCCGTCGTTCTTGTTGGGCATCACATGTAGTGGTTAGGCCCAGCTGCTGCTTGATGGACGGCAGATACCCTGTGTAAGCATGAAAGACAATTCTTGCTCAGCCACTTTTAATTTTTCAGGTGTTAATCGGCGTGGTTGAGCATGAATTGGTAGTCCGGGTGTTGTGAGGATGTAATGAACTGTCGAATGTTGTACTGGTGCTAATGTCGGCAGCTGTCCGGTGATCTCAGGGAACTGCTTAAGAAGTTCAATGTAGGGCGAGCCTCCAGCGATCATCCGAACTCCTGTACTATCTACACAACCAACACTTCCTCGACTGGCCAGCTTGGTGGTGGTGTCGAGTAGACGACGATGTCTGAGGTCAGGTAGCAGTCCATAAAATGACAAAAAATCGGCTCCTATTATAGGATGTGTCACATTCGCTACAACAAATTGCCACTCGAATTTCCGACGGAGTCCCCGGTTTAGCACACGTGTCACACGACCATATGTATTTATGGTAGATTCATTAGCAGCAAAGAGGTGACAACCATCAGAGTTACGCCGAGGTAGACGAGTGGATGGATAAACAGACACATCTGCACCAGTGTCCATCAAAAACTGGAGTTTGGAGTAGAGATCTGTGACAAACAATCGACGGCTGCCGTCTGGAAAGCCAGTTGCCGTCATTACTGACCTCCCGTCTCGTTTTCCATCTCACATGGCGGAGTACAGTTCTTTGCTTGAGATCCAAACCTCCTATGATACGAGCAGATTTTTTTGATGAAGGTGATCGGCTGCGTTTTCGTGGTGTGCGATGTCGATGAGGTCGACGACTGGACAGTTGAGTTTTGAGTGCAGCGGCTTATGCAGAAAGCTCCGCAATCTGTGTGTGCAATGACGCTGCAGCAGAATCTGGCGGTGAACTAACAGTCGCTACTGTTGATGGCGGGTACATCTCAACAATGCCGTCTGAAGTCTGCGCAAGTGCATCCAGATCTCCAGCACACACTGTAAGAATTTTCTGTACGTCTGAGAGCCAGATGCTCCTTAGAATATCTTGACTGACAGCATTACCAGCTAGTGTGCGTAGTCGTCGCAGCAACTGCGAGGGAGTGCGGTCTCCTAACTGCTCTGTTCGCAGTAGCTTCTCCAGTCGTTTTGCTTCTGATTGTGATAGACGCGTGATTAGAGCGTTCTTCAGAGCCGTATATCGGTCCGTGCTTGGTGGTAGGACCAAAATATCTCGCATCGAGAGCCATGTCTTCACTAAGGGCGGCGACAACGTAACTGCACCTAGTTTCGTCAGCTGTGATATTTGCGAGCACGAATCGACTCTCGAGTTGCGCGAACCATAGCACTGAGTTCTGCTGCCAGAAAGGCGGTGGTTTGACAGCTACTCGATTAACTGAAGCGCTCGGAGTTGCGTCGACGTTTGTCGGCGGGTGCGACATTGCTGTATTTCAAAGCACGGAATAATCGCGGCGCGGATGACGCGGTAGATAGTACTCGAGGTTCGAAATAAGTCGGCGACGCGATATGCGAATGATGCGCGGCGCGGACGGTTTGCACTTAATGTTCAGAACGATACGGCACAGACACAACGTTCGTTAATGTCGGTTGTCGTATTTAATCGACGCACTTATTTTGTGTTTATCACGTCCGCGGCCGACTGAAAGCACGTCGGGGTCACCAAAAATGTTGCGACTCGTAATAAATTAATTTAACAGCAACATTTCTTGAGTAACATAAACGTATATTTCCATCACAGAATACAGAAACAAAAGCTAAACGAAAACAGAATAAACACATATAGAAAAATGAATGAGCAATAGCAAATATATTAAGTGAATGTAATCTCTGTTCGACTCGCTCACGTCGATATCTCGATGTATACCACTGCACAAACTTGATGCCACCACTACAAGGCCATGCCGCCAGTCGAGACTTTTACCTGAGTTTTATATTTGTGCTTCAACCGTTTTCGAATGTCTTTGGCCTGTTTTGTACGTGCGTGAAGTGCAGATGAACGGATTGGCGTACTGTGTTGCTAATCTAATTCCTTCAGAATCGCTTGATTTTCTAAAACTGCATTCCATTACCCTTGTTTTCCTCTTGTTGAGCCTATACGTCTCTTTCAACACAACGTCTATTCCGTTCATTACCTCTTTAATGTCCTTTGCTGTCTTGTAAATTCTGTCGAAAACAATATTATTTAACCTATAAATGTGTGGTATGTGGAAAGAAACGAGACGTGTGGCGTGTGCTGCAGATGTCAATAAACCGAGATTTCTTTATTTATATCAGAAGTCAGAAGGTGAACATTTTACTTGCAGCATCGGCGGTGAAGTGTACAAACGTTGGCAAAGAAGTGTTCGCTTTACGAGGGTAATTAATTTATTGATTGGAGAAGTATAAAGGCAAGAATCGGTAATTGATGGATGTTTAAGCATATGCCGTCTGTTATTGTTATTTAATGGTAGCCAAATCTCTGTAACAGGTACTCGTTTCTCCATCCTTGTTATTCCACAATTTGATCTTAGTCTATATTGGCAAGTTATCCCATTTATTTCTTCTTTATATAACACTGTGATACGTTAGAAATTCTTAGTATCATTGTATAGTACAGTGAGCTAAAAAAAAAAAAAAAAATATCGAACATATACTGGATACACCTTTTAAAAATTTTATCCCTTATGTAAGTGGGCATTTTACTTCCCCCTATTGTTCTTTACTGTATTCAGCCAATTTGTTTAAATTGCCATGTTGCAGATTATATTGCCATGCTCTGCTCTGAATAACGCAGGAGGAAGAATGGCATTTCTTCTTACATTAAACAGAGTTATTGTACAGCTCTGCAATATTTTTGTCAGAATATGTGTTATTCACCTTTGGGATTGTAAGGCAAAACAACTTCAAAAATGTGCTTGATAACTTGTAATGGAATCTTGGGGAATATAATTCAGTGTGCTACCTACCATGTAGTAGGCCTACACATCTGTGAGGCACTTTAAAAGAGTGCAGGTACGCATTATATTAAATTTATTTAACGACATCTACTGAATTGACTGTCAACAATCTCAAAGTATACCATATGCCCAGTGTTTAAGGGATCCTTCTGATGAAAACTTACAGTGTGGTAACACACTAATCTTATAAAACTGCTATATCTCTTGTCCATAACTGCAGAGAACAACACACTTGTGTGATTAGTAGGTGATACTTTGTTCTGTGACTTTACTGTGAGGAAAGAGTGACAATGCCTTGTCAAATAGAATACCGGTACATGAATTATACATGGTAATTAGTTTTTGACCATAGACCTAACATTTTCTACTGTACTGAGCACATCAGTTATACATACAAACTGTACAATGGCATATTCACACTTAGGACATAGGCTATGTATGGCAAATTTAGCACTTTATGGAGGCATATTTTTAATGATAAGTGCTGTTTTCTTGCAACTGCTAAGTCAGATACTTCAATTAGTAGCATGACAATACTATTTAATCACATTTGCTACTGTAGGTAGTGTACATGTATACTACAAGGCATGTTTTTACAGTTTCTTCATTGAAAGAGTTCACTTCCTGCCAGGTGCACAATTACCAGGTTGAGGTTTTGTTGTATCTAGTAGGCAGTAATTATTGTGCAATAGATCAGGTTAGGTAAGTATCTCATGACTGTTAGCTGTCTGTCTGATAAATTTCTGAAGACTAACTACAGAATATGCATTACACATATGAGTTCTATTTGTATGTCGAGAATCTCACAGGCTGGGCATGTATAGAATATGAATGGAGTGGAACAGTGTTGATGTGAATTTAAGGTGGAACAGGTGTTCTATTTTCTAGTTGCCATTTGACTGCCATACTAAAAGAACTGTGGCCAACATTCACACTATGAACAAGATCAGTAAGGCCCTTTCTAGAATTTACCATCAAAGGACAATAATGAATGATTCGATACCAGCTGTCTGACCTATGGCATAATTGGTGGGGCATACCAACGAAAAAATTGTGGAAAGAAACACTGCAAAACACAAAAACCTATAGAATAAAACTTTACAATATGCACAGTTAACGTTTTCTTTTCCAAGCTGTTGCCATTACAGTGTTTCAAGTGATTAGTCTCTTAAAATAATAATAAAAATATTAAAACATGGAGCTCAGGTATGTCGATGGGTGAATAACAATTGATCATTTTTAATGTAAAAAGTAATTTCACATTCCTAACAAAGAAAATCGTGAAACAAAACAATACTCTGACGTCAGGAGACCAAGTTGACAGGTGGTATCGCGTACTTCAATTAACCCCAAAATGCATAAGAAAGGTATGAGACATTTAAAACTTCCGCTTATGTGAAGTTACACGTCAACTATTTATTCACTAACATTCTGCTTAGGGGCTTGGAGAATGATATGTACACTTACACTTCAAGAAAAAGATGTCATTAACTGACGAAAATTTTTGCAGAAATCAAGCAGTTTTTCAAATTTTATGTAGAACTTTATTAAGAACTGTACTCCCCGTTTCCTTAAAGAGAGTATCTTGTAGAGGAATAAAAACAAAACTATAACGTCTTTTTTGTTATATATCAAACTACAATTATAAAACCACTGTTAAGTTTACAATTTTAACTAGAATATTAAATTTCCACGTTATATAAGCACTGCTTTAATAATACAGATTTATTTTATACACTTCTTATTGGAGCATCGAAATTAGGCCTACCATTCCGATATCAACGGATAGCCTGGAATACTGTATTAAACACCAATAACCCTTCGGATATCATCAGAAATTTACTCGATAGTTGCTTTTCTATGTTTGTGGCATGATTCAGACGATGTTCTTGCTATTAGCCGACACATTGCCTCCTGTTTTGAGTACACGTGATACCACTATATGCCTACTGATATATTCCACTAATATCGTCATTAGTACTGAGTAGAAGTAACGATAATTGTCCGTTATTTCTACTACACAGCACTTGCTACCTATAATAACCGTCCAGTATTTCTAGTAGTACCCTCAACCCTCCATCAGTATTCACAATTTAATTCACATTTCGCAGGCTCTAGACGCTAGTAAACATTGTTTTCAAGGATATTACATATACTAAACACAATCCAAAGTATATCAGAATTCGGGATGAGGTAACGTCTGTAAACTACATCACTTCCTGTGTTAGTAGGCGGTTTAAGTCTAGTGTCTGTGACTTGTGAACTTCAAAACAAGTCAGAAACCTTTTACTACAGCTAGTTAGCAGTCAGGTCAGTGCCACCTATAGTCTCTGTCTCATCGCCCAGAGCGCTAAGTATCAAAATTTAATTTCGTGAAATTTCGTTGCCAGTTAATTTCATAATTTGCGTTAGTGTTTCTGATTTTAAGAGGTTTCTTCTCACCTACTTGGCAGATTTCGTTTGTGCTATTGCTTTAAGGCTTTATTACCGCGGGTTTTGATAAATACCGTGTGTATAGTTTTTCTGTGACTTGTGTATTTCAAAACAAGTCAGAGACCTTTTACTACAGCTAGTTAGCAGTCAGTTCAGTGCCAGCTGTAGTCGCTGCCAGTAGTAGGGTAACACCGCTCTCACGCCACTGACAATCGTGCGTCCACTATAGTGTCACCGACGCCAGACGCTCGGCCAATTGCCAGATCGCAGATCAAAGGATGACGCCACACTCAAACAATAGCCCACTTAAGGATGTTTGACAGGTTACATTTAGGTCCTTTTGATTGTCATCAACGCTACTAGTCCGACCTCTAATCAAAGGACGCCGCCATAACGCACTTAAGGATATTTGCCAGGTTACCTCCCTCGGCCACACACCTGGCCGGCACGACGCCCCCCTCCACCCCCAGGCGCCGCCGGCAGACAGGCGGCACTCCGACAGGTCCACACCTATCACCCCTCGACGTGTCTGCACTCGCATCCTCTGCCACACACCTGGCCGACACCGCGACCCCTATTCGCTCGGCCGCCGCCGCCCCCGACAGATGCTACCCCCTTTCCCCACGCCGCCACCCGCCCTACCCGCGAGGACAGAACAAACGATACCGCGACGATTGTGCTGACCGCATCGACATCTCGCCCCCGCCAGCCGGCCGCAGGGGCGTACTGCGCCCTTTTTACGGCGACCGCACCCCGTCAGGTCAGCAGCCAATTAAATTGCTGATTTATTATTCGCGCCGCAGCGATCCATACGCCAGATCTAGATTTTTTTGTAAAATTTTTAATTCTGTCAACCTATGTAACAATTTCCGTCGTTTAGTATTCTCGGAAAAAATAAAGCTACCATACTGTTCTACATATGAATTTTTAACAAGAATTTCGGTGTAATGATAAAAAACAGGTTAGAACAGAAATGTTTAGTTGGTCTCTGCACAAAGAAATAACTGTATACTAAAGCTTGTCGAAGTAAAATATTAAAACTCGTATGCAAAATTTGCAAGTAACAATTTATCGATGTGCAAGCACTCCCATCTGTTTCCATGCTCTTCGCATAGACAACAGCCGACAGACCTGTTTAATAATTGCGCAGGTTAGATAATAAACGGTAACGAACGCCACAAACGTACATATCCATTTTAACATATACTCTTTCGATATCCAAAAACAATTCTAACCAGAGCCAACTAACCAAAAGAAAATAAATGGTCCGTTTCGGAACTCGACCACAACCTTAGATTTACAAGGAAAATAAATGCATCTTTTCGTTTAGACGATGCAAGCAACAGCCATCGAACGGAATGTAACGCTACAAACGTGCATGTCAACCACTCTTTCGATAACACAACAACAACAGCAGAAGACGGCATATTGTTTACACAAAAATTACAAATAACGAAAATCGGCAATGACATCTGGCACAACGTCTCTAAATATACATCTGCAAGCGCCGTTAACAATCGTCCAGAACTCAGAGCGCTCTCTCGTCAGGCTACATAAAAGAAACATATGCTAAGTGTTTAAACAAAAACACCTAAGTTACATCTCCAAATGATCAAAATCTCCTACTCAAGACCTCTGCAGAAGCACCACTCTGACAAGGATAGCGCGCATTGCATTTATTTAATGGAGCTGAGCTAGGCCGAAAGTTCCGAAATTTAACACACTCTCTCTCTTTAGCGATCTTGCCCTGTTACGTTTCCTTCTTAGATCGAGGTATAGATGCGTCTTCCAAGAGTTCGGGTAGTTTAATTTTACGCCTTATTTCCTTGCTACAGCAGTACACATCTTCTTGCGTATACCCATCTAAGGAAACTCTGTCCTGTTACGATGCAAACTACATTTATCTGACGCAGGTCAAACACCTATATTCTAGCGCCCCAGAAGACATTTAAACCCTATTGGGCAACGGAGAGTCGAAATAAAAAAAAAATACGTGAAATCATGTACCGGTTTCCGACCGTCTACACTAAAACTTTTCTTTTTTCTCGAAACTATTGGCCTAACAACAGCCTTTTTCGACAATACAGCAACCACAGAACCGAGGTAGTACCTTACCTGCCCATTGCAACACCGATTTTCAGAACAAGTTCGACCCGTCCTTTACCCACAAAAATTCCTACTCCAAGTTCCTTTCTTGTACATTCCACTAATCCGAACTAAGGTTAATTATTTTAATTACAAGTAGATGTCTACCGTAAATGAAGATGCTAACCTACACACCGCAACACCTGATCCTATATAAGACATGTAGTGTTTACCCTTTTTTTTTGTTACAGTACAACTGAGTACATGCAGAGAGATGGCAGCCCATCTCCCATCTTTATTATCGATGTTTATTGTTGACGTATTGTCTTAATGAGTCCTGTACATACAATTTTCTATTGCTGTTGGGAATACGATGCAGGGAAGATGCAGAGCTGACTTGGCTCTGAGAGGGCGAGTGAAATTCCTTCCTACCTGCGCCCTGCGGCGCGCTGGCCTTGGGTGGCACACTGGCAGGGCAGTAGGTCGTGAAATGTAGCCTTGTGTCCCAAACTGTCAAGGAGAGGCATCGTCTGCGCCGTTTAGAAGAAGATAGCAGGGCACACGGCTGTGGCCGAGGGTCCGAAATGGAAAGCGACGGAATGTTGCTGGAGGCGAGGCTAGGCGGCCGCTCCCACGGGCGACGGTTAGAGCCGTCTAGTGAGAACCGCGCCAAAAGTGTGTGTGCAAGGGATGCACTCTTTGACTGGCTGATGTTCAGAGCGCCAGTTTTTCGAAATCGGCGGTTGTCTTGTGAGAGTTTACTGGCTGGAGTTCGAGAACTCGACGCTGATTGGCTTTACGTAAAAACGGCGTTTCTCGGGGGGGGGGGGGGGTCTTGCACAGAGACTCGGTGATAGAAAGGACTTTGTGTTTCGTAGCGCTGGAGTACGGACGCGTCTGGTGGCGTCCTGTCCTCCCTGTGTGCGGACTTGGAGATTTTGCTTATTGAGCCGATACTTGGACGAGTGAACTTGTATAAGTTTCAGGGTACACTCTGAGATTTATACTTGAGCCGATTGTTCTTGTTTTCGGTTTGAATAACGTCAGCCAGCCAATACTAGTGCACCGAAGCACTAGTTGCGATAGACTCAACTTCTGGAGTCATTTAGACCTTCAGTACTCGTGCGTACTTGTCTACGCTCACTGAAGTGGTCCTGACTTGGCAGAATTGTTTGAGATCGTAGGCACTGTGTACTGCCGAGCGCACAGAGGCTGATAGCTGGGAGTACAGCTTCCGAGCGACGGATCTAGTTTTCTTTTTTATTTCGTGGTCCCGCAAATTTTCAGCTCACAGTCGCCCTGCCCCCTCGCCACTGCAGCGCAGCACCTTCACACGCAAGTCGTCAGTTTGGTAATGTATGGCAAAGCGCTCGCCAGCAACATATAGTCGATACATCAGGTCCTGCCTTATAGTGGGGATTGTGTAGTTAGAAATGTCAACCCTGCACTGGTATTCCGACTCGATTATCCCGCTAAGAACATTATATTATTTCACGATAGGGGTTTCGGACTTGCCAGTCGTTACTAATTTCCAGTTGCGTAATAATTTGAGTAACTTCATATGTATTAGATTGTTCTTTCTTATTTGTTTATAAATGTATTATTGTTGTTTATGATTTTAGTATTGGATTTAACATTGTGCGTTTTATCCTGCTTGAAAAGGTGTAATAAATATTGCTGGATTAGAAAGATGTTTTTTCAACATTATTAGTCGCCAGATCCCAGTTAGTTCGTTAGATTTTTGGTGGGGACAAATTATTAATTATATTTTATGCCACTTGCAGGAAGTGGAAAAGTCTCATTACAATTAGAACTGAAACAGGGCAAATCATGCAAATTATTTGATATCCATTTAATTTTTTTTTTTTTCACCACCACACCTTACATTTGGCGGACCCTGTCACGGATACCTGAATCGTGGGGTTTCTTGAGAAATAGTCAGATCGCGTTATCCAAATAAAGTCGCCAGGCGTGGAATAAGTTTTAAAGTTTACACAGTTTAATTTATGTTGCGCTATGCATAGTTGTAAGATAATTATACAATTTTTTCAGCATACAAATGTTTCATGTTAGTGGTTTCTGTCCCTCTATACATGAATGTCTGTAGGGACCTCTGCGTCACAACAGCGTTGTAAAATACGGCGTTGTAAACTTTTGGATCGGGAATATTTTTGTGTTTGTATGATTTTTGAATCAGGGCTATTTTCACGTTTTTTAATTTACTTGGGATTAGAATCTGTTCTATTCACTGGATACGTTAGTAAGAAGTGTGCTGAGTGGAGCTTATGGCATGATATAGGATTAGATGAGGCATTTACAATTAATTTAATTAGGTTAATTAATTTTGACGAGAAATAGAACTAGGTTTTTATGTAATCAGGTTTGTGTTCTTTCTGAGATTAAAATGGAGAGTACTAAGAATAGAGTCAAGTGCGAATTAAATGTCCGACATCGCTCGTCTACAAAACTTAAACGTAGATATAGACGAAAGTGTAAGAGAGTACGATACGTTTCGGGAGTCCGATGTGACTAATAGAAACATAGAAACATAGAAAGTAGTACTGCGTTTGTCAGGCAAAGAGGTACTGATGAAATAGAAAATGTAACTGAGGAAGAGTATCTCCCCTCTCAACCATCAGTTGTAGAGAGAAGGGTTACTTCCGATCGTGATGATGACGTTGCGACATCGTCACTCACACACTCGCACAGAGTAGAAGTACGATCGAAAGAGTCGGGCGGAGCCCACAAAACTGCGCCACCGTCTGATATCATGCAAATGGTGCAACAGCTATTACAAGAATGCAGAAATAATAGCAAACAAGTAGAAACATAGATTGCACAGGAAAGTAAGAAAACTAGTAAGCAAATAGAGGAGATCAAACAAACACAAGCTGAGGGCTTAGCATCAGTAAGAGCCGAGATCTCTGGTGTGAAAGTCGACTGAGATAATGTAAAGTCGTCCGTAACCGTTGTGAAAGCCACGGCGGAGGTGCAAAGAAAGATGCGAGAATTGCTAGGTTAGAGGCGATTGGAGCAAGAAAACTTGCATTAGTTGCAAACCGCGAGAGTAAAAAGATTCACAAAGAAGTGTCAGGAATTAAAAATGTAGTCGAATCGCTAAAAGAGCAAGGTAAACGTATTGTCCGCGAAACAGACGAAAAATTAAATAAAAATAGCAAAGAAATAGAAGATCTCAAACAAAAGCAAGCCGAAATAAGTTAAATTAAAGAGGAACAAACACGGCTTACGCTAGGGCACAATGAGTTGGCTCGAGACGTGCAAGAACCACAGCAGAAGTTACTGAAGATTAGTGCAGGTACGTCGCGAGGCACTCGTTCCGAAACGCGTGCGTCTTCTGAACAAAATAATATTCAGACTCGACACACGTTAGCGCAGTCTGCGAACAGTAACCTTGACAGCGGTGACACGCTGAGTGTAGCATTAGAACGGGAAAGTTCAAATGCAACGAGAGATCGGGCAAGTACTCAGTTTGCGGAAGCTGTAGCAGAAGATAACTGCTACCGTCTCCGTAGGACTGAAACGTGTTTACGGAATCAAAGGTGACGAATAGCAATACACAGAGTGATTCTGCGTATGACAGCAAAGAGGGACACACATTGGGTTAACCTTGGCCAGAGAAAACTGCGCCGGCGCGTTCGACTGGAAGCATTTTCTTCCGGTACAAAATTTCCATGTGTATAAAGACGCAAATAACGCGCTGCACCCAAAATCTTTCATAGCGCAATTTGACAGTGTACTCGCCGCATCTTGGCCTTTACGTTTCCGCTTGGAATTTGTTTGCGGACACATGCAGGGAAATGTGGCCGAACACATGAGGTCAGTCGCGGAAACCTGTGTGTCGTACGAACAATTTCGCAAAACCTTTCTGTCCACATACTGGTCCGCGCAAGCGCAGGAGAGCATGAAAGAGGACATTATCATGGGAAAGGACCTTGAAGCGTCAGGTTTCAAGAGACCCGTAAAATTTCTTGACTTCATAGTTAAGAAAAAGATTTTTAGACAGCCCATACACTGAGAAAGAAATTATGAGGCATTGTTCCCTAAAGTTACCATTAGAACTGCAAAGATCACTTGTCGGGAAGTGCAATGGCACGACAGAAGAATTTACCTCGGCTCTGCGAGAAGCAGAATACATCACGGAGAGACAGAGAAATTTAAAAGGTGGCAACCAGCATATCATTCGGAAAGGACTAACAATGGTGGATGGGGTGACGATGCCCGAAACCAACAAATGAATAACTTTGAGCAGGCTCAAAGGAGAAACCAAACCGACGCAGGGAACGGAATCAAGGTAATCCTGGGTTTCGTAACCAAGGCAACAGAAACTCGGGTCTACCACGTAATGAACAGTGGGAGGACAGGCAAAGACCGCGTAGTCCGAATGGATGGCGTGATCGCCGATCCAACAGCCCACAAAGAAACTTTCATGTGGTTTCGATGATATTCATGACTACATTATTAAACAAACAGGCTATCATATTGTTGACCTCTTATGTATATATTTACTCACTCTTTTACCACAGGTACATTTTAAAATCTTCTAAAGATTGCAAAAGTATCGCCATCGCACAAAAAAGGAGCTACTGACAATGTTAACAATCACAGGCCTGTAGCTCAGCTCAGTGGCTTCTCAAAAATCTTTGAAACGCTCTTTCTTAATAGATTGCTAGAGTTTGTTAACAAAATCTCATTGCTGTCAAAGCATCAGCATGGCTTCAGGAAATCTAGATCCACAACCACAGCTATCTTTGAATATTTATATTCTATACTAAAAGCTGTAGACGAAAAGGAAATGGCTACTGACCTTAGGTCCGATCTTTTGTATCCCATCCTCGTCGCCACTTTTGTGTCTAGTTTCCGCCGGTTGTCCTGGGTGTCGGTGGCCGAGTAGAGAGAGACCGACAAAGGAAAATAGGATGCAAGCGTGTGCAGGTACGGAGGTGACCAGCCAGTGGGACAGCAGAAACTAGAAACACTAAGCTAGATTATTGTAAGAGATATATTTCATAGAAATAATACATTACTTAACTTGGAGAGCAGCAGACTAGTAGAATGTTGATACATAGTTTAGATAGAGGCCTGCCTACTAATGATTCCTAGTGCCTATCCGATAGCCAAGTCTTAACTGGTGCCTATCTGATTCACAAGTGGCCAGTGCAACAGTCGTGGCCACGAGTAGAGTTGCAGCAGAGGGCGCTCGTGGCTGACGTCGTAAGAACGCCGTGCCGTGCGTGCATGGCGGCGTACGGCGAAAGTATGTGGTGCGCACTTCATACTTGCGCGACACCACACGATCCTCTTTCTCTTGTATATAGATGACCTGAATGACACCATACTTGCTAAACAGAAAACTTTATTTGCAGGTTGACACCAGTATTTTAATTACAGGGTAGACCAGAAACACCTTCAACAATGTACAGACACATCATTATTGGAGCTAACACATTGGTTCAAAAGAAATAAACTCATAATAAACACTGAAAAAACAATACCCCATAACTTTCATTTACCTCACCAAAAGCAACAAAATGACCATACATTGAAAATAAATAACAGAAGTTTAAAATTGGTGGATGATGAAAAGTTCCTAGGAATATATCTACAGAGTGATTTAAAATGGAACACTCATATTAAAACTCTGACAAGTAAACTGTCATCAATCTGTTACATGCTACAGCTACTAAGCACTAGCTGTAGCAAAGAAATAGTAATACAAGCGTATCACGCACATTTCCAATCAGCAATTACATATGGAGTAATATTTTGGGTGAATGCACCATGTAATCACTCTGTATTTAAAATGCAAAAGCGAGCTCTTAGAATAATATGCAACATGAAGAAGCAAGAATCATGTCATCAACTCTTCCCTTCTCTAAAGATACTGAACCTTCCATGTCTGTATATGTTTGAAACAATAGTGTTTGTAAAAGAATATTTAGGGTCTACTGGTGCTTACTCAGCTAAACAGCTCTGTGCACAGTTACAGAATAAGAAATGATAGTAACATCCATGTCACCTATGCCAGAACATCAGCATATCAGAATAGTGTCATTCACATAGTCACACAGCTATATAATCACCTACCTGGAAACATCAAGTCACTAAAAGAAGACAGCATATTCAAAAATAAGCTGAAGTCATTTCTACTGGACCACAGTTTATACTCTGTGGCTGATACATCTCTGATTAAAATATAATTTTTTAATGAAGATCTGTGACAAACATATATATGTAAATTTGTATTACTGTGTTAAAGTGTTCTAATAATATCTGTGAAATTGCATTAATCCTATAACATTTAATTCTTATCTGTAAAATTAATTACCTGTGTTCCATGATATTCATTTATTAAGTGTGTCTCACTGTGTATATATTCATATACTAAGTGTACCAGTGCTTAATTTTGAGTCAATCATATTGTGTAAAACCTTTCATCATTTATATTCATTTATTACATATACCAGAACATAAGTCAAACATTGAACCATATTTTATGTAGGCCTAACTATACTTTTTAGTTTTGATTTAATGTCAGTCATATTGTATAAAACCTTTTGTAAATACCTCATAACAACATTGATTGCATGGACATGCTTAAAGATGAATAAATGAATAAAATCCTATTGTCTGTACTGTCGAAAAAATGTTGCTGAGTTGGCAATTACAAAAGCACTATAGTATGATTATTCTGGTATGTTTTCTAACTAATTATACATTTTCATGGGGTGATGTAGAAAGCACAAATTACATTTGTATTTAAAGCAGTGAAGAGCAAAATATTGCTACTTATTGACATAAACTGAATTTTACCCCAAAGGAAAGTTTGGTAATTCTTTATTGTATCTGGCATATATGTAGGGCTTTTGTGATTTTAAATCTTGCACAGAACACATCACAGGTATGAGTGCAGATCATGTACTGGAAAGACAGTTATGCTGTGTTGAAATTCACACAAGCACTACATTGTGCCTACTTCTGTGTCCTTTTTTATATTTGTACAATTTCATGGAGTGACACAGAAACCACAAGTGGTTAATGTTTTCAAATGTGGCAAAGAAAATATTGCTTCTTACTGACATTGAGTCAGTTGTACACAAAAGGCAATTTTGCTGTTCAGTTTATTGTATCTGTCATGTAAGTTGGTCTATAGTGCCCTCGACAATTGCACACACAACTTTACATCATACCTGATTTCAGATAGTGTGTACTGGGCACAGTTTTTGGTGCGTTGACAAACGCAAAAGCACTATTACTGATTGATTAGGGAGGGTTAAGGGATCAAACAGTAGGGACAAAAGCACTAGCGTAAGACTATTTTTGTGTCAATTTTCTTATCGTAAAATTTTGTGTAGGGTCAAGTGGGGTAATTATAAGACAGCACAAAATTTCATGGTCATATTTTCACAAAATAAGGTTTTATAATTAATAAACATGTCTGCATATGTCTGCTTCACATAGCAATTACCATTCAATGAATCTGTTACAAATACAAGGAAAGAAATATTTTCTCCCTACACCTCTACTGTTTTCGCACCTAAAACTTTTTTCTCTCTCTTCGAAACTTTTACTGCTACTGTACAATTGTATCCTTGAGAATAATGTCAAAGCTATCATTTAGAACAGGTATATTCATTGATTGAAATGATGCAATAAAATACCTTAACTTTTTAGGGTAGAGAAATAGCTGTTGAAACTTTTGGGGTAAATATGAAACAGCAAGTGAGGGAATTATGAGTCACCACAGTTGTCGCAGATGATGTCGACATTATCGGAGAACAAGAAGACAACTTTATACAAATGGAAAACTTGTAGTCATATAGCTGTGGTGATTATGTTCTGATGTGCTTCAAGAGTGGGAAAAGGAAATTTTGACAACGTAGAAGTACAAGTGATGGCAATGAGAAGTGTTAATGCACAAAAGGATACTTTTAAAATGAAAGAAAATGTGTCAGTTGTGAATATTGAAAGATGGCTCTCTGCCTCTTTTCATTTACTTCAATGTTTGCTCACCTCCTTTGAAGTTATAGAGGCTTTGCACTTGTTAGAATCTATTTTCAATTCAAAAACTTATTGATATATTGAATATAAATTAAAGTATTAACTTGCACTGACATGTAGTTATGCTCCCCACCCTATTTTTACCCTAACTTCGTGTGACTCATTGCGCCTGGTGCAAGTCTTTCAATTGAACGCCACTTCGGCAACTTGCGTGTCCCTGGCCTACCCCAGTTATCCAACCGGGGAAAGAGGACCTACAGCTTAACGTGGAATCCGAACCACGTGTCGTTTCTGGGGACTCCTCACATCGTTGAGAGGTGAAGGATGGGTCAAAGTGCAGACTGAATAAATCCGAGATCCGACCGGGTTTTGAACCCGTGACCCTTCGTTTTTCAGTCGAGCACATTACCCCAAGACCACCGGGCCCGACTGTATTTACCCTGTGTGTGAGTGATACGCTTCTACTGCGTGCTGCGCTTGCCTCGTTCAGCCACCTCCCACTAGGGGCACTGCCTTCGGTCGCGCGTGCACCAATCGACCTCGCGCCGGCAGCTAGACTCTTTGCGCGAGTACGGTATGTCTCCGCCATGCTCTTTGGTAGCTTTGGCGTGAGGATTCGTACGTATCGGAGTGGCGTCGTCACTCTCTCTCCGGTTTCGGTTTAGGTAAGATAGTCTAAATGGTGAGCCACAGCTAGGTCCATGCTACGCCTTGTGGCAGTAATAAGTTACATGTGCTTTAGGCGTGTGGCGTATTCCTGTCGTGTATGTTTTCTGGTGTGACTTTGATTTCTGTTAAAACGGTAAATGTCTAAATGATGACTAGTGAGTTTTAGTTTGGTGTCTGTTATGGCATGTAGAACAAAGACCTATTCTTTGTTCAACGTTTTCCAGCCCTTCAGGCGTTGAAATAATGCTACCTCTTACTATTTCCATAATATCTTTCCGCGTCCTTCTGGCTTCTTATCAGTTCACTCGTGTGTGTGTGTGTGTGTGTGTAAGGTTTGTGTTAAATGTAGTGGCCCCTTCCGGGTATTGGAAGTGGAACAGAGTGCATGTGGTTATGAATATCGTAACTTGGCTGATTCGGCTTATCTGCCTGGTTGTGCATTGTGCTGTATTTCATATTGTAGTCTTCTGTGAGAGTAAGTGTCGCAGCTACACGCTTGTGAATGATTGTGTCCCATGTCCTACCAATCCTCCTGTTTCTTATATGCTTTACATCCTCGTTTTGCTTATCTGACCCCTCTTGGTGTGTGAACAGAATTAGTACTTTGTCAATTACAGTGGGAAGCACTTTTATTGTGTATTTAAAATCGGTGTTGCCCCCATGTCCATGTGAACTGGCAATAAACCAGCTTAGTTAAATTTTCCCTTGTTGTAATTTAACCTCAGATCCGTTTATTATTATGGTTTCCCTCTGCTTCCCAGAGGAAACCTCATGGGATATTCTAGGCAAAGTACCTGTACCAAAAATAGATCAGGCTGGTGATAGGCTGAAGTACACATTTACGAAGCCTGTTGATATGTATGAGCTGTAGGTATAAATATCTATTTTCCATTTTATATTGTTTGTATATGCTATAACTCAGGAAGATATACATTTTTGTGTAGTTCATCATCATAAATGCACATAATTTACTTTTATTTTACTGAGCAAAGATATGATTCAATTATTGTATTAAAGAACCATCTCACTGGGACCTTATAGAACAGACCCTGATCTGTCTCATGGTTACCATCCCATATATGTGCCTCTCTTATAATTATCCCATGGCGTCTCATCATTGCCCCATATGCCAGGTAACTGAGACACTTATTTCAATTTTTCATGCTTTTGCCTATAATTGCACACTGAAAATGATGTTGACAATGAAAAGATATTGCCTTTTGTGTGATAGTCAAGCATTTTTCAGAAAATTTAAGTCATTGTGTAAAAACTATAGCAAAAGATTTAAAATTTGTCTCATCATTACTCCACTTGACCCTAGTGACACAGACTACAACTGGAAGTTGTATTTTCGAATGTGGCACAGTAAGATAATACTAATTACTTACATTTACTGAATTGTACCCTAAGGAAAAGTTTCTATTTCTCATACCAGACATGTCAGTCTATTCTGCTATTAGTAATCACACACACAAAAGCATATCAGTACCATATGATTGTCTTCAGATGTTGAAATTGTACTGAAAATCCTGTTTGTGTAAACTGGCATGAGAATTTTCCCATGTTGACAATCACAAAAGCACTATGCATATTTCTACATCCAGTTTCCAACTGTACAATTTTTTTGGTGACAAAACCACAAATGGAAGAAAATATTGCCCCTTACTGACTTTCTTAATTGCACACCAAAGGCAATTTTGCTTATCCATTCTTCATATCTGACATTGTCTATTGTACCTTTAATGACACACACACACACACACACACACACACACACACACACACACACACACACCATATCATAGGTATTTATTCAGATAGTGTTTACTGGCGGGACAGTTTTGCTCTATTGACAATCACAAAACCTGCAGGTTTGTATTTTCAGGCAACGGGCCAAAACGTGATGCAGTAAAAATTAAAAAAAACCGCAATACTATTTTATATTCACGTTTCTATTAAATGATATAAGTTTGTTGCAATCTGTACACTCGAGTTTCAGTACTTCACTTTTATGCCCAGAATATGAAAATGTACATGTGCTAAAAATAATAACTGTCAATATGTTTAGTATGAAAACCATAGGTACTGCAACTAGTTTTATGCACATTACCTAAATGAGAATTTTTTTACGTTTTTGTTAAGAAAACATTTTTTTAAACTTTCCAGCTTGCATGTTTTCCTTAATATAAGAGAATATTCTAATGAATAATTTTCGTCAGACATTGAAAGGAAAGAAACACAGAAAAAATCACGAATTAAGAATCTTGTTTTGGCCAGTTATCTGAAAATCACCCATATAGTATGTCTAAGTATCCATTATCTCAATGTATAACTTTATGGGAACAGAAACCACAAAAATGTTTATATTTTCAAATGAGAAAAAGAAAATACTACCCCATACTAACATTCGTTCACTGCAAATCAAAGAAAAGTCTGCTCATTTATTTGATGTATCTGTTGTGTCAGTCTATTGCGCTTTTACTGACAGCACACAGAACAATATACAATAGGTACGTATTCAGATCCTGTGTACTGGCAGGGCAATCTTACTGTGATGACAACTACAAAAGCGTGACAATATGCCTATTTCTTTACGCATATTCTAATTTCAAATATTGTGGACTGACATGGAAACCATACACGAGTTTTGTACTTAAAAATATGAGCAATAAAATACCGTACAATAATGTATGTGTGAAAATGCGAGAGGGTAGAAACAATAAACAATTCGTCTACAAGTTAACACTGTCATCTGTTGCTTTCAGGTTACATCGACGCAGATGTAAGATGTGGTATTACGTAAGTCAGAAACAGCTAATTCCTATGTACACTAATACTTTTTCTTGATTTGAAGTCTGTAAGCAGTAGTCGCTGCCCCATTGACCAGAACGCTAAGTATCAAAATTTAACTGCCTGAAATTTCGTTGCCAGATAATTTCTTAATTTTCGTGAGTATTTCTCTTAAGAGGTTTTCCCCACCTACTTGGCAGATTTCGTTTGTGCTACTGCTTTAAGGGTTTATTACCGTGTATTTTGATAAATACCGTGTGTATAGTTTTCGTCGGTGACGTGTGAATTTGAAAACAAGTCACAGACATTTACTACAGCTAGTTAGCAGTCAGTCAGTGCCAGCTGTAGTCGCTGCCTCATCGCACAGAGCGCTAATCCGCTACTTAGCGCTCTGGGAGATGAGGCAGCGACTACAGCTTGCACTGATCTGACTGCTAACTAGCTATAGTAAAAGGACTCAGACTTGTTTTGAAATGCGGCGGTTCAGCAATCGCCCGAGCGAGTAGGGGTCGCGGTGTCGGCCAGGTGTGTGGCAGAGGATGCGAGTACAGACATGTCGAGCGGTCGATAGGTGTGGACCTGTCGGAGGTGCCGCCTGTCTGGCGGCGGCGCTTGGGGTGGAGGGGGGCGTCATGTCGGCCAGGTGTGTGGCCGAGGGAGGTGTTGTTTACTTGCAACCTGTCAATGACCCTTAAGTGCGTTATGGTGGCGTCCTTTGATTAGAGATCGGAAAAGTAGTGTTGATGACAATCAAAAGGACCTAAATGTAACCTGTTAAGTGCGCCTACAGTCCGCTACACCGTAAGCTCTGTGCATGCTTCAATGACCATCGTTCGGCGCGACGGTGGAACGTTGTACGTTTCAGAGCCCGGGGATCTAGGCTTAATCGCCTGGGTCGCGAGGATGGCACAAACCTCCATAAAAAAAAACCTCAATCTCAAGGTGTGCTACGTGCCGAGGAGATGCATGGCTGTTGAGGTTGAACAGTCACTAGCGAGCAATCTCTGAGGAACCTGTCGCACCTCAGTTGCATAAGGCTTACCCAGGCAAGCGGGACCAGAATGAAACAGGCAAATAATAGCGTCACCACACGCAAACCTGGCGTCTCTAAGAGAGGTAGGAATGCATATAATGCCGCCGAATACAATCCCTGAACGTTTCCCTCCCTGGCTACACCATGGGAAGAGCATAGGGCACAGAATCAAAGAGAGCAATATGCTCCAAGATACTTAGTATGTACCAGGTCAGATGGCGAATCGTTTTTTGTTAACAATCTAGAGGACAGGTTTGGAGAAGTGGATGGACTGTCAAAGACGCTTTCAGGATCGGTGCAGATAACAACGTCATCCCCAGTGCAGTCACGGGCATTGCTCGCCTGTGATAAGCTGGGTGATGTTCCCATTACGATCAGACTGCATAAAAGCCTTAATATGGTCCAGGGCATCATATTCCATAGAGATCTCCTTTTGCAAACGGGCGATGAATTACGCAAGAACTTGGAGCGGCGCGGAGTCCACTTCATCTGCCGTGTCTATAGTGGTGCGAAGGACAACAGGGTTGCCACTGGTGCCTTCATCTTGGCCTTTGAGGGTGATTCATTGCCCGGGAAGGTCAAGGTGATGATATACCGGTGTGACTTAAAGCCTTACATTCCTCCCCCTATGCGCTGCTTCAAGTGCTGGAGGTTTGAACCCACAAGTTGGGAGTGCAGACGTGCATCACATCCTGATGTCCCTTGTGTCCCCCCTCTAGTCTGTGTTAACTGCGGACTACACCATCCTCCTTGCTCGCCCAATTGCTCAGTTTTGGTTAAGGAAAGGAAGATCATGGAGTATAAGACCCTGGACCAGTTGTCCTACTCAGAGGCCAAACAGAAATATATGAAACTCTACCCTGTGAGCATGAAGACCTCATATGCCACAGCAGCATCTACAATGCCAACCTCTACAATGGGCCCTTGGGTCCCATCCCTCTGAAAGATAGGGGCACTGCCACTTCTGTTGCTCCCACATTCTTCACACTGGGAGCAACGACCGTTCCATCTCAGATGACGTCGGTCCCCACCCCACAACAGCCTTCTCAGGCTCCTCTCGCCCGGAAGTGGTCCCTCGGGACGCTCCCTTCCGATTCTTCTTCCTGTGGCAAAGAGGATCCCAGCAAGTCGCTACTGGATCCCCAGACCTCTGGCCAAAGAGCTACCTGCTCTTCGTCAGCCCAAGAAGTCACATCTGAGAAGCCCTCAAGGCCCTTACCACCGAAGGGCCAGCGAGAGGCTAAAGCGAAAAAACAGCAGAAGAAAGAACCTATGGTGGCTGCAAAGCCACCATCACCCATATGCTCTGCTTCAGAGGATGAAATCGAGATCCTCGCATCTCCCAAGGATCTCGCAATCACAGGTTCACCAGATCCTATGGTGCTTGATCAAGCAGACTGCACAGCTGCCAGTAGGTGATCCTGTAGAATAACCTGTTTCTTTTTCCACATGGCTATTCAGCTTGGAAACAACACAATTCTCCAGTGGAATTGCGGCGGCTTTTTTTAACATTTCGCTGAGCTGTGGCAGCTACTATGCCACTTCCCTGCACTTTGCGTAGCCCTCCAGGAAACCTGGTTTCCTGCTCAGCGGACTAATGCCCTATGTGGGTATCAGGGCAACTTTAAAAACAGATTGATCTATGACAGGGTATCTGATGGTGTCTGTCTATATGTCCTTCCCTCAGTCCATAGTGCCCCTGTGCGACTCTACACAGATCTTGAGGCAGTAGCAGTCAGAATCCGGGCCACCCAGGAATTCACTGTCTGTAGTCTTTACCTTCCCCCGGATGAGGTCGTATCCCTAGCTGACCTCACTGCTCTGGTTGGCCAACTCCCTCCACCTTTTCTGCTTTTAATGCCCACCATACAATGTGGGGTGGAACGCAGTCCATCGGCCGTGGTAGGGATGTAGAGACACTTTTGGTGCAGCGAGATCTCTGCCTTTTAAACAAAGGTACCCCCACGCATTTTTGCGTGGCACGAGGCACCTGTCCGCCTGCAGCCCCAGCTTCCAACCGCATCTTACTTGGAGAGTCCATGACGCCCTCTGTTGCAGCGAACATTTCCTGATCGTCATGTCGCACCCATACTCCCAACCTGCAGATCGTCTGCCCTGATGGTCTCTTCATAGGGCGGACTGGCAGAGTTACTCCTTGGCTGTGACAGCTCCTGTGCTGATGCCGGACGATGTGGATTTGGCAGTCCAACATGTCACTGACACTATTATTTCCGCCACAGAAGCAACGGTTCCCACCACTACTGGTTCCCCTTGTCATGAGTCTGTGCCTTTGTGGACGCCAGAGATCGTGGGGGCCATCCGGGAACGTCGGCGAGCACTCCAGCGCCATAGGCGCCATTCTTCAATCGAGAACCTGATAGCCTTCAAGCGGCTTCGTGCCCGCGCTCGGCGGCTGATCAGGCATGGCAAGCAGGACTCCTGGGAGCGGTATGTAGCCACCATCGGCTCTCGCACCTCCCCTTCGCCGGTCTGGTCCCATGTACGACGAGTTTTCGGGTACCGCCCATCAGCAGGAATACCCTGTCTGCATATTCAGGACGTTCTATGCACCGACCCAGCCATTATCGTTGAAGACATGGCCAATCACTATGCGCAGACTTATGCGACTGCAGCTTACGGCACAGACTTCCGTGCACTCAAAGAGCGGATTGAATGGCAGTAACAGTTCTCCTTCTGCACGTGCCACCAGGAAATATATAACGCCCCATTTACTGAATAGGAATATCAAAGTGCCCTCGCTGCATGTCCTGACACCTTCCCAGGTCCTGACCGAATCCACAGCCAGTTCGTTCGTCACCTGCCAGCGTACTTTAAACACCAACGTCTCGGTTTATTCTATCGCCTTTGGGTAGATGGTGCTTTCCCGTCCCAGTGGCGTGAGAGCATTGTCATCCCAGTGATGAAGCCTGGTGCTGACCCGCGCGTGGCTGATAACTACCGCCTGATTAGTCTCACCAACATTCTCTGTAAGCTCTTCGAACGTTTGGTGAGTCGACGCCTCATGTGGATTCTTGAAGATCAGGGACTTCTTGCCACACAACAGGGGGGCTTCAGCCAAGACCGTTCTGCAATTGACAACTTGTATCACTGGAGTCTGTTATCCACACTGCCTTCACCAGGCATGAGCATCTGGTCGTGGTCTTTTTCGACCTTAAAAAGGCATATGATACCACCTGACGTCATAATATTTTATCTACACTTTATGACTGTGGTCTCCGGGGGTCGCTCCTGACTTTCATACAGAACTTCCTGTTGTTCCGCTCTTTCCGGGTCCGGGTTGGCACCTGTCTCAGTTTCATTTGTGTCTAGGAGAATGGTGTCCCACAGCGCACCCTTCCCCGCAGCGATGGCCGAGGTCTGTCTCCGTTCCCTTCTCTCATCCCTTGACTTCGTTCCCTTCCCTCGAAGTTTCAACTGCTCCTTCCATACCCCTCCTTGGAGTATCCTTCGCTTGCAGATTTCGTGGGATTTGTCCTGGAACTCGAAAAATTCGGTCCCACCAGAAGCTCTCCGTCACCAGTTCCAAGTACTTTCATACCACGTACCACGATGCAGCAGTTATCTACACGAACGGGAACGGCTCCCTCGCGGATGCTCATGCTGGGTATGTGTTTATTTGTGGTGACCATACTGAACAGCGTTCATTGCCTTGTGGAAGCAGCATCTTCACTGCGGTGCTGGTCGCTATTTTAAGAGCTCTTGAACACCTCCGAGCTCACCCCAGGGGGTCGTACATTATCTGCAGCGACTCCCTAAGTGGCTTACAGGCCCTCGACCAGTTTCTCCCCAAGCAAACTTTAGTGCGAGCATTCCAAAATGCTGTCTTCGCCCTTGGCTAGTCAAGCCATTCTGTCGCTTCATCCGGACGCCAGGCCACATAGGCATCCCAGACAATGAACGTCTTGATCAGCTGGACAAACAGGTCACCACTTCACGGTCTCTGAATATTGGCCCACCAGAAAAATACCTCCGATCCCGGTTACATAGTAGAGTCGTTGGGGATTGGGAGTAGGCGAGCTTGACTGAACCAAACAAGCACCGCATTGTCAAGCCCTCCATCGTTAGGTTAGGTTACGTTAGGTCACGTTAGGTCACGTTAAGTCACGTTAGGTGGAGTCAGGCCGGGCCGGGTCGAACACCTACGACTTACACTACAGGAGACATGAAGTCATAAACAATGATATTCTTGAATTACTGCTACATCATGCTAGCCATTTTCCTGCACCTCCTACTAAAATAATGGAACGACTGCAACCAAACTTGGTACACAAACTGCGCACTATCAGCCGAACAACCGCTGTCATGAATTAAACACCTACGACTTACGCTACAGGAGACATGAAGTCATAAACAATGATATTCTTGAATTACGGCTACATCATACGAGGCATTTTCCTGCACCTCCTCCTAAAATAATACAACAACTGCACCCAAACTTGGTACACATACTGCTTACTATTAGGCGAACAACCGTTGTCATGAATAAAACACCTACGACTGACGCTACAGGAGACACGAAGTCAGAAACAATGATATTCTTAAATTACTGCTACATCATGTGAGCCATTTTCCTGCACCTCCTCCTAAAATAATGGACGGATTGCAACCAAACTTGGTACACATACTGCGCACTATTAGGCGAACAACCGCTGTCATGAATTAAACACCTACGACTTACGCGAAAGGAGACATGAAGTCATAAACAATGATATTCTTAAATTACTGCCACATCATGCGAGCCATTTTCCTGAACCTCCACCAAAAACAATGGACCGACTGCAACGAAATTTGGTACACATACTGCTTACTATTAGGCGAACAACTGCTGACATGAATTAAACACCTACGGCTTACGCTACAGGAGACATGAAGTCATAAACAATGATATTCTTGAATTACTGCTGCATCATGGAAGGCATTTTCCCCACATCTCCTCCTAAAATAATGGACCGACAGCAACCAAACTTGGTACACATGCTGCTTACTATCAGGCGAACAACCGCTGTCATGAATTCAACACCTACGACTTACGCTACAGGAGACATGAAGTCATAAACAATGACATTCTTGAATAACTGCTACATCATGCAAGCCATTGCTCGCGGTTGTTCGCCTAATCAGTATGTATACCAAGCTTGGTTGAAGTCGGTCCATTATTTTAGGAGGAGGTGCAGGAAAATGGCACACATGATGTAGCAGTAATTCAAGAATATCATTGTTTATGACTTCATGTCTACTGTAGTGTAAGTCGTAGGTGTTTAATTCATGACAGCGGTTGTTCGCCTAATAGTAAGGAGTATGTGTACCAAGTGTGGTTGCAGTCGGTCCATTATTTTAGGAGGAGGTGCAGGAAAATGGCTCGCATGATGTAGCAGTTATTAAAGAATATCATTGTTTATGACCTAATGTCTCCTGTAGCGTAAGTCGTAGGTGTTTAATTAATGACAGCGGTTGTTCGCCTAATAGTAAGCAGTATGTGTAACAAGTTCGGTTGCAGTCGGTACTTTATTTAGGAGGAGGTGCAGGACAAAGGCTCGCATGATGTAGCAGTAATTCAAGAATATCATTGATTATGACTTCATGTCTCCAGTAGCGTAGGTCGTAAGTGTTTAATTCATGACAGCGTTTGCTCGCCTAATAGCAAGCAGTATGTGAACCAAGATTGGTTGCAGTCGGTCCATAATTTTAGGATGAGGTGCAGGAAAATTGCTCACATGATGTAGCAGTAATTCAGGAATATCATGGTTTATAACTTCATGTCTCCTGTAGCGCAAGTCGTAGGAGTATAATTCATGACAGCAGTTGTTCGCCTAATAGTAAACAGTATGTGTACCAAGTTTGGTTGCAGTCGGTGCATTGTTTTAGGAGGAGGTGCAGGAAAATGGCTCGCATGATGTAGAAGTTACTCAAGAATATCATTGTTTAAGACTTTATGTCTCCTGTAGCGTAAACTGTAGGTGTTTAATTCATGACAGCGGCTCTTCGCCTAATAGTAAGCAGTATGTATAGCAAGTTTGGTTGCAGTCGGTCAATTATTTTAGGAGGAGGTGCAGGAAAATGGCTTGCATGATGTAGCAGTAACTCAAGAATATCATTGTTTATGACTTCATGTCTCCTGTAGCGTACGACATAGCTGTTTAATTCATGACAGCGGTTGTTCGCCTGATAGTAAGCAGTATGTGTACCAAGTTTGGTTGCAGTTGGACCATTATTTTAGTAGGAGGTGCAAGAAAATGGCTCGCATTATGTAGCAGTAATCCAAGAATATCATTGTTTATGACTTCATGTCTCCTGTAGCGTTAGTCGTAGGTGTTTAAATCATGACAGCGGTTGTTCGCCTAATAGAAAGCAGTATGTGTACCAAGTTTGTTTGCAGTCGGTCCACTATTTTAGGAGAAGGTGCAGGAAAATGGCTCACACGATGTAGCAGTAATTCAAGAATATCATTGTTTATGACTTCATGTCTCCTGTTGCGTAAGTCGTAGGTGTTTAAATCATGACAGCGGTTGTTCGCGTAATAGTAATCAGTATGTGTACCAAGTGTGGTTGCAGTCGGCCCATTATTTTAGGAGGAGGTGCAGGAAAAAGGCTATTTTAATGTAGCAGTAATTCAAGGATATCAATGTTTATG
Source organism: Locusta migratoria (assembly GCA_026315105.1). NCBI lineage: Eukaryota > Metazoa > Arthropoda > Insecta > Orthoptera > Acrididae > Locusta > Locusta migratoria. The sequence goes on along the minus strand of CM048744.1, from coordinate 2,156,021 downwards.
AATTCCTGTCTAAAGTTGCGTAATTCGTAGGTGTTTAATTCATGACAGCGGTTATTCGCCTAATAGTAAGCAGTATGTGTACCAAGTCTGGTTGTAGTCGGTCCATTATTTTAGGAGGAGGTGCAGGAAAATGGCTCACATGATGTAGCAGTAAATCAAGAATATCATTGATTTTGACTTCATGTCTCCTGTAGCGTAAGTCGTAGGTGCTTAATTCATGACAGCGGTTGCTCGCCTAATAGTAAGCAGTATGTGTACCAAGTTTGGTTGCCGTTGGTCCATTATTTTAGGAGGAGGTTCAGGAAAATTTCTCGCATGATGAGCAGTAATTCAAGAATATCATTGTTTATGACTTCATGTCTCCTGTAGCGTAAGTCGTAGGTGTTTAATTCATGACAGCGGTTGTTCGCCTAATAGTAAGCAGTATGTGTACCAAGTTTGGTTGCAGTCGGTCCTTTTTTTTAGGAGGAGGTGCAGGAAAATGGCTCGCATAATGTAGCAGTAATTCAAGAGTATCATTGTTTATAACTTCATGTCTCCTGTAGCGTAAGTCGTAGGTGTTTAATTAATGACAGCGGTTGTTCGCCTAACAGTAAGCAGTATGTGTACCAAGTTTGGGTGCAGTCGGCCCATTATTTTAGGAGGAGGTGCAGGAAAATGGCTCACATAATGTAGCAGTAATTCAAGAATATCATTGTTTATGACTTCATGTCTCCTGTAGCTTAAGCTGTAGGTGTATAATTCATGACAGCGACTGTTCGCCTAATAGTAAGCAGTATGTGTAGCAAATTTGGTTGCAGTCGGTCCATTATTTTAGGAGGAGGTGCAGCAAAATGGCTCGCTCGATGTAGCAGTAACTCAAGAATATCATTGTTTATGACCTCATGCCTCCTGTAGCGTAAGTTCTAGGTGTTTAATTCATGACAGCTGTTGTTCATCTGATAGTACGCAGTATGTGTACCAAGTTTGGTTGCAGTCAGTCCATTATTTTAGGAGGAGGTGCAGGAAAATTTCTCGCATGATTAGCAGTAATTCAAGAATGTCATTGTTTATGACTTCATGTCTCCTGTAGCGTAAGTCGTAGGTGTTTAATTCATGACAGCGGTTGTTCGCCTAATAGTAAGCAGTATGTGTACCAAGTTTGGTTGCAGTCGGTCCTTTTTTTAGGAGGAGGTGCAGGAAAATGGCTCACATAATGTAGCAGTAATTCAATAATATCATTGTTCATGACTTCATGTCTCCTGTAGCGTGAGTCGCAGGTGTTTAATTCATGACAGCGGTTGTTCGCTTAATAGTACGCAGTATGTGTACCAAGTTTGGTTGCAGTCAGTCCATTATTTTAGGAGGAGGTGCAGGAAAATGGCTCACATGATGTAGCAGTAATTCAAGAATATCATTGTTTATGACTTCATGTCTACTGTAGCGTAATTCGTAGTTGTTTAATTCATGACAGCGGTGTTTCGCCTAATAGTAAGCAATATGTAACAAGTTTGGTTGCAGTCGGTACATTATTTTAGGAGGAGGAGCAGGACTAAGGCACGCATGATGTAGCAATAATTGAAGAATATCATAGTTTATAACTTCATGTCTCCTGTAGCGTAATTCGTAGGTGTTTAATTCATGACATCGGTTGTTCGCCTAATAGTAAGCAGTATGTGTACCAAGTGTGCTTGCAGTTGGTCTATTATTTTAGGAAGAGGTGATGGAAAATGGCTCACATGATGTAGCAGTAATTCAAGAATATCATTGCTTATGACTTCATGTCTTCTTTAGCGTAAGTTGTAGGTGTTTAATTCATGACAGCGGTTGTTCGCCTAACAGTAAGCAGTATGTGTACCAAGTTTGGTTGAAGTCAGTCTATTATTTTAGGAGGAGGTCTAGGAAAATTGTTCGTATAATGTAGCAGTAATTCAAGAATATCATTGTTTATGACTTCATGTCTCCTGTAGCGAAATTCGTAGGTCTTTAATTCATGACAGCTGTTGTTCGCCTAATAGTAAGCAGCATGTGTACCAAGTTTGGTTGCAATCGGTGCATTATTTTGGGAGTAGGTGCAGGAAAATGGCTCACATGATGTAGCAGTAATTCAAGAATATCATTGTTTATGACTTCATGTCTACTGTAGCGTAATTCGTAGTTGTTTAATTCATGACAGCGGTGTTTCGCCTAATAGTAAGCAGTATGTGTACCAAGTTTGGTTGTAGTATGTCCATTATTTTAGGAGGAGGTGCAGGAAAATGGCTGGCATGATGTAGCGATAATTGAAGAATATCATTGTTTATGACCTCATGTCTTCTGTAGCGTAAGTCGTAAGTGTTTAATTCATGACAGCGGTTGTTCGCCTAATAGGGTGCAGTATGTAAACCAAGTTTGGTTGCAGTCGGTGCATTATTTTAGGAGGAGGTGCAGGAAAATGGCTCGTATAATGTAGCAGTAATTAAAGAACATCATTGTTTATGATTTCATGTCTCCTGTAGCGTTAGTCGTAGGTCTTTAATTCATGACAGCGGTTGTTCGCCTAATAGTAAGCAGTATGTGTACCAAGTTTGGTTGCAGTCGGTATATTACTTTAGGAGGAGGGGCAGGACAAAGGGTCGCATGATGTAGCAGTAATTCAAGAGTATCATAGTTTATAACTTCATGTCTCCTGTAGCGTAATTCGTAGGTGTTTAATTCATGACAGCAGTTGTTCGCCTAATAGTAAGCACTATGTGTACCAAGTTTGGTTGTAGTATGTCCACTATTTTAGGAGGAGGTGCAGGAAAATGGCTCGCATGATGTAGCAGTTATTCAGGAAAATCATTGTTAATGATTTCATGTTTCATTTCGCGTAACTGGTAGGTGTTTAATTCATGACAGCGGATGTTCGCCTAATAGTAAGCAGTATGTGTACCAAGTTTGGGTGCAGTCGGTCCATTATTTTAGGAGGAGGTACAGGAAAATGACTCACATGATGTAGCAGTAATTCAAGAATATCATTGTTTATGACATTATGTCTGCTGTAGCGTAAGTCGTAAGTGTTTAATTCATGACAGCGGTTGTTCGCCTAATAGTAAGTACTATATGTACCAAGTTTGGTTGTAGTATGTCCATTATTTTAGGAGGAGGTGCAGGAAAATGGCTCAAATGATGTAGCAGTAAATAAATGGAATCATTGATTATTACTTCATGTCTCCTGTAGAGTAAGTCGTAGGTGTTTAATTCATGACAGCGGTTGTTTGCCTAATAGTAAGCAGTATGTGTACCAATTTTGTTGCAGTCGGTCCATTGTTTTAGGAGGAGGTGCAGGAAAATGGCGCGCATGATGTAGCAGTTATTCAAGAATATCATTGTTTATGACTTCATGCCTCCTGTAACGTAAGTAGTAGGTGTTTAATTCATGACAGCTGTTGTTCCCCTAATAGTAAGCAGTATGTGTACCAAGTTTGGTTGCAGTCGGTCCATTATTTTAGGAAAAGGTGCAGGAAAATTGCTCACATGATGTAGCAGCTATTCAAGAGTATCATTGTTTATGACATCATGTCTCCTGTAGCGTGAATTGTAGGTGTTTAATCCATGATAGCGGTTGTTCGCCTAATAGTAAGCAGTATGTGAACCACGTTTCGTTGCAGTCGGTCCATTATTTTAGGAGGAGGTGCAGGAAATTGGCTCGCATGATGTAGCAGTTATTCAGGAAAATCATTGTTAATGATTTCATGTTTCCTTTCGCGTAACTGGTAGGTGTTTAATTCATGACAGCGGATGTTCGCCTAATAGTAAGCAGTATGTGTATCAAGTTTGGGTGCAGTAGGTCCATTATTTTAGCAGGAGGTGCAGGAAAATGACTCACATGATGTAGCAGTAATTCAAGAATATCATTGTTTATGACATCATGTCTCCTGTAGCGTAAGTCGTAAGTGTTTAATTCATGACAGCGGTTGTTCGCCTAATAGTAAGTACTATGTGTACCACGTTTGGTTGTAGTATGCCCATTATTTTAGGAGGAGGTGCAGGAAAATGGCTCAAATGATGTAGCAGTAAATAAATGGAATCATTATTACTTCATGTCTCCTGTAGCGTAAGTCGTAGGTGTTTAATTCATGACAGCGGTTGTTCGCCTGATTGTAAGCAGTATGTGTACTAAGTTTCGTTGCAGTCAGTCCACTATTTTAGGAGGAGGTGCAGGAAAATGGCTCACATGATGTAGCAGTCATTCAAGAATATCATTGTTTATGACTTCATGTCTCCTGTAGCGTAGGTCGTAAGTGTTTAATTCATGACAGCGGTTGTTCGCCGAATAGTAAGCACTATGTGTACCAAGTTTGGTTGCAGTCGATCCATAATTTTAGGAGGAGGTGCAGGAAAATGGCCCACATGATGTGGTAGTAATTCAAGAATATCATTGTTTATGACTTCATGTCTCCTGTAGCGTAAGTCGTAAGTGTTTAATTCATGACAGCGGTTGCTCGCCTAATAGTAAGCAGTATGTGTACCAAGTTTCGTTGCAGTCGGTCCATTATTTTAGGAGGAGGTGCAGGAAAATGGCTCACATGATGTAGCAGTAATTCAAGAATATCATTGATTCTGACTTCATGTCTCCTGTAGCGTACGTCGTAGGTGTTTAATTCATGTCAGCGGTTGTTCTCCTAATAGTAAGCAGTATGTGTACCAAGGTTGGTTGCAGTCGGTCCATTATTTTAGGAGGAGGTGCAGGACAAAAGCTCGCATGTTGTAGCAGTAATTTAAGAATATCATAGTTTATAAGTTCACGTCTCCTGTAGAGTAAGTCGTAGGTGTTTAATTCATGACAGCGGTTGTTCGCCTAATAGCAAGCAGTATGTGTACCAATTTTGTTGCAGTCGGTCCATTGTTTTAGGAGGAGGTGCAGGAAAATGGCGCGCATGATGTAGCAGTTATTCAAGAATATCATTGTTTATGACTTCATGTCTCCTGTAGCGTAAATTGTAGGTGTTTAATTCATGATAGCGGTTGTTCGCCTAATAGTAAGCAGGATGTGAACCAAGTTTCGTTGCAGTCGGACCATTATTTTAGGAGGAGGTGGAGGAAAATGGCTCGCATGATGTAGCAGTAATTCAGGAATATCATTGTTAATGATTTAATGTTTCCTTTCGCGTAACTGGTAGGTGTTTAATTCATGACAGCGGATGTTCGCCTAATAGTAAGCAATATGTGTACCAAGATTGGTTGCAGTCGGTCCATTATTTTAGGAGGAGGTGCAGGAAAATGACTCACATGATGTAGCAGTAATTCAAGAATATCATTGTTTATGACTTCATGTCTCCTGTAGCGTAAGTCGTAAGTGTTTAATTCATGACAGTGGTTGTTCGCCTAATAGTAAGCAGTATGTGTACTAAGTTTCACTGCAGTCGGTCCACTATTTTAGGAGGAGGTGCAGGAAAATGGCTCACATGATGTAGCAGTAATTCAAGAATATCATTGTTTATGACTCCATGTCTCCTGTAGCGTAAGTCGTAGGTGTTTAATTCATGACAGCGGTTGTTTGCCTAATAGTAAGCAGAATGTGTACCAAGTTTGGTTGCAGTCGGTCCATTATTTTAGGAAGAGGTGCAGGAATGTGGCTCGCATATTGTAGCAGTAATTCAAGAATATCATTGTTTATGACTTCATATCTCCTGTAGCTTAAGTCGTTTGTGTTTAATTCATGACAGCGGTTGTTCGCCTGATAGTAAGCAGTATGTGTACCATGTTTGGTTGCAGTCGGTCCATTATTTTTGGTGGAGGTGCAGGAAAATGGCTCACATGATATTGAAGTATTTCAAGAATATCATTGTTTATGACTTCATGTCTACTGTAGCGTAATTCGTAGGTGTTTAATTCATGACAGCGGTAGTTCGCCTGATAGTAAGCAGCATGTATACCAAGTTTGGTTGCTGTCGGTCCATTATTTTAGGTGGACGTGCAGAAAATGGCTCACATGATGTTGCAGTAATTCAAGAATATCATTGTTTATGACTTCATGTCTACTGTAGCGTAATTTGTAGGTGTTTAATTCATGACAGCGGTTGTTCGCCTGATAGTAAGCAGTATGTGGACCAAGTTTGGTTCCATACGGTTCATTATTTCAGGAGGAGGGGCAAGGATAATGGCTCGCATGATGTAGCAGTTATTTAAGAATATCATTGTTTATGATTTCATGTCTCCTATCGCGTAAGTGGTAGGTGTTGATTGCATGACAGCAGATGTTCGCCTAATAGTAAGCAGTATGTGTACCAAGATTGGTTGCAGTCGGTCCACTATTTTAGGAGGAGGTGCAGGAAAATGGCTCACATGATGTAGCAGTAATTCAAGAATATCATTGTTTATGACTTCTTGTCTCCTGTAGTGTAAGTCGTAGGTGTGTAATTCATGACAGCGGTTGTTCGTCTAAAAGTATGCAGTATGTGTACCAAATTTGGCTGCAGTCGGTCCATTATTTTAGGAGGAGGTGCAGGAAAATGGCTCGCATGATGTAGCAGTTTTTCAAGAGTATCATTGTTTATAACTTCATGTCTCCTGTAGGGTAAGTCGTTTGTGTTTAATTCATGACAGCGGTTGTTCGCCTGATAGTAAGCAGTATGTGGACCAAGTTTGGTTCCATTCGGTTCATTATTTCAGGAGGAGGGGCGAGGAAAATGGCTCGCATGATGTAGCAGTTATTTAAGAATATCATTGTTTATGACTTCATGTCTCCTATCGCGTAAGTGGTAGGTGTTGATTTCATGACAGCGGATGTTCGCCTAATAGTAAGCAGTATGTGTACCAAGATTGGTTGCAGTCGGTCCACTATTTTAGGAGGAGGTGCAGGAAAATGGCTCGCACAATGTCGCAGTAATTCAAGAATATCATTGTTTATGACTTCATGTCTCCTGTAGCGTAATTCGTAGGTGTTTGATTCATGACAGCGGTTGTTCGCCTAATAGTAAGCAGTATGTGTACCAAGTTTGGTTGCAGTCAGTCCATTATTTTTGGAGGAGGTGCAGGAAAATGGCTCAAATGATGTAGCAGAAAATCAAGAGAATCATTGATTATGACTTCATGTCCACTGTGGCGTTAGACGTAGCTGTTTAATTCGTGACAGCGGTTGTTCGCCTAATAGGGTGCAGTATGTGTACCAAGTTTGGTTGCAGTCGGTCCATCATTTTAGGAAGTCGTGCAAGAAAATGGCTCAAATGATGTAGCAGTAATTCGAGCATATCATTATCTATGACATCATGTCTCCTGTAGTGTACGTCGCATGTGTTTAATTCATGACAGCGGTTGTTCGCCTAATAGTGAGCAGTATGTGTACCAAGTTTCGTTGCAGTCGGTCCATTATTTTAGGAGGAGGAGCGGGAAAATGGCTCACATGATGTAGCAGTAATTCAAGAATATGATTGTTTATGCCTCATGTCTCCTGTAGCGTAAGTCGTAGGTGTTTAATTCATGACAGTGGTTGTTCGCCTGATAGTATGCAGTGTGTGTACCATGTTTGGTTGCAGTCGGTCCATTATTTTAGGTGGAGGTCAGGAATATGGCTCACATGTTGTAGCAGTAATTCAAGAATATCATTGTTTATGAGTTCATGTCTACTGTAGCGTAATTCGTAGGTGTTTAATTCGTGACAGCGGTTGTTCGCCTAATAGTAAGCAGTATGTGTACAATGTTTGGTTGCAGTCGGTCCATTATTTTAGGAGGAGGTGCAGGAAAATGGCTCATATGATGTAGCAGTGATTCAAGAATATCATCGTCTATGACTTCATGTCTACTGTAGCGTAAATTGTCGGTGTTAATTTCATGACAGCCGTTGTTCGCCTAATAGTAAGCAGTACGTGTACCAGGTTTGGTTGCAGTCGGTCCATTATTTTAGGAGGAGGTGCAGGAAAATTGCTCGCATGATGTAGCAGTTATTCAAGAATATCATTGTTTATGACTTCATGTCTCCTCTCGCGTAAGTGGTAGGTATTTAATTCATGACAGCGGTTATTCGCCTGATAGCAAGCAGTATGTGTACCAAATTTGGTTGCAGTCGGTCCATTATTTTAGGAGGAGGTGCAGGAAAACGGCTCACATGGTGTTGCAGTAATTCAAGAATATCATCGTTTATGACTTCGTGTCTCCTGTAGCGTAAGTCGTAGGTGTTGAATTCATGACTGCGGTTGTTCGCCTAATAGTAAGCAGTATGTGTACCAAGTTTGGTTGCAGTCGATCCATTGCTTTAGGAGGAGGTGCAGGAAAATTGCTCGTATTATGTAGCAGTTATTCAAGAATATCATTGTTTACGCCATCATGTCTCCTATCGTGTAAGTGGTAGGTGTTTATTTCATGACAGCGGTTTTTCGCCTAATAGTAAGCAGTAGGTGTACCAAGTATGGTTGCAGTCGGTCCATTATTATAGGAGGAGGTGCAGGATAATTTCTCGCATGACGTAGCAGTAATTCAAGAATATCATTGTTTATGACATCATACCTCCTGTAGCGTAAGTCGTAGGGGTTGAATTCATGACAGCGGTTGTTCTCCTAATAGTAAGCAGTATGTGTACCACGTTTGGTTGCAGTAGGTCCATTATTTTAGGAGGAGATGTGGGGAAAATGGCTCCCATGATGCACCAGTAATTCAAGAATATCATTGTTTATGACTACATGTCTCCTGTAGCGGAAGTCGCAGGTGTTTAATTCATGCCAGCGGTTGTTCGCCTAATAGTAAGCAGTATGTGTACCAAGTTGGTAGTAAGCAGTATGTGTACCAAGTTGGTACACATACTGCTTACTATTAGGCGAACAATCGCTGTCATAAATTAAACACCTACGACTTACGCTACAGGAGACATGAAGTCATAAACTATGATATTCTTGAATAACTGCTACATCATGCGAGCATTTTTCCTGCACCTCCACCTAAAATAATGGACCGACTGCAACCAAACTTGGTACACATACTACTTACTATTAGGCGAAGAACCGCTGTCATGATTTAAACAACTACGTCTTACGCTACAGGAGAGATGAAGTCATAAACAATGATATTCTTGAATAACTGCTACATTATGCGAGCAATTTTCCTGCACCTCCTCCTAAAATAATGGACCGACTGCAACCAAACTTGGTACACATACTGCTTACTTTTAGGAGAACAACCGCTATCATGAATTAAACACCTACGAATTACGCTACAGGAGACATGAAGTGATAAACAATGATATTCTTGAATTACAGCGACATTGTGCGAGCCATTTTCCTAGACCTCCTCCTAAAAAAAGTGCACCGACTGCAACCAAACTTGGTACACATACTGCTTACCATTAGGCGAAAAACCGCTGTCATGAATTAAAGACCTACCTCTTACGATACAGGAGAGAAGAAGTTATAAACAATGATATTCTTGAATTACTGCGACATTGTGCGAGCCATTTTCCTGCACCTCGTCTTAAAATAATGGACCGACTGCAACCAAACATGGTACACATACTGCTTACCATTAGGCGAAAAACCGCTGTCATGAATGAAACACGTACCATTTACGACACAGGAGACATGAAGTCATAAACTATGATATTCTTGAATTACTGCTAAATCATTCGAGGTTTGGCCTGCACCTCCTCCTAAAATAATGGACCGACTGCAACCAAACTTGATACACATACTGCTTACTATTAAGCGAACAACCGCTGTCATGAATTAACACCCACCACTTACGCGACAGGAGACATGAATTCATAAACAATGATATTCTTGATTTACTGCTGCATCATGTGAGCAATTTTCCTGCACCTCCTCCTAAAATAATGGACCGACTGCAACCAAACTTGGTACACATACTGCTTACTACTAAGCGAACAACCGCTGTCATGAATTCAACACCTACGACTTACGCTACAGGAGACATGAAGTCATAAACAATGATATTCTTGAATTACTGCTACATCATGCAAACAATTTTCCTGCACCTCTTCATAAAATAAAGGACCGACTGCAGCTAAACTTGGTACACATACTGCTTACTATCAGGCGAACAACTGCTGTCACGAATTAATCACTTACGACTTTCGCTACAGGAGACATGATGTCATAAACAATGATATTCTTGAATAACTGCTACATCATGTGAGCCATTTTCCTGCACCTCCTCCTAAAATAATGGACCGACTGCAAACAAACATGGTACACATGCTGCTTACGTTTAGGGGAACAACCGCTGTCATGAATTAAACACCTACTACTTACGCTACAGGAGACATGAAGTCATAAAATATGATATTCTTGAATTACTGCTACATCATGCGAGCACTTCTTCCTAAAATAATGGACCGACTGCAACCAAACTTGGTACGCATACTGCTTACCATTAGGCGAAAATCCGCTGTCATGAATGAAACACCTACAACTTACGCTACAGGAGAAAAGAAGTCATAAACAATGATATTCTCGAAAAACTGCTACATAATGCGAGCCATTTTCCTGCACCTCCTCCTAAAATAATGGACAGACTGCAAGCAAACATGGTACACATACTGCTTACTATTAGGCGAACAACCGCTGTCACTAATTAAACACCTACGACTTACGATACAGGAGACATGAATTCATAAACAATGATATTCTTGATTTACTGCTGCATCACATGAGCAACTTTCCTGCACCTACTCCTAAAATAATGGACCGACTGCAACCAAACATGGAACACATGCTGCTTACGTTTAGGGGAACAACTGCTGTCGTGAATTAAACACCTACATCTTACGCTACAGGACACATGAAGTCATCTACAATGATATTCTTGAATTACTGCTACATCATGTGAGCTATTTTCCTGCACCTCCTCCTAAAATAATGGTCTGACTGCAATCAAACTTGGTACACATACTGCTTACTATAAGGCGAACAACTGCTGTCATGAATCAAACACCTACGTCTTACGCTACAGGAGACATGAAGTCATAAACAATGATATTCTTGAATAACTGCTACATCATGTGAGCCATTTTCCTGCACCTCCTCCTAAAATAATGGACAGACTGCAACCAACCATGGTACACATACTGCTTACTATTAGGCGATCAACCGCTGTCATGAATTAAATACCTTCGAATTGCGCTACTGGAGACATGAAGTCATAAACACTGATATTCTTGAACTACTGCGACATTGTGCGAGCCATTTTCCTGCACCTCCTCCTAAAATAATGGACCGACTGCAATTAAACTTGGCACACATACTGCTTACTAATAGGCGAACAACCGCTGTCATGAATTAAACACCTACAACTTACACTACAGGAGACATGAAATCATAAACAATGATATTCTTGAATAACTGCAACATCATGCGAGCCATATTCCTGCACCTCCTCCTAACATAATGGACCTACTGCAACCAAACTTGGTACACATACTGCTTACTAATAGGCGAACAACCGCTGTCATGAATTAAACACCTACGTCTTACGATACAGGAGACATGAAGTAATGAACTGTGATATTCTTGAATTACTGCTACATCATACGAGATTTTGTCCTGCACCTCCTCCTAAAATAATGGACCAACTGCAACCAAACGTGGTACACATACTGCTTACGATTAGGCGAAAAACCGCTGTCCTGAATTAAACACCTACGACTTACGCTACAGGAGACATGAAATCATAAACAATGATATTCTTGATTTACTACTACATCATGTGAGCCATTTTCGTGCACCTCCTCCTAAAATAATGGACCGACTGCAACCAAATTTGGTACACAAACTGCTTATTATTAGGCGAACAACCGCTGTCATGAATTAAACACCTATGACATACGCTAAAGAAGACATTTAGTCATAAACAATGATATTCTTGAATTACTGCTACATCATGCGAGGCTTTTTCCTGCACCAGCTCCTAAAATAATGGTCCGACAGCAACCAAACTTGGTACACATACTGCTTACTATTAGGCGAACAACCGCTGACATGAATTAAACACCTACGACTTGCGCGACGGGAGACATGAAGACATAAACAATGATATTCTTAAATTACTGCCACATCATGCGAGCCATTTTCCTGAACCTCCTTCCAAAATAATGGACCGACTGCAACCAAATTTGGTACACATACTGCTTACTATCAGGCGAACAACCGCTGTCATGAATGAAACACCTACCACTTACGCTACAGGAGTCATGAAGTCATACACAATGATATTCTTGTATTACTGCTACATCATGCGAGCCATTTTCCTGCACCTCCTCCTAAAATAATGGACCGACTGCAACCAAATGTGATACACATACTGCTTACTGTTATGCGAACAATCGCTTTCATAAATAAAACACCTACGACGTACGCTACAGGAGACATGAAGTCATAAACAATGATATTCTTGAATTACTGCTACATCATGCAAGCAATTTTCCTGCCTCTCCTCCTAAAACAATGGACCGAATGCAGCCAAACTTGGTACACATACTGCTTACGATTACGCGAACAACCGCTGTCATGAATTAAACACCTACCACTTACGCGACAGGAGTCATGAAGTCATAAACTATGATATTCTTGAATAACTGCTACATCATGTGAGCCATTTTCCTGCACCTCCTCCTAAAATAATGGACCGACTTCAACCAAACTTAGTACACATACTGCTTACGGTTAGGCGAACAACCGCTGTCATGAACTAAACACCTACCACATAAGCGACAGCACACATGAAGTCATAAACAATGATATTCTTGAATAACTGCTACATCATGAGAGCCTTTTGCCTGCACCTCCTCCTAAAATAATGGATTCGACTGCAACCAAACTTGGTACACATACTGCTTACCATTAGGCGAAAAACTGCTGTCATGAATGAAATACCTACCTCTTACGCTACAGGAGTCATGAAGTCATAAACTATGATATTCTTGAATAACTGCTACATCATGTGAGCCATTTTCCTGCACCTCCTCCTAAAATAATGGACCGACTGCAACCAAACTTGGTACACATACTGCTACTATTAGGCGAACAACCGCTGTCATGAATTAAACACCTACGTCTTGCGCGACGGTAGACATGAAGACATAAACAATGATATTCTTAAATTACTGCCACATCATGCGAGCCATTTTCCTGAACCTCCTTCTAAAATAATGGACCGACTGCAACCAAATTTGGTACACATACTGCTTCCTATTAGGCGAACAACCGCTGACATGAATTAAAAACCTTCGACTAACGCTACAGGAGACATGAAGTCATAAACAATGGTATTCTTGAATTACTGCTACATCATGGAAGCAATTTTCCCCACAACTTCTCCTAAAATAATGGACCGGCTGCAATCAAATTTGGTACACATACTGCTTACTATCAGGTGAACAACCGCTGTCATGAATTAAACACCTACCACTTACGCGACAGGAGTCATGAAGTCATAAACTATTTTATTCTTGAATAACTGCTGCATCATGTGAGCCATTTTTCTGCACCTCCTCCTAAAATAATGGACCGACTTCAACCAAACTTAGTACACATACTGCTCACGGTTAGGCGAACAACCGCTGTCATGAACTAAACACCTACCACATAAGCGACAGCCGACATGAAGTCATAAACAATGATATTCTTGAATAACTGCTACATCATGCGAGCCTTTTTCCTGCACCTCCTCCTAAAATAATGGACCGACTGCAACCAAACTTGATACACATACTACTTACTATTAGGCGAAGAACCGCTGTCATGATTTAAACAACTACGACTTACGCTACAGGAGTCATGAAGTCATAAACAATGATATTCTTGAATTACTGCTACATTATGCGAGCAATTTTCCTGCACCTCCTCCTGAAATAATGGACCGACTGCAACCAAACTTGGTACACATGCTGCTTACTATTAGGAGAACAACCGCTGTAATGAATTAAACACCTACCAATTACGCTACAGGAGACATGAAGTCATAAACAATGATATTCTTGAATTACTGCGACATTTTGCGAGCCATTTTCCTAGACCTCCTCCTAAAAGGAGTGCACCGACTGCAACCAAACTTGGTACACATACTGCTTACCATTAGGCGAAAAACTGCTGTCATGAATGAAATACCTACCTCTTACGCTACAGGAGACAAGAAGTCATAAACAATGATAATCTTGATTTACTACTACATCATGTGAGCCATTTTCGTGCACCTCCTCCTAAAATAATGGACCGACTGCAACCAAATTTGGTACACAAACTGCTTAATATTAGGCGAACAACCGCTGTCATGAATTAAACACCTATGACCTACGCTAAGAAGACATGAAGTCATAAACAATGATATTCTTGAATTACTGCTACATCATGCGAGGCTTTTTCCTGCACCTCCTCCTAAAATAATGGTCCGACTGCAACCATATTTGGTACACATACTGCTTACTATTAGGCGAACAACCGCTGACATGAATTAAACACCTACGACTTGCGTGACGGGAGACATGAAGTCATACACAAAGATATTCTTGTATTACTGCTACATCATGCGAGCCATTTTCCCGCACCTCCTCCTAAAATAATGGTCCGACTGCAACCAAATTTGGTACACATACTGCTTTCTGTTAGGCGAACAATCGCTTACATAAATTAAACACCTACGACTTACGCTACAGGAGACATGAAGTCATAAACAATGATAATCTTGGATTACTGCTACATCATGCAAGCCATTTTCCTGCCTCTCCTGCTAAAATAATGGACCGAATGCAGCCAAACTTGGTACACATACTGCTTACGATTACGCGAACAACCGCTGTCATGAATTAAACACCTAACACTTACGCGACAGGAGTCATGAAGTCATAAACTATGATATTCTTGAATAACTGCTACATCATGTGAGCCATTTTCCTGCACCTCCTCCTAAAATAATGGACCGACTTCAACCAAACTTAGTACACATACTGCTAACGGTTAGGCGAACAACCGCTGTCATGAACTAAACACCTACCACATAAGCGACAGCAGACATGAAGTCATAAACAATGATATTCTTGAATAACTGCTACATCATGAGAGCCTTTTTCCTGCACCTCCTCCTAAAATAATGGATTCGACTGCAACCAAACTTGGTACACATACTGCTTACCATTAGGCGAAAAACTGCTGTCATGAATGAAATACCTACCTCTTACGCTACAGGAGACAAGAAGTCTGTTTATGACTTCTTGTCTCCTGTAGCGTAAGAGGTAGGTATATATTCTTGTATAACTGCTACATCATGCGAGCCATTTTCCTGCACCTCCTCCTAAAATAATGGACCGACTGCAACCAATCTTGGTACACATACTGCTTACTATTAGGCGAACAACCGCTGTCATGAATTAAACACCTACGAATTGCGCTATAAGAGACATGAAGCCATAAACACTGATATTCTTGAATTACTGCGACATTGTGCGATCCATTTTCCCGCACCTCCTCCTAAAATAAGGGACCGACTGCAACCAAACTTGGCACACATACTGCTTAGTATTAGGCAAACAACCGCTGTCATGAATTAAACACCTCTAACATACACTACAGGAGATATGAAGTCATAAACAAATATATTCTTGAATAACTGCAACATCATGCGAGCCATTTTCCAGCGCCTCCTACTAAAATAATAGACCGACTGCAACCAAACTTGGTACACATACTGCTTAATATTAGGCGAACAACCGCTGTCATGAATTAAACACCTACAACGTACGCTACAGGAGACATGAAGACATAAACAATGATATTCTTGAATTACTGCTACATCATGTGAGCCATTTTCCTGCACCACCTCCTATAATAATGGAACGACTGCAACCAAACATGGTACACATACTGCTCACTATAAGGTGAACAACCGCTCTAATGAATTAAACACGTACGACTTACGCTACAGGAGACATAAAGTCATAAACAGTGGTATTCTTGAATAACTGCTACAGCATACGAGCAATTTTCCTCCACCTCCACCTAAAATAATGGTCCGATTGCAACCAAACTAGGTACACAAACAGCTTACTAATAGGCGAAAAACGGCTGTCATGAATTAAACACCTTCGACTTATGTTACAGGAGACATGAAAGCATAAACAATGATTTTCTCGATTTACTGCGACATTGTGCGAGCCATTTTCCTGCATCTCCTCCTAAAATAGTGAACCAACTGCAACCAAACGTGGTACACATACTGCTTACTATTAGGCGAACAACCGCTGTCATGAATTAAACACCTACGATTTACGCTACAGGAGAAATGAAGTCATAAACTATGGTATTCTTGAATTACTGATAAATCATGCGAGCTTTTGTCCTGCACCTCCTCCTAAAATAATGGACTGACTGCAACCAAACTTGGTACACGTACTGCTTACTATTAGGCGAACAACCGCTGTCATGAAATAAACTCCTACCACTTACGCAACAGGAGACATGAAGACATAAACTATGATATTCTTGAATAACTGCTATATCATGCGAACCATTTTCTTGCACCTCCTCCTAAAATAATGGACTGACTGCAACCAAACTTGGTACACATACTGCTTGCTATTAGGTGAACAACCGCTGTCATGAATCAAACACCTACGTCTTACGCTACAGGAGACATGAAGTCATAAACAATGATATTCTTGAATAACTGCTACATCATGTGAGCCATTTTCCTGCACCTCCTCCTAAAATAATGGACCGACTGCAACCAAACATGGTACACATACTGCTTACTATTAGGCGAACAACTGCTGGCATGAATTAAACACCTTCGAATTACGCTACAGGAGACATGAAGTCATAAAAAATGATATTCTTGAATTACTGCTACATCATGCGAGCACCTCCTCCTAAAATAATGGACCGACTGCAACCAAACTTCGTACACATACTCCTTACAATTAGGCGAACAACTACTGTCATGAATTAAACACCTATCACTTACGCGACAGGAGACATGAAGGTATAAACAATGATATTCTTGAATAACTGCTACATCATGCGAGCCATTTTCCTGCACCTCCTCCTAAAATAATGTACCGACTGCAACCAAACTTGGTACACATACTGCTTACTATTAGGCGAACAACCGCTGTCATGAATTAAAAACCTACGAATTTCGCTTTAGGAGACATGAAGTCATAAACTATGATATTCTTGAATTACTGCTAAATCATGCGAGATTTGGCGTGCACCTCCTCCTAAAATAATGGACCGACTGCAACCAAACTTGATACACATACTGCTTACTATTAGGCGGACAACCTCTGTCATGAATTAAACATCTACCACTTACGCGACTGGAGACATGAATTCATGAACAGTGTTATTCTTGAATTTCTGCTACATCATGTGAGCTATTTTCCTGCACCTCCTCCTAAAATAATGGACCGACTGCAACCAAACTTGGTACACATACTGCTTACTATTAGGCGAACAACCGCTGTAATGAATTAAACACCAACGAATTACGCTACAGGAGACATGAAGTCATAAACAATGAAATTTTTGAATTACTGCTTCATCATGCGAGCAATTTTCCTTCACCTCCTCCTAAAATAATGGACCGACTGCAACCAAACTAGGTACACATACTGCTTACTATTAGTCGAACAAACGCTGTCATTAATTAAATACCTACGATTTACGCTACAGGAGAAATGAAGTCATAAACTATGATTTTCTTGAATTACTGCTAAAACATGCGAGAGATTGTCCTGCACCTCCTCCTAAAATAAAGGATCGAACGGCAACCAATCTTGGTACACATACTGCTTACTATCCGGCGAACAACCGCTGTCACGAATTAAACACTTACGACTTACGTTACAGGAGACATGTAGCCATAAACAATGATATTCTTGAATTACTGCTACATCATGTGAGCCATTTTCCTGCACCTCCTCCTAAAATAATGGACCGACTGCAACCAAACTTGGTACACATACTGCTTACGATTTGGTGAACAACCGCTGTCATTTATTAAACACTTACCACTTACGCAACAGGAGACATGAAGTCATAAACTATGATTTTCTTGAATAACTGTTACATCATGTTAGCCATTTTCCTGCACCTCCTCCTAAAATAATGTACCGACTGCAACCAAACTTGTTACACATACTGCTTACTATTAGGCGAACAACCGCTGTCATGAATTAAACACCTACGACTTGCGCGACGGGAGACATGAAGTCATAAACAATGATATTCTTAAATTACTGCCAAATCATGCGAGCCAATTTCCTGTACCTCCTTCTAAAATAATGGACCGACTGCAACCAAACGTGGTACACATACTGGTTAGGATTACGCGAAAAACCGCTGTCATGAATTAAACACCTACGACTTACGCTACAGGAGACATGAAGTCATAAACAATGATATTCTTGAATTACTGCTACATCATGCGAGCCCTTTTTCCTGCACCTCCTCCTATAATAATGGAACGACTGCATCCAAACTTGGTACACATACTGCTTACTATTAGGCGAACAACCGCTCTCATGAATTAAACACGTACGATTTACGCTACAGGAGAAAAGAAGTCATAAGGAATGATATTCTTGAATAACTGCAACATCATGCGAGCCATTTTCCAGCACCTCCTCCTAAAATAATGGACAGACTGCAACCAAACGTGGTACACATACTGCTTACTATTAGGCGAACAACCGCTGTCATGAATTAAACACCTACGACTTACGATACAGGAGACATGAATTCATAAACAATGATATTCTTGATTTACTGCTGCATCATGTAAGCAATTTTCCTGCACCTCCTCCTAAAATAATGGACCGACTGCATCCAAATTTGTTACACATACTGCTTACTATTAGGCGAACAACCGCTGTCATGAATTAAACACCTACGTCTTACGCTACAGGACACATGAAGTCATAAACAATGATATTCTTGAATTACTGCTACATCATGTGAGCTATTTTCCTGCACCTCCTCCTAAAATAATGAACTGACTGCAGCCAAACGTGGTACACATACTGCATACTATTAGGTGAACAACCGCCGTCATGAATCAAACACCTACGTCTTACGTTACAGGAGACATGAAGTCATAAACAATGATATTCTTGAATAACTACTACATCATGTGAACCATTTTCCTGCACCTCCTCCTAAAATAATGGACCGACTGCAACCAAACATGGTACACATACTGCTTACTATTATGCGAACAACTGCTGTCATGAATTAAACACCTACGAATTACGCTACAGGAGACATGAAGTCATAAACAATGATATTCTTGAATTACTGCGACATTGTGCGAGCCATTTTCCTAGACCTCCTCCTAAAAGAAGTGCACCGACTGCAACCAAACTTGGTACACATACTGCTTACCATTAGACGAAAAACTGCTGTCATGAATGAAACACCTACCTCTTACGCTACAGGAGACAAGAAGTCATAAACAATGATATTCTTGTATAACTGCTACATCATGCGAGCCATTTTCCTGCACCTCCTCCTAAAATAATGGACCGACTACAACCAAACTTGGTACACATACTGCCTACTATTAGGCGAACAACCGCTGTCATGAATTAAACACCTACGACTTGCGCGACGGGAGACATGAAGACATAAACAATGATATTCTTAAATTACTGCCACATCATGCGAGCCATTTTCCTGAACCTACTTCTAAAATAATGGTCCGACTGCAACCAAATTTCGTTCACATACTTCTTACTATTAGGCGAACAACCGCTGACATGAATTAAAAACCTTCGACTACCGCTACAGGAGACATGTAGTCATAAACAATGATATTCTTGAATTACTGCTGCATCATGGGAGCCATTTTCCCCACATCTCCTCCAAAAATAATGGACTGACTGCAACCAAACTTCGTACACATACTGCTTACGATTAGGCGAACAACTGCTGTCATGAATTAAACACCTATCATTTACGCGACAGGAGACTTGAAGGCATTGACCATGATATTCTTGAATAACTGCTACATCATGTGAGCCATTTTCCTGCACCTCCTTCTAAAATAATGGACCGACTGCAACCAAACTTGGTACACATACTGCTTACGATTACGCGAACAACCGCTGTAATGAATTAAACACCTACGAATTACGCTACAGGAGACATGAAGTCATAAACAATGATATTCTTGAATTACTGCGACATTGTGCGAGCCATTTTCCTAGACCTCCTCCTAAAAGAAGTGCACCGACTGCAACCAAACTTGGTACACATACTGCTTACCATTAGGATAAAAACTGCTGTCATGAATTAAAAACCTACCTCTTACGCTACAGGAGACAAGAAGTCATAAACAATGATATTCTTGTATAACTGCTACATTATGCGAGCCATTTTCCTGCACCTCCTCCTAAAACAATGGACCGACTGGACCAAACTTGGTACACATACTGCTTACTATTAGGCGAACAACCGCTGTCATGAATTAAACACCTACGACTTGCCCGACGGGAGACATGAAGACATAAACAATGATATTCTTAAATTACTTCCACATCATGCGAGCCATTTTCCTGAACCTACTTCTAAAATAATGGACCGACTGCAACCAAACTTCGTTCACATACTGCTTACTATTAGGCGAACAACCGGTGACATGAATTAAAAACCTTCGACTACCGCTACAGGAGACATGTAGTCATAAACAATGATATTCTTGAATTACTGCTGCATCATGGGAGCCATTTTCCCCACTTCTCCTCCAAAAATAATGAACCGACAGCAACCTAACTTGGTACACATACTGCTTACTATTAGGCGAACAACCGCTGTCATGAATTCAACACCTACGACTTACGCTACAGGAGACATGAAGTCATAAACAATGATATTCTTGAATTACTGCTACATCATGGAAGCAATTTTCCCCACAACTCCTCCTAAAATAATGGACCGACTGCAAACAAATTTGGTACACATACTGCTTTCTATCAGGTGAACAACCGCTGTCATGAATTAAACACCTACCACTTACGCTACAGGAGTCATGAAGTCATAAACAATGATATTCTTGAATAACTGCTACATCATGCGATCCATTTTCCTGCACCTCCACCTAAAATAATGGACCGACTGCAACCAAACTTGGTACACATACTACTTACTATTAGGCGAAGAACCGCTGTCATGATTTAAACAACTACGACTTACGCTACAGGAGACATGAAGTCATAAACAATGATATTCTTGAATTACTGCTACATTATGCGAGCAATTTTCCTGCACCTCCTCCTAAAATAATAGACCGACTGCAACCAAACTTGGTACACATACTGCTTACTATTAGGAGAACAACCGCTGTAATGAATTAAACACCTACGAATTACGCTACAGGAGACATGAAGTCATAAACAATGATATTCTTGAATTACTGCGACATTTTGCGAGCCATTTTCCTAGACTTCCTCCTAAATGAAGTGCACCGACTGCAACCAAACTTGGTACACATACTTCTTACCATTATGCGAAAACCGTTGTCATGATTGAAACACCTACAACTTACACTGAAAAAAGCAGGAGTAAATTATAGGGAGCGTAAGGTTATTTACAACTTGTACAAAAACCAGACAGCGGTTGTCAGAGTTGAAGAGCATGAAAGGGATGCAGTGGTTGGGAAAGGAGTGAGACAGGGTTGTAGCCTTTCTCCAATGTTATTCAATTTGTACATTGAACAAGCTATAAAGGAAAGCAAGGAGAAATTTGGTGAAGGAATAAAAGTTCAGGGGGAAGAATTAAAAACATTGCGTTTTGCCGATGACATAGTAATTCTGTCAGATACAGCTAAGGACCTGGAAGAGCAATTGAACGGAATGGACAGGGTGCTGAAAGGTGCATATAAGATGAACATTAACAAGAGCAAAACTAGGGTAATGGAGTGCAGTGTAAGAAAATCAGGTGATGCTGAAGGAATTAGATTGGGAAACGAAGCAATAAAGGAGGTAGATGAGTTTTGTTACTTGGGCAGTAAAATAACAAATGATTGGCGCAGTACAGAGGATATAAAATGCAGAATGGCAATGGGTAGAAAAGCGTTTTTGAAAAAGAGAAATTTGTTAACATCGAATATTGATTTAGGCCTAAGGAAGTCCTTTCTGAGGGCATTTGTATGGAGTGTTGCCTTGTATGGGAGTGAGACATGGACGATAAACAGTGCGGACAGGAAGAGGATTGAGGCTTTTGAAATATGGTGCTACAGAAGAATGCTGAAGATTAGGTGGGTGGATCGCGTAACTAATGAGGAGGTACTGAACAGAATTGGGGAGAAAAGGAATTTCTGGCATACCTTGACTAAAAGAAGGGATACATTGGTAGGACACATTCTTAGACATCAAGGAATTGTTAATTTAGCGTTGGAGGGAAGTGTGTGGGGAAAAAATCGCACGGGAAGACCAAGAGATGGATACAGTAAGCAGATTCAGACAGATGTAGGTTGTCGTTCTTATGTGGAGATGAAGAGGCTTGCTCAGGATAGGGTATTGTGGAGAGCTGCATCAAACCAGTCTCCGGACTGAAGACCACAACAACAACAACAACTTACACTACCGGAGACATGAAGTCATAAACGATGATATTGTTGATTTACTGCTATATCATTTGAGCCATTTTCCTGCACCTCCTCCTAAAATAATGGACCGACTGCAACCAAATTTGGTACACAAACTGCTTAATATTAGGCGAACAACCACTGTCATCAATAAAACACTTATGACTTACGCTAAAGAATACATGAAGTCATAAACAATGATATTCTTGAATTGATGCTACATCATGCAAGCGATTTTCCTGCACCTCCTCCTATAATACTGGAACGACTGCAACCAAACATGGTACACATACTGCTTACTATTAGGCGAACAACCGCTCTCATGAATTAAACACGTACGACTTACGCTACAGGAGACATAGAGTCATAAACAATGATATTCTTGAATTGCTGCTACATCATGCGAGCACCTCCTCCTAAAATAATGGACCGACTGCAACCAAACTTCGTACACATACTCCTTACAATTAGGCGAACAACTGCTGCCATGAATTAAACACCTATCACTTACGCGACAGGAGACATGAAGGCATAAACAATGATATTCTTGAATAACTGCTACATCATGCGAGCCATTTTCCTGCACCTCCTCCTAAAATAATGTACCGACTGCCAAACTTGGTACCCATACTGCTTACTATTAGGCGAACAACCGCTGTCATGAATTAAACACCTACGACTTGCCCGACGGGAGACATGAAGACATAAACAATGATATTCTTAAATTACTGCCACATCATGCGAGCCATTTTCCTGAACCTACTTCTAAAATAATGGACCGACTGCAACCAAACTTCGTTCACATACTGCTTACTATTAGGCGAACAACCGGTGACATGAATTAAAAACCTTCGACTACCGCTACAGGAGACATGAAGTCATAAACAATGATATTCTTGAATTACTGCTGCATCATGGGAGCCATTTTCCCCACTTCTCCTCCAAAAATAATGAACCGACAGCAACCTAACTTGGTACACATACTACTTACTATTAGGCGAACAACCGCTGTCATGAATTCAACACCTACGACTTACGCTACAGGAGACATGAAGTCATAAACAATGATATTCTTGCATTACTGCTACATCATGGAAGAAATTTTCCCCACAACTCCTCCTAAAATAATGGACCGACTGCAAACAAATTTGGTACACATACTGCTTACTATCAGGTGAACAACCGCTGTCATGAATTAAACACCTACCACTTACGCTACAGGAGTCATGAAGTCATAAACAATGATATTCTTGAATAACTGCTACATCATGCGATCCATTTTCCTGCACCTCCTCCTAAAATAATGGACCGACTGCAACCAAACTTGGTACACATACTACTTACTATTAGGCGAAGAACCGCTGTCATGATTTAAACAACTACGACTTACGCTACAGGAGACATGAAGTCATAAAAAATGATATTCTTGAATTACTGCTACATTATGCGTGCAATTTTCCTGCACCTCCTCCTAAAATAATGGACCGACTGCAACCAAACTTGGTACACATACTGCTTACTATTAGGAGAACAACTGCTGTAATGAATTAAACACCTACGAATTACGCTACAGGAGACATGAAGTCATAAACAATGATATTCTTGAATTGCTGCTACATCATGCAAGCGATTTTCCTGCACCTCCTCCTATAATACTGGAACGACTGCAACCAAACATGGTACACATACTGCTTACTATTAGTCGAACAACCGCTCTCATGAATTAAACACGTACGAATTACGCTACAGGAGACATAGAGTCATAAACAATGATATTCTTGAATTGCTGCTGCATCATGCGAGCCTTTTTCCTGCACCACCTCCTACAATAATGGACCGACTGCAACCAAACATGGTACACATACTGCTTACTATTAGTCGAACAACCGCTGTCATGAATTA